>JAWWEW010000165.1:60017851-60061671 GCA_035583185.1 Anabacerthia variegaticeps
TGGAACTGGATGATCCTTAAATTCCCTTCCAACCCAAACTGGTTTGGAATTCTATGAATAAAAAAGGACCTGCACTAAGGGATTGCCAGAGTAAGGCAGTGGATTGCTGCAAGAATTGCTGCCTGGATTACCACCCATTTCCTGTTTCAGGAATAGCCCTCTCCTTAAACTTCTCCTGTCCCTTCCTGCAGACCCCCCAGGCAATTCCTTCCACATACAGCATCTCTAAAACAGCTCCCACCTGACTCCTGCTCTGCCAAATCCCTCCTGTCATCACAGTCATGGCTCTGAAATAACAGCATTGCTGAGCAGAGGACTGAGATAAAGGCTGGTCACTCATAGATTTGTCTTGTCCAAGGGAACTTGAGGAGTTCCAGCGTGATTTGACTTCACCACCTAGGGTCACACACTTTCTTACATCACAGGTGCCAGTGGAAAAGTATGAAAACACAGGAAGAAACACAACACAGCTCCAGCACAGATTGGATCTCAACCACAGAGCTGCTAAGGAGACTCCTCCTGCAAAGGAAAAATCTCCCAGTTTTCCATGCTATCAACAAGCAAAGGGGATGTAGCACAGAAGACTGAGGAACGTGTGTGTGTGTGTGTGCAGGGGTGAGCAAAACAATTTAGAAATGCCTGCAGTAATATCTGGATCGAAGTGTTACCCTGCAAGTCACTGCTTGAAAGACAAAGAAACTACTTACAAATGTAAAGTTCCAGACCTGGGCACATCTGGCATAAGTGCAGGGTAATAAAGAAATGGCCCATTAAGGAATGAAATGCTTGTTTAGCATCTAACCAGGCCTCCTGCTTTATCTCAGGACTTATCAAAGTGATTGCTTGGTAACATACTAAAAAATATTAGTATGCATTCCACTGCAGGTCCAGGAGAATGAAGAGAACAGGTTTCAGTTTTAGGCATAACTTCACATCCTTAGCACGTAGCCAACAGAGCTCATGAGCCACTAACATTCTTAGGTCTTCAAGTTACAAGATTTAAGGCCACAGATCAAAAAGTTACATATTTATAGTCTAGGAAATAGAAATATTTTTTTTTGGCTATTACTCTAACACAACTGACCAGGATGAGAAAATATTAAACACAATCTTTAGATACATTTACAACCAGTTTCCCATTATCCAGCAGCCCAAACTGAGTTGTGTCTGACTTAACTTCCAAAGGTAATCGGCAAATTTCAAAGTGTCAGGTGGGGTTTGCACAAGGACTTTTAGAGAACCTTATTTTGAACCTGTCAAAGCCAAGGAAACATTGAGAAAATCCTTTTCATAGGTGGATGTAACTTGATATAGCCGTGGGCAACAAATGAGCCTGTGCTGCACATACATGGCCTATACAGATCTTGAAGATATAAAATACTCTCCCAGCAAGCCCCAAAAAAATTCTCCTTCTCTGTGCAAAAGATGAGAAGATCCAACCAGCCATTTCTACCAGTGACCACACTGAAACTCTGCAGGCACCTGCTCAGGCTTTAAAAGCACCACTCCCTTAATTTTATCTTTTCCCAGTTATCCCCAAGCTGAATCCCACCCCTCTGCTGCAGTGGGTTGCTGTAGAAGCTCTGTTTGCCTCCAGGCCAGCCCATCTGCCTCTGAGAATCTAGACCTGATCACAAATGCATTTTTAATGCATTGGTGAAAGCATTTACTTAAAATTATCTCATTTTCCCTCAGGGAATTTTCAATTAAACAAGCACATAATAATTATTTCCTTTAATTGCTCATCTCTGCTTACCTGGAGCTAAGGCACCTTTGCCCCATTGCACATCTGAGAGCTGTCAGATTGATTCATTAGTATTTATTTGTTTCTTATTTCCAAGTCACAGCGATGGACTTTGGGCATTTAAGGAAGTGCTGTTGATGTCAAAGGGAATTTTTTTTCTCTTGATGTTGCCAGCTCAGTTGCTGTGCAGGGTTTGGGAGCCTTTCCTGATACAGAAAACATGCTGGTTGCAGCAGTTATGGTGAATTGCCATGATTTAAAGCTGGTACTTGATATCCAAGGCTGTCCCACCCCTATCAAACACCCATCCCTCCCTTGCCCCACGTGCCAGTAGAGCTTGTCCCAGCTGGGGATGTGGAAGATGGGAAAAGGTTGACTTTTACACTTTTACTCCCCAAAACCTGAACCCACTACCCACAGCATCTGTCAGCCCAGGACCTTGCAAGCAACAATCTCCTCCAGCCCTGCCCAAACACCACCGAAGTTCTGGGGTTTTTATCCTTCTTCACATCCCCACAAAGCTTCCCACAGCTCCTGAAACCTGCTGGTTTTGCCTTAGAGAGCAGCACAGAACCAGCTGGGATGCAAACAAGAAAGGCCTCAGCAAAACCTCTTATGCCAGCATTAATATGCCCAATAAACTAATTTTTTTTAAAAATGAAACCATTATTATTCAAGCCAGACCTCCCACTCACAGCCCTCCAAGCCTCACCAGGTCTCACCTGCCCCTTTCCAAACTCCCACCCAGACCCTGTTGTGCTCCTCTTGTAAAACTGTGTGTTGATGCTCTAAGGAGGAGGGCAAATAAAATCGATCTTCCTTACTCTGCTGAGCAGCCTCAAGCACTGGAGAACCAGGGAAAGGCTCTGTGACTTTTACCTCCCACAGAATCTCCTCAGCAGGAAGGAATCCAGGTTGAGTTGTTTGCTCTTTGAAGCTGAGATCAGAACCTCAGTGTGGTGCAGCCGTGGAGAGAGAGTTCTCTTGTATCAAAGGACACAGAAAAACATTTTAATATCCTAAATAGTTTCAGCCCTTCAGTCACATCCTAAAACACTCCACACTTGCTCCCTGGTAAATGCAGCTGTGAAACAATTTTTCTGAGGCACCAAAATGACCTGGTGAAGGGATATTAATGTCACCATGGGGCTAAAAGCACCTTCCCACATCAGTGTTGTAGCTGGGCGCTTCCTAGAGATGTTTTGTTAGAATTCACTCTCAGCTGAAAAAAAGTGTAAGTTTCTTTTCAAATGACCACAAATACCCAAACTTTTAAAAACAATCCTCCCACCAAAAAGGGTCAAATTGCCTCTGCAGAAAATTTGGACCTTTTTGTTGTGGAATTTGACTGTCTTTGAAAAAAAACAGCATCACCTTCTTTAAAGTAAGGTTTCCAAAAGCGTTTTGCAGTTGAAGAGATCTCATGCAGATCTATATGAACAGAAAATACAGGAAAAAAGCAAAAAAGATGAGCATCGTCTGCACCAACCAGCCATCCCATTCCAGGTGTTCTCTGTGAACAAGGAAACATGCCACGAGCTGAATATTTTGAAGACTTTACAAATAAACTTGCAGTAGACATCACTGAAGGGCTCACATGTGTGAGGCTACTCTTGTCATATGCATTTGCAGGATCCGGGCTTACAGAACCAGGACACAGGGGGAGTTAGAAGATAATTATCCAAAGAGACCTACAATAAATATCTGTGGGCCAAACAGCACCATATGTACTGTATATTGATTTGGTAGTAAAGGGATTACTTGAGTGGTAGTGTCTATCCTGTATATTATTCAAATACAACAGATGGGAAATTGGCATGCCACGTAAAATACAAAATTCAATATTCACCCAAGTGGGCTGATAAATTATCATAAACCATTTATGAATATCCCTCAACCATGAAGCCTAATAATAAAATAAAATTAAAAAACACCCTGAACTCTCAGCCCAGCTCTATCAAATGGCAGAGGCTGAAGCATACACTGGAATAAGGGCGCTGTTCTGTTTTCCAAACTGATCCAAGGCTCTGTCTTCTTCTGCAGATGGTCCCACCAGCCATGGAGAAGCTACATTGCCACCAGTGATAAAAGGAGTCCTTGATTCCATCCTCAAAAGGAACGTCAGTCGTGAGAGACTCTGGCATGAACTGTGAGGTTTAAAAGAAATAAAGCAAGAAATAAAGCAATAAAGTGGTGCATATTTTCATACAGTGTTTTTCATGAGTAAACCAGGATAACTAGAGGTGTTTGCTTGAGTGAGAGTGGGGAGAAGGTTCAACAGTCCTAGACAAAGACATCGGCATATGGAAAACACCATGAGTACAGGAATCAGGAAGAATATTCCACCCAAGGCAGCCAATACAACACTGTGCTCTCTGATCACCCCTCAGCCTGCTGAAAAGACTTACACAGAGACTTCAAAAGAACACTCTCTAGCAGGGGAGAACATCATCTTTAGCCTTCTATCCAAGCAGACTGCTGTTTGACAGTGGCCATGAGGGGGACAGTGGAAGTCACTGAGGTGATTGGACATCAGGTATGTTGTGACTATCAAAACCAAAAGCGAGATTAAAAACCAGCCTCCAGGTCCCAGCGACCTACTTGGCTCTCCACATTCCTGCAGAGAAGAGGGATGGATGTAAGTTGTGCCCTACTTTGAACCCCATGAGCGTGGATCAAACAAAAAGTAAGAATCAGAATCACAGAATCATTTAGGTTGGAAAAGACGTCCAAGATCACTGAGTTCAATTCAGCACAACAGAATGTTTGAAAGCTCAGAGGAGATTGCTTTCTGATCAAAGACAACTTTTAGCCTGCCTGTCTGGGGAGCTCTATTTCTCAATGAGGCCAAATTTTAAACTGGGGACACTGATGGGGAGAGAAGGAAGGTTTGAGCATTGCAGTTCTATTTCTGCAGGAATCAACCCCAGCAATTTTGGCTGGAAAACAGGGGGACTCAATCTCTACCCAGAGGGTTGCATTCAGAATAGTGTCATAATAAGCAATTTCTGTCTCACAGAGAGCAGCTCACACCAGGTCTTAAGTGGGCAGGCAAAGGGAAACATGAAAATTAGGAATATCCTCTGTCTTCCTTCTGTTGGTTTAGATGCCTGCTAGAGTCCTTTGTCTAGACTGAGTTATTGCCTGGTCCTGATAAACCTATCTGTAAGCTGTTAAGAGTATTGACAGGAAGTTAGCCAACATGGTGCCATCTGGACCAGTCTAGCCAGTCTCCATGACCATGCCTAGGGATGACCCTGCCTGTCATTTTCAGGGTTATTAATCAAAAAAAAAAAGGAAAAATTAAAACACACACCCTTCCCTCCCGGCATACATTTCCATCAGGAAATCATTCTAGAAATAATAATAAAACTGCGGGTCTTTAAAGAGCTCATTCTCCAGAAAATAAGTCCTTTGGAAACGCTGCTTGTTTGTTGTGTAGCATGTAGAGTTGTACCCAAAAAAGGCATCTAGAAACAAAACAAAACAAAACAAAAAAAAAAAAGGAAAGAAAAGGCTTATTGTGAGTAGTTCTGGAAGATAAAAAAAAATGAAGGCTTGCTTTCACCCATAGACAAGATTTCCAGAATGAAGCGGAAATAATTCAGAAGGAATTTATAGTAAGGGGATTAATCCTCAAACAACACACAAAAATAAATTATCTGATCTTTTTTTTAGTGTTTTTTATCATCCAGCAGCCTCATTTGGCTCTCTCCTTGAAAGAAACACCACGTGTTAGAGCACCAAAACATGGATTTATCTCTTGGTCTTTGGAAAAAACACCCACTTGGTTCTGTTCTTCAGAGAGCAGTTTGGTGTTGTGTGTCTTTGCAATGCGTTGCTCTGTCTGTAAACTGGCACATCTAGAAGAGTCCTATTTACATGAATATAATTCCTCTGCTAAACTCACTGCATTCCCACGGTATAAACACCTCTGTTATTAAGTTCCAAGAATTCAGAGGGTGAATAGAGGGTGGAATTGCCTCCCTGGTTTTATCACTGACCTGCCCTGTTATCCAGGGCACTTCATCTCTCAGGCTTTCTATTTGATTCTCTCTACTTTGTCTTTCAGTCCTTGAGGATCTTTATGCTGCAGGCCCCACTGGGGCCAAAAATCACTGTCCATAAGATAATCAGTGGCTGTACATCTCATTATCAGTTTGTGTGCTTGCTCCTTCAGCAGACAGACTGAAAAGGAAGGGAAAGGTGCCTGTGCCTTTCCATGGCTGGGCACGAGGGAACAGGTGAAGAGACATCCAGAGTCACCTCTTGAATCCAGCCCTCGTGGTAGCAGTGCTGTGATTCGGAGAATTTCACTTGGATTCTTAACAGACATGAATTAGACTTCACAGCAACTTCTCACGATGATCAGCCTTGGGGAGGAAATCTGATTCGTGCCTACAAAACATTTTCTCTAGCAATCACATAAAGCAACTATTTGGGATTTCATCCTTTTCAAGCCATCTCTTTCCTCCTTCCACTTTTTTTCTTTGCCTAGCACACGAGAATCACCAGATTATCAGCACAGAACACCACCAAAGACCCTCTTAAATCCGTGGTAAATGAGTGTCCTGACTTTCAAGACCCTCCAGCTGTCCCTGCTGATCCTGCTTAGTCTAAGGCAAAGACCTCCCTGAAGCTCCTCTGCTCCCCTTTTAAACACTGCCTTGAACTTTGGGACCTTTGGGCCATGGGCTGAAGCTTTGTCTTTGTTCTTGGCCATGGGGGTGTAGAGCAGGGTAGCTGCTGGCACACTGCTGGCCTCAGTTGTGCATCCTGTGCCCATGAGAAGGGAACCTGGCCCATTCTCCATCCTGTCTGAGACAATGCCATCCCAAAGCCATGCTTTGGCCACTGGTTCCCCTGCCACCAATTTTTTCCTACGTAGGGGTTTCAGGCTATGATCTTCCACAGTCTTACTTGCCATGCACACTGGGTCCTTCTCATCCTCCCGAGCACAGCAACTTCCACCTGTAGCACTCAATTTGCCTTCAGATTTCTGAGCACACAAAGGCCTTCCTCACCCCCCTGTTCCTCTAACATTTGCTTTACAAGTGACAAGCAGGTCACTCCTGTAGTTCTGCAGGTTTTTGCACCCCAAAATAGCAGGGCACTAATGTGCCATTACTATAATTAAGAAATACAGGAAGATTCAGTAGCAAAGAGGAATAAAAAAAACACCGACAGAGAGACAGAGGAGCCCCCTGCAACATAATTGGTCACTGCTATGAATCTTTACTCAGGGGACAGATAGCACGACCAGAGGTAATAGCTTACACACGTATTCTTGAGCTGTGCAATAGATGGAAAAGTGTCCCAGATGGATTGGGCAGGGGCTTAGTTCCGGGATTATGATGAGACAGTGGGTAATTATTGAGTGGCATTGCCTCAGCGCTGATTATATCTGCAAGCTTGTTCCTTTCCTTCAGAGGAAAGCATTGATAAAGATAAACCATGCTGCTCTATGTCCTTCATGTAGCACAAAACAACACATTTCAATCTAACAGGATCAGGTCTCCACTTTGATCACAATCTGTTACCTAGATGTCTTTGCAAATTAATCAGCCCTGCTTGTTTAGCTCCAGTCAGTTTGTACTGCTAAATTAATAAATGTACTAGGAGCAACAGAATACATAATTAAATTCTACAGTTTAATCTCCACATAATAATTTTGACCTTAGTCTGGGGCCTCTGTTATAGCCAGCAACACATTGAATAGATGCAGGCCTTGCATTGCAGCTTACACTAACAATCTACCTTGAATGATTACGCAGGGGCACCATAATCAAGAGCTACTAAAATCAGAGGAAATTAGGAAAACAAAATTGTAGCCACAGCTTCTGGCTATAGAAAATAAAAGGGAGCTAAGGCAGCATAGGCATACATCTACCTCAAAAATTAGAGAAAGATACTCTGCCCTGGTTCATTTAATCAGGTACAGTTGTTTTGTGTTTCCAGTATCTGCATCAAAAGCAGCCCAGAAGAGCAGAGGATGGCTTATGTTCTTCCCAGGAACACTTCCAAACTTTTGAGAGAATGGGTCATGGCATGGAAGGGTTTTCTATGCTGGCCTTGTCAAAGGCAACAGCATGGATTTCTCATAGCTGTTCAACATATCTGTATATAGTGGACACCTATCTTCTATATTATAATTTATATTAAATCTGTTCTCTTCCCACTAGCAGATAAATCCCTTCCCCTGTGGAAATTCAGGAACTGTTCCATGCAATTTCCACATATACATCAGCTGCAGAACACCCAAAAAAGAGATCAGAGATGTCTATTGTTTCATTCATGGGGAGACAGAGAACTGCTGAACACTCTGCTCACAGAACTCAATGGGGAAGGGACAGGGAGGCCACAGGGAGTTTCTACCTTTAACTTGCAGACTGTATAGGATGTATTCCAAGGGATTCCCAAAATAACCCCAGAAAAGGGAGACAGAGGCTAAATATCAGTGTTTAGGTTCTGCATGCTCTCTGCACGTTATGGATATTCATAATCACTGAGGAAAACAAGAGGGCAGAGCCTCCCCCAGAGTTTCCATCCACGTCTGCCTTCCCTATGGACATGGCAGTTCATCCACACTGTAAGCACATCCAGACAGACATCCTGGACACCTGGATCATCTGTGAACTCAGGACCTTCCTATGAGGTTGGTCACCTCCCCAGGAGTCTGTGTCTTGCCTGTGTGCAGGGAAGCACAGACCTACATAAATAACGTGGATCAGAATTCCCACTTGGCTGCACAAATGTTGCTTTAGGTCTTTATATAGTCATGCTTTGCTGTGAGTGTTGCTGTTGTGGTTACCACACATGAGTCATACAAGTCTCTAACATGAAAAGAAGTGGTGAAGAATCAGAGAATGCTGTAGCTTGGTTCAAAAATAGCCTAAATCATCTGGGTCAGTTGGTTTTGACTGGTTATTTTGGGGGCAGCAGACTGGCATCAATAATGTGATGCTGCTGCAGTTGTGCCAGATCCTCAATCAGTGCATAAGGGATCTTTAGAATTTGTTTTTGTTATACAGAGTCCTGTTGCAAATAAAAAACTAAAACACTCGCTTTAAAACTCAACTAACTAAAAGAAATAAAAGCAGAACAAAAATGAAAATACCTGATAGCAATGGTTATTACCCATTATCTTTATAATGTTTAGATTAAAAACCAGCTAGCTGCCTTAATGCTTTGTGATTGGATACAGCATCAGAAGCTTAAACAAGAGTTTGGCAGCCAACACTGAGTAGAGCACATAAGCAGTAAAACATCTCATAGAGGATGGACTCTTTGTCTAAGACCTTGACTGTGAGAGCTGGCACTAGAATCCTCTAAAGAACTGAAGGTAAATTGCAACATCACTCACATAACTACAAGCAAATTCAGTGTGAGCAATACTCAAGAGAATTCAAAATCATTTAACATTGATGGTCAGGCTCTCAAACAATGTGCAGTAATGGCATGGGACAGCACAGACTGGCAGCTGGAAGTGCCAGCTCCTGTTGGACTTGCAAGTCCTCTCCTCTGAGCTCTGCTGGCAAGGTGTAAAGTCTCTGTGTGCTCACAGTGACGTGCCTGTGGCCAAAGGTGATGCATTACAGGAACATATTTTAATACACAATTTATGGTGCAAGTTTGTTTACCATTTACCTCACCACCCTTCCCCAGTACTTGCCAAGGGTCAGATGTAACTCACTGCAGAATGGGGTAACTGGGTGAACTGGAAACTGGCTGAGTCAGATAAAGTTTCTAGAAGTTCCCAACCCACAACAGTGTCTTGATCTAGTGGGCACAAGGAGAGGTCCAGCAGCAAGTGTGATGGGTAGACTCTTAAAATGAATCATGAAAGAATAGAATTCTTTAGGTTAGAAACGCCCCCTAAGATCACCAAGGCCAACCATTAACCCAGCACTGCACAGCCCATCATTAAACCATGTCTCCAAGTGCCACATCTACATTTTTAAATCTCTCCAGGCACAGTGACTCCACCACTGCCCTGGGCAGCCTCTTCCAGTGCTTGACAATACTTTGGGTGAAGAAATAGTCCCTAATCTCCAATCTAGACCTCTCCTGGCACCACTTGAGGCTGTTCCCTCTTGAATCTACAAAAGCAAAGGAATGACAATGCAGGAGAGATGGCAACAAAACCCACTGAAAGATAACAGAAAGCCAGAGAAAAACACTCTGAATGAGCACCTGCCACAAAGTTTGTCCCTCCTGCAGAGGACTGAGGGAACAACCCTCCAGCACTGCAGTTCTTGTGAAGTGTTTTGGATGGATGGATGGAGGGATGGAGGGATGGATGGATGGAGGGATGGATGGTTGAATGGGTGGATGGATGGATGGAGTGAGTGAGTGAGTTCTGGCATAGCATAGAGGGACTCCTGAGCTAACACAGGTGTCCAAAATGGTGTTGTCTCTCTCTGACCTATTAATCTGCAGCTCCTGTCAATAAGTGGAGAGAGAGAGGCACTTTGAGCATCTGATTCTTCTCATGTCTGCCTTAGTCACAAAGCAGGTGCTGCCTGCCAGGGAGGTAACAGAGAACCACAGAATCACACAGAATCAATTAGGTTGGAAAAAATTTCTGAGATCACCAAGTCCAACTTACAACCCAACACCACCTTGCCAACCAGAGCATGGCACTGAGTGCCACATCCAGTCTTTCCTTAAACACCTCCAGGGACAGTGACTCCACTATCTCCCCAGACAGCCCATTCCAATGTCTAGTCACCCTTTCTGTAAAGGAATTCTTCCCAATGTCCAACCTAAACCACCCCAGGCACAACTTGAGACCATTTCCTCTTGTCCTACCTGTGGTTACCTGGGAGCAGAGCCTGACCCTCCCCTGGTTCCCCCCTCCTGCCAGGGAGTTGTACAGAGCAATAAGGTCCCCTCTGAACCTCCTTTTCCTCAGGATGAGCCCCCTCAGGTCCCTCAGCTGCTCCTCACAGGACTTGTTCTCCTGAGCCTTCCCCAGCTTGGATGCCCTTCCTTGGACTTGCTTTGGCTGGTCAAGGTCCTTCCAGAATGGAGGGGCCCAGAACTGGACACAGCACTCAAGGTGTGGCCCCACCAGGGCAAGAATTACTTCCCTGGTCCTGCTGGCCACACTGCTGCTGACACAAGGAAGGAGAAGGGCTGAAATCTGAGGGCTCCATGACTAGAGAATTGAACTGGTCCTCTGCAGAGAGACCTGTTCATGGTGACTTTGGGGTGGTGGCTCCTGCATTCACCCTGGTCACACAGCCCAACCTCCACACAGCTCCTCACGACCTTCCCTCCTGCACTCAGTGTTTCTCCCATGTCCTTCAAGGCTGGATATTGGCATGATGAAGGAGGTAAAAAGTGGCATCATACTAAATTAACATGTTTTAGAGCCTTTCATACAGCAGAAAAGCATAAATCATGCTGCCAGATCTTTTAGCATGTGCTGGTGTCATAATCAAATACAGCACTTAACACACTTGTATTATTTTTCATGTGTGCTCCACGTAAAGTGATATAAACTACCTTCTTTACACTGTGTTAATGCAATATTTATTTAATAGAACAAATTTATACATGGTCAACCACTCATGCCTTGTTTTAAACATCTATCAAAACAACATTCTTACAACTAATTTATTTATAGCTTATTGCATTAATGGTTTACATTAGCTATGATTACTAAGCAGGAGCGAGGCATATTCAGTTTAAATTTTAACATTTGTTAAAAAAAAAAGGAGAAGAAATGCAAAAAACAGCATTAGGAAGAAAAATTTACCATTCTGAAAGAATAAATGGACAGACTTTTTACACCGAAAGGACAATTCAAGCAATCAGCCCTGTTCACCATTTATATCAATTATAAACTTGAAGATCGACTGGAATATGGAAATCTCTGAAGGCCAGGGGTATTAAAAATATTATGCAGAATTGTCATGCACTGTTCTTAAAAAATAAACTCCAAACCTGTGCATAATGTGGGAGCAGATAAGCATTTGCAGTCAGGTTGTTGATCCAAAGAGAGTAATTAAAGAAGGTGAGGTCTAAACTTGTCAAAGTCATTTTGCCCTACTTTCCTATTTATAGGTTTCAAAATGGAAAAAGCCTTCAAAAGGATTTGCATCCTAGCTTCCCTCTGTAAGATCCTTCTGCAAGAGATTTGAGAATTAGCTGCTGTGCCTGCAGTATATTAAAATCTTTGACAGCCATCCACTTGGGGAATCCCTGGGAAAAAAAAAAAAAGAAACAACACACAAAAAAATAACCACCTCGCTTTGCTCCAAAAGGTTCCCAGTATCACTTGAGAGCGGCGAATAAATCGCTGCTCTCCAGAATGGTTCCTGAGGCTTTGCCATTCCGGGGGGTCTTTCAGGGTGTGTGGCCAGGTTGGAGGTGCAGCCTCCTGCTCACCTGGTCCAAGGTGTTTCCCTGCCCTTCAAGCTCAGATTCAGGGCCACTCCCTTCTCTCTCAGCGTGGTTTGGTTGGGTAAGGGATGGATGGAGTCATCTCTCCACGCTCAGCATCACAGGTCATGGAATCCCAGAATGGTTTGGGTTGGAAGGGACCGTACAGACCATCCAGATCCATCCCCCTGCCATGGGCAAGGACACCTTCCACGAGACCAAGTTCTGTCCAACCTGGCCTGGGACACAGAAGTTCTGTATTAAAAGCCAAGAGGAGCAGCTCCAAACACCTCTCACAGAAACTTGCTTTGAAAAGTCAATGTTTGCTCTGTTAAAGAAAAGACATTGTTTGGGTGAAATCTTCTCTACCTTTCCCTGCACCAGTAATTTTAAAGCTTCTTTAAACTCCGTAGAAATATGTTGATAGAAAGGTTTTTACATGAAAAAGGAAACAAGTTTTGAACCTTGAAAGCCAAAAAAAATAAAAACCCCTCAACATTTTTGTCATTCAAAATTTTTAACAAAACCCAGAAAAACCTGTCTTGAAAAAATTTTAAATTGCAATCCTGATTAAAAAAACCCCAAACTACTTCAGTGCAAATTGTTCAGCTGCTACAGGTACAAAAAAACCTTTTGAATGGACACTTTAAACATCGAGTTTTCCACTTACCAGAAAAAAAAGAGTAGTTTTCTTTGAGCAGGTCTCCAATGTGGCTTTCAAAAATTGACAGCTGAGCCCTTCTTTGCCCTGTGACAGTGCAGCTAAATGCAACCTCTGGCTCAAAATGCATTTTTATGTCCCACAGGCAACTGAGGGAATGTTCAGTGAGCAGAGAGGTGTGTGATGCCAGGGACACCACCTTATCTGACAACAAAACTTTTCACTTCCACTTATCTCAGCTTTCTTGTGCCAGGCCATGGAAAGACAGGGAGTTATCTGGCTCCAGCATCACAGCAGATAAAAAGGACAGCTAAAGTGAGGACAATTAAAATATTTTGGGCAAGCCACAAAAAACAAAGCTGACTTGATTTTCTAAATGGCTTCAGTTATTTGGAAAAATAAGCCAGCAAATGGTTTTGTTCCTCTCTTGCTCATTCACTCAGACTTCCCAGGCATCATTAGGAAGTTTTAATGTTTTTCAGTTTAAATGTTTCTCATCACGAGGATTAAAGGTGAGATGACACAGGCATATGTCATAAAAAGAGACTTCTGCCTTGGCACTTTACAATCCTGAGGGACAAGTAATGCTAAAAGAAATGTGCTTTTCATGTCCACAATGATCTCGCCGAAGAAAACAACATGGAAAGTGTCATTTAGATAATTAAGTGAGAACTGGCATAAACAGCATCCAGGAACAAACAAAACCCAGGGACTGGATCCCTCCTCTGTTATTCTGTTTCTGGTTTTGTGGACCAGATTTTTAGCTGAGTAACAGGATGCAAATCCACCCGCAGCCAGGAGTAAGCTGGTTTGCAACAGCTCACCATTTAGTCCCCCAGCTTTATGGCGTTTTGAACTCCTCCTTTGAATTCTCCCATTTTCTTTCCACTGCTATCGCCCTTCCAAGAGAACATTCATCCCACAACACCTTATCTACAAAGGACTCTGCAGAAGATACGACCCTGCAGCTGCTTGGATGGACTGGGAGGAAAGGCTGGCTGGTTTTCTTGCTGCTCTTAAACTGGTTTAGGTACTTTTTCTCCATTAAACACAGCCTAAATTGTCTGAGAGGGAAAATCAATGTTTTGGAAAAGGAAACCCCGCTCTTTACTATGTACTGATGCCTTTAACAGGAGATATGCTCAGACTCATCCTCTCCAGTTTGAAAGGAGCCTTCAAATGACATTTTATCTGCTGCTCCTGCATCGCTCCTCTCCCCTCCTCACCTGTTTGCAGAGGGGCAGAGTCACTGCCTTCACAAGTGTGGCACAGCCCTGAAATCCGGCCATTAAACGCAACACTTTTCCCCCAAAACATCACAGGTGCCCTGACTCAAGAGCCCAAGGCTCTGCAAGACGATATAGTGACATACCAGTGGTAATTGTTCTGACAAGGACCCTCTGAGCAGTGTCATTGGAGGTGACAGTCACTGGCAGTCTCCAGCTTAGCAGCAAGGTCACCGGGGAAAGGCAGTTTCCACTAATGCTGTCAGGCAGTGGAATTGGAGGCAAATCTTTCTGTTCCCCCGTGACCACCACCCTAGAGGGCAAGAGATGGCAAGAAGAACGACGGATAAAGCACAGCACTTAAAAACATCTATGCCTTTCCATCTCAAATGAAAAATTAAAATAAAATAAAATAGCACAAAGGAAGGAGAAAGGGTCTGTTTCTTCAGCATCTCTGATAAGGAACTGGCAAATGCACGGGCCTCCAGGACCTCTGTCCAAGCAAGAGAGACTTGGATGGGGATCCCCCCACTCCATTCCCAAGGCTTGTCCTTGTCCCCCGAAGCCAAATTTAGCAATCCTGACCCTTGCAAGTGAATAGGTGGGGGAAATGGCCCGTTCCCTGCTCAGGGAACTCAGCACAAGTCCATGCACAAGGCAGAGTGTTCCACCTCCCTGCGCAGCCAGGAATTCGGGTCTGCCTCCTATTGCAGCAGCCCTATGGGTGCCAATGTTAAAGAGACATTCATTTGGAAAAAGGATGCTCTGCAATCTGATATGCAAATAAAAGCCATCAGCAAAGAGATGCAGCAGGCAGGAATGGGAGCCTCACTGGCATTGTGCTCTCACCAAGTTCAGCACTTTCCTGACCCAACCTTCCCTGGAGGTGCCACTTCGCCCAACAGGTGATGTTTGACTCAGTGGCCGGGAGGTGACAATGTGCTGGAAATAGGAAATTCATATCATTTGTATTCCTTTTCCTCCGCTATTCTAAGGGTTGAAAGGGCCACCATTTTAAATTTAATTTACAGGGTATACCGTCTATCTGTTGGAAACACGAGGAAGCAGACCTTGTCCTAGTATTTATCAGACACATGCCGCCCATCTGCTTGAGCTGGGTCGAGGAGGATTTGCTGTTAATCCTTCAGACCCATCTGCAGGGGGTTCAAAATGCTGACCAGAAAGCTAGACAAGATGAGGTTTATTTAATTAAAAAAACTGCTCCGGAGGTTACTGGAAATCACTCTGAAGAAGAAATAGCTTTTGATCATGTCACTTCTAGGGAAGGCAGGAGGGGAAGGGGGATGGGGGGGGGAGGCAGGCAGAGTTTTGCATCAAAATAAGACTGTGGCTCTCAGTAAATAAATAAAATGTTAGAGCTGCACCAAATAAACCTGTTCCCGTGAGGGAACATTTCTATCTACCTGTTACATCAAATACAGAAAGAACTAAGCCCCCACTCCAGCTTGGATGTTTCGCCACCACATTGCAGGGCTTGGCCTCTAATCTGGGCAAAGTATGAAAGGCAGAAATTGGGTTACTCGTGCGCACGCACACACACACACACACACACACACACACACTAATCTGCAGGTTTGTTTGCGTGGAGCTGAAAAGGAGGCAGACACAACCTAGAAAACAACTCCCAAACCTGCAGCAGGTTAGCACTTCAAAACCTGGCATTTCTTATTCACCTGCTTTTTGGAAGGGAGACAAGTTTCTGGGGAAGAGGGTTAACCTGAGCTTTGTTCCTTTAACATTTAATTGCTGCTTTTCCTAATCTGGGCTACCACTGCTCAAGATCCATTTATGTGGAAGTGAGAAACAATAAAATCCCATCCACGTTTGCTCTGCCGAAAATGGACATCTGTTAGTAACAATATTATTTCTAATGAAATATTATGTACACCACTGGTTTAATGCAGTTTGGGAGAAGTGGCTTTTCCAGGGAATAAGCCTAGTTCTTCCAGATCCCTGTTGCTATTTTATGGCAATCTGATGCATGACAATTTTCAAAGTAACTCAGACAGAGAATTTGCCCCTACCTCTCCCAGGGCTTTTTGGAACTCTGTGTCTGTTTCTTATCAGATTCCTGTACTGAGGGTCACACAATGATTTTCTTTTCCTTTTCTGTTTTGTTTTTTTATTTGTTTTGTTTGGTTTTTTCCTAAGCACAAACATCCTCAGAAAAAGCAGAAGCAGAGGCAAAATTGAGCACCAGGGAGAACAACAGGCACCAAATTGCGATATTCCCGACAGTAAGCTGTGAAATGCAGGGTCTGACATTGCCGGTCCTGTCCCCTGCACACCAGTGAAATACAGCTCCATCTAGGGACAAGGCACATCCATCCTGCAGAAAAGATGGATTCTGGAAACCAGGACCAGGAACAATAGGGAGATCTCATTCTCCTGCAGAGTGGCAAGTAAAGATTCGTGCTGCCAGGGATCAGATAGCAGGAATTGTGCTTTGTGGCTGAAGATAACCTCCGAGCAAAGTAACTTTATCTACAGCAAATTATTCCTTAGCTTCCCATTGCAGGATTTGCTTCACCTTAGTCTGAAGCAAGTGGTGCTGGCTACTATCAGATAGAGGGCTAGAGGGATGTCTGCTTTGATTTAGTAGAGAAGTTCCCATGGAAAGTGCTTGGGCAAAGTAAGAAAATCTCATCCAAAGATTGTGCAGAGAGAAATTCACTGAACTTCTTTTATGATGACCGGGTTAACCAACTATGCAGAGATTTGACCATACAGATATAAGGCCTCTGATGCTTAGCGGGCCACTGAAATAGATGTTCTCTCTTCTGGTTATACTGCTTCAAGTTATCTGTGAGCCTTTTGTTGCCCTGAACCTCCCAATCCACATCGTTTTACTTTTTACTGAGTAAACCAGGCATTTCCCGTAGTTGTTTCCTCTCAGTCATGTAAATGAGACATTAACCCTTCCTAACTCTCCATTCCTGTGCTCACAGCCCAAGGCTGTGGGGTCTGACACCCAGCCCTGCCTGTCCTTGCTGCACGGGCACCGCTGCTGCCTTAATTCATCTTAATTCATCAACACTTTTATCCCACCAATTCCTTTATCCAAGTGTGACAGAATCATTAGGGTCGGAAAAGACCTCCAAGATCTTCAGTCCAACCCTCAACCAAATACATCATGCCCACCAAGCCAAGCTGCAAAGTGCCACCTCTGCTTGGTTTTTGAACATTTCCAGGGCTGGTGGCCCCACCGATTCCTTGGGGAGCGTGTTGCAAAGCTTAACCTCTCTTTCAGTGGAGAAATTCCTCCTGCTATCCAACCTGAACTTCCCCTTGCTGCCAATTGAGGCCATTTCCCGTTGTCCTGTAGGAATAGATGTACAAATTCTTAATGAAAGTATTTAAAAGGTAGCAAAGCCCAATTTCCCAGAGCAGAGACTTAAAGCACACACAGATCCCATGTTTACACATGCAGAGTGGAATTTGCACATGCAATTAAGTTGATTGACATTTTCTCACCGCGTAGATACCTTCATCAGCAAACATTTGGACAAGCAACCAAGTGAGATATATTTTTAAATATATACCCACCTGGCATGCAGAAGGAAACGTCCCAGCCTTGCAAGGACACAGCGAGAACAAGACTTCACAAAATTATCTAGGCTGGAAAAACCCTCTAAGATCATTGAGTCTATCCATTAACTCAGCACTTCCAAGCCCACCATTAAACCATGTCCTCAAGTGCCACATCTGTATATTTTAAATCCCTCCAGGGTTGGTGACTCCACCACTGCCCAGAACAGCCTGTTCCAGTGCCCGACCACCCTTTCAGTGAAGAAATTTTCCCTAATTTCCAATCCAAATCTCCCCCAGCACAACTTAAAGCTGTGTCCTCCTGCTTGTTACCTGGGAGAACAGACCAACCCCCACCTGGCTACAACCTCCTTTCAGGGAGTTGTAGAAAGTGAGAAGGTCCCCCCTGAGCCTCCTTTTCTCCACTTGTCAACAAATGTAATGAACAGGAAACCAGAGAAGCAGATGACAAAAGCCACTGGTTCTGGGAAAAGTGCCTGAGAGGTGGTGTTAAAAGTGCCTCAGGAACCAGCCAGGATCACCTGGTATGTCATTTTGGTCATAATTAGTTGGCAAAGAAAACAGCAAAGTCAAAATCACAGTGGTGCACCACAGCCCTCCTGTTAACAGAGCAGGGCTATCGATCCCATCGCTCATTTATTTAGGAGATAGAATTTTAAACAGGAATAAGAACATGGTTACCATCAAATCAGCTGTCAGCTGGATGTCACCCCAAGCAATTAGCGTGCTCCTAATGTGCCACCAAATTTAAGTCCAAATTATGTCCTCAGATGCCTGCGTTCAGCTCACACCCACTTTGCAGAACACAGGGTTTGGAGCACAGAAAGATCTGCAGGTAGATATTGCAGAGGCTTTGGACAAACAGCCTTGGCTGGGAGAAAAGGAATGGGAGAAGGGATGCTGCTCACAGAGCAGAAAGTGTGAAAAGCCCTTCCTGCCAGACTGACTAAGCAAGCCTGCAGATGTGCTGTCTTCTAGCCCAGAGCAGCTCTGGAGAGGGACTGTAAATGCATTTGTAAGCACTACAGGTAGTTAGTTATTAATATTTCTGGGGCTGAACCTCGGCAGGTATAAGTCATCCAAATTCCACCGATTTCCTTGCTTCATACCAGCTGTGGCTCCATCTCTGGGTTATTACTAAAGACAATAAATCTCTTCTTTGGGCCAAATTTAGTCCTGGCTATGTGTCCGTGCCTGGATTAACTCCACTGAAACTAACAGGGAAAAGTCTGAGCTCATGTGTGGGAAATGAGAACAGAATGTGGCTGCAGCATTTGTTAAAGCAGAAAAGAAGCATCCTTACACACACATAAATATAATATTTATTGCATGTTGGACTGACTGAACATTTTCCTTGGGAAAAAATAAAAATAAAAAAAGGGGGAAACAAACTACTTTCCCTCCAGAAAATGAGATTTTGCTCAAACCAAGATTCTCCACACAGGGAAAAAAAATGTTTTCCGAAAATGTTCCAGTCAGAAAACTGATAGTTGTGGTTTTGTTCTATATCTGCTTCAGCCAGCAAACTGCATTCTGCAAGACTCCTGATTCCCCCAAGTAATCAGCTGTTGGAAGAAATAAAGGCAGATGGATGGTAGATACAATTTAGGCAGTGGTGGGTTTTCCTGGGATCACAGGGAATGGAGCTACAGCCCCTGTAAGCAAGAGGCTGTTCAGGCAGAGGCAAATCATGACCTGATTCAAGCAAAAATATCTCATTTTGTCTTAAAATGTCAACATGAAACACTCTGACATTTGCAAATCAATTCTTTTTAGGAATTATCTGTTCCAATTTGAGATGAAAACAAATATGAAAATACCAGAATTTCCCACGGGACAGAAATTCTATTTTTCAATGAGCAGTAGGAGCTCTATCCATTGAGAGGTCATTTCTCTATTACCAAGCCACTGTTTTCCACAGCTATGTCTAAATGCAAATAAAAGACAGTCAGGGACCAAACTCTTGTCTCAAAGCTGGATGGCCAGCTGGCTCCACAGTGCACAGGGAGGTCCCACAAGGTCCTGATCCCCTGTTCCAGAGTACCCTCATGTGGATAATGTTCTTGTAATACCTCACTGGAATTTTCCATGATGCAGTCTGTGGCTGTTGCCTCTTGCTCTCAGGCAGTGTGTCTCCAAGAACAGCCTGCCTACTCTAGGGCCTTTAATTCATTGAAGCCAGCTGTTAGATGCCCTCTGAGCTACCCCTTCCTCTGGCCAAACAAACCCAGGAGGACACTCAGGCTCTCTGTGCCCTGATCACCTTGGTGGTCTCTGCTGTTGGTCAGAGTCTTGGGTCAAGGAGCTTTGCTTATTTACTCAATGAGTAGCACAGGTGACGAGGGGTCTGGGGGTTGAACTGGCTCCTTACACTTCTTTTCCTCAGCAGAACAGTCTGGGGTTTGGTGGGTTTTGATGGCATTTTCTAACTTTTAGCAGCATGAGACCATACTCCTGCCAGGTAAAAACCAGTTCACCTCTGTGGGCTTCAAAATGGAGCAGACAAAATGATTTCCACCTGGGCCTGGTGAGTCTCCAGGACAACTCCATTCCCATTCCCGTTCAAACACATGAAGTCACCATTGCAAATCATCCACCTGCCTATTTTAAACAGCAAAATAACCAATGCCAGGACAAATGTTCCTGGGGGGAACAACCCAGTTAAGGAATTCATAAATGGAGCAGGAGATTGTGTGTTTTTGGCAGGGGGGTGGCAGATCCCAGCACAAGAGCAGAGAGAAATGGAAAAGCAAACATTCAAGGAGAGCAATATGTAATTCTTTGCACCAAAGCACACGGCAGTCATGCCACAAAGCTGACTGCAAGGAAAATGCTAAATGTATTTTCAAGCAGCTTTTCATCATCTTTTAATGCAAAGTAAGAGCTGGAAACAAAAGAGGGAAGCCGGCTCTCTGCACACCTCCAGCCAGGGCTCTGTGGAGAAACAGTGGCATCGGGAAAAACAATCTCAAACCCCAGGCCACCAGAAAGTGCCCCACAGCTCCAACATGAATAATCAGCACCACATGTGACTGCCTTGTCTTGAGACCCTGATCATGAGTCTGGGCACCACCTGCTTTTTCCCCCTCGCACAAACCATCCCTCACAAAACCCACACCCTGCAAGGGGATGTGCACTCTTTTGGTTGCTATTAACTCTGTGTTTCCATGGGATGCTCCAGTTCTCTTGCCAGAGGATGAGCTCCCCAGCACCTTTGGCAGTGCCCCGTGTTCTATGCCCTGTTCCAGGGGGTTACACCTGGCAAAGGGAGGGCTTTGCTCCCCATGGAAAGGTTTTCCCCAGTGTAGCTTTGGAAGAGACCTTCATATCCCCAGAACAGGAAGCTCATTCCCAGTTATTCATCCTGTAGTCTCATCTTCTGTTCTCTTCCAGTCCCAAAATATTTAGCCTTTACCTTTCAGCCACACAAACCAGACACTGCTGGCTGCACCTCGACTTCCACATTACCACAGCAATTACAACATCTCGTGTCTCCAACTTCTTTAAATAGAGCTGATTAATATTCACACTTTGCAATCCCTTGATTAAACAAGACACTCACAAGGAAGCCACTAGCAGAGCCCAGTTGCCAAACTGGAAATTCCCTGTGAAAAAATTATAAAAGGAAAAGGAAAAAAAAACCACAAACCCTACAACGCACAAAACAAAACAACCACCCAGCTCTTTCATCTGCTTCCTATGAAGTCTCAGCTGCGCCCGTGTCACTGTGCAGAAGGCAATAAGGGACGATGTCGACAGATGGGGAGCTGAGGACACAATTCACCCAGCCTTCAAGAAAGCTTACAGTCCCATACTATACATTAATCCACAAGGTCAGTAATGAGGAGGGGGGGAGACACGGCGTAAGCAGATAAAGAATTAAGATGGAGGTAGCAGACAAAGAGGGCACGTCTACAGCACTTAGCGTGGACGGGGGGATCTGGTGGAATGTCACAGGGGACACCTCAGCCACGGGGACCCTTTGCCAAAGGCATGAGCAGAGAGGGAAGAAAAGAGCAGGAGGAAAGAAAAGGTGCAGGAGACACTCACCCAAGTGACAGTCAGTGCTGAAGAGGGAGTAAATTAATCCAGGATGACACTGACAGACTAGGATTAAGTAGCTCACCGATGTCATTAGGTGGCATGCACATATAGATGAGCTAACGAAGACAGGGACAATGCTTACCCCAAATAATTGAGGACACGGGCAAAAAAGGGTCAGGGGAAGGTTATAAAAATAGTATATTAGGAAGCTTCCAGAGAAGGCTTTCAAGTCAGCCCTTTTCTCACTCATTCCCTTGCTAAAATATCTCTTTCTATTCTGCTGTCACCTATCTGACTTCCCTCTCTTTCTAGTTCCTCTCCTTCTCCTCCAGCCTGTCCAAAATGCCTACTCCTTTCCTTGATTTACCACATGTTGTGTTGCTCTTCAAACACTACATTGCCTCCCAGCCCTCCGAGAGACCGTATATGAAGCCCCATTTCTTTCACAGAAGTCATCACTAGGGTTCAGCTGTGATGAGTAGCTTGGTAAGAAATACTAAGTCAATCACTCACCAGCATGGATCCAGAGCAGATGCAACCAATGCCCTCCACTTTTTATAATGGAATGGGCTTTTAGGATAGTCACTGAGCTGGGACTGCTAAATACTGGACTGTGGTTCTGTCCTGCCTGCACTATGACTTTGGCCAGATCCATCACCTCAGTTCTGCAGTTTAATTCCTCCTGTCCTTTCCAAGCATCTCAACTGCTTCACTGAAACTTTCCCAGGATGTTCCTCTTGTTTTGGTGGTCTGGCACACAGAGCACAGCATCCCAGGTATAGTTTCAGGACCATTTTAAGCCCGACAGCACATCTGCCAATAAAGGACAGGGATGTGATTTTCCTCTTCTTCCTTCACACTGGTTGATATGCACAACTTTTAAGTCTTTCTGGGTTCATTGCAGAGCTACAGAAACTCTGGAGAGGGTATAAGGGAGGAGGTAGACATGCATATTTGGAGATAGGAGCAGCAAATGCCTTCAGACTCCACCTCTGAGCATTCCTGGAATATGGATAGTACTGATAATAAAAGAGCACGGCCCTCACATCATGTTGCTCCATCCATAGGTTTACCTGATGGTGCATTTGGAGTTCCTTGCAGTGCTTGCCCATTCAGGGTCCTCAGGGCTCTCTGCCAGCAGACTTTCACTCTCCCACACAGCAATAATGAAAGCTGATGACTGGTAACGTTCACGTCAACGTGAAAGAGGGTTAAATCACGTTTGGTAAATTAAAAAATGATCAATCTCATTCAGAGCTGGCAACGAGATGAGACTTTACTATGTAGCACCCAAGTGGGAAAAAATAAAACAGCCATATGCCCTTTAAGGCCTCTGGTGGTGGCATCTTTGCCCAGAGCAGGGACACTCATCAAAGACGTGTGTCTTGTCCTTTTGTTTCAGTTTTCCTTCCTCAAGACTGTTGTAATTAGCATTTCTTAATGCAGCTCAGCTGAGACCACCCCTCACACAATCCAAAGTTGCTAACTACAATGTCATTGTGCACCATAACGAATGTTTGCTCAAAGATCAATAGGTGAGGCCAGTGTTAATTGTTAAATTAAACATAAACATTGTCAAAACACATCGGTGGTTATTGTTCCACCTGATGACATGAACCTGGAGATCCCTGGGTGACCTTATATTCAGGCTCTGTGACCTTCAGGTGGTTTGCATCAGATTATCTTTACCTTATGCAAACTTAGTGTTTTAATTGATCATTTTAGAATACAGCAGATTGCAGAACTCCTGCAGTCTCAGGAGGGTTTTCTTTGAGAAACAGTCTCTGAGGAGGGGAAAACACCCTGTGGGGTACTTGGGAACATTTGTAGGGTACAGGGTAACTTGGAGCTAAATATGTCACAGTTTGGCTGCAGCCTTTCACGATAACATCCATCCCTAACCTGCCTCACTTATCCACTGGACTCACCAGAGCCGAGGAAGTGTTGCAGAACAGAGTATTTCAGGTGACAAATTCCAGATGCTTTGCTGGCTTGGTGGGATTCTGTTCCTGCTGAAGTCACAGGAAGAGTCACAGTTCTGAGGATGGGCACCATGGGTGGTGCAGGAAGTCTTTACTAGTGAAATATAGAAATATTTAGAAACATCTTCCTGGGCTCCAGCACAGCACAGGCACATTGCCCTCATTCGCTGTGTACTTATATTCCTTGCAGCAGTGAAGAGGAACTGATTCCTGCCCAGCTCCACCTTCCTCCTGTGCTGCTGCCCCAGGTAATTAGAGCTTGCCAGAGGCTGCAAAGAGCCTAAAATAATTACTCTGACATGCATTATCTGCCAAATGCATCTTAGCATGCTAAATTCACTGTAGAATTTTAGGGGCTGCTCTAAGCCTGGACCACCTGGGTCTTTACAACACAGAGAACAAAACTGCACAGGTTTCATCAGTTTATCAAACACCATCTTAAAACTATTGAATTGTTTCTGTCCCGCTCACACTGGTGGGGTCTGTCACAGGGCCCCTTTCCTCTGTCAGTTAGAAGCTTCCCTCTAACTTCCAGCCTTGATTTATTCAGAGCCAGTTCCTGCCTATTTGTTCTTGTGCCAGCATTTCAGCTTATATAGCTCTTATCCCTCCCTAGTGTTTACCACCCCCCCAATGCATTTCTGGAGAGCAGGCCTATCTCTTCCCAGCCTTCATGTTATTAGGCTGAACAAGCCCTGCTCTTTCAGCCTTCTTTCATAAAATAGGTTCTCCATTTCCCCAGTCACCCCAGTAACCCTGCCAGTCTGAATCTTAAACATGGGTAACCACAACTGTCCCACTTAGGTTTTCCTTCGTGCCTCCTGCAGCAATATTAACTCTGCTACAGTTCTGCAATGAAATGGATATATTCGAGGACTGTGGTTGCTCTGCCCACAGCCAGGTTGCACAGTGGCCCCTCTCCATTCCCTCAGCATTTAACAGTCTTTCTCTACGTCTGTCTTTCAAGCTGAAGAGCCCATGGTTTAAGGCAGCAGCTTCTATTATTGGTCCCAACGTGCATTGACTTTGTACTTCACAATACCCAAATTCTGTGTCTTGATCCAAATCAACAATGCTCCGAAATCTTCTCTCAGCCCTGTGTTTCATTAGCTCGAGCAACTCCATAACCACTTCCCATCTCCTCTTTTCTTCTTCCCAAGTCACCCTCCATCCCTGCCCCTTTGAACACTCTTTGACCCATGACAGAACACTGGTTTTAATCCTCCCCTTCTCCATTGTCCTCGCAGACTCCCTGCACAGCACAATATATTCAATTCTTAGAGGAGCCCAGCTAGTCTGGGGCATCACACTGTTCTTAACTTCTGCTCAGCGAAAGCTCTCCAAGGAACCCAGCATGATCCCTCTCACAAACCCAACTTGCATTTATCCCATTTTCATGTGCCTTCACATGTTCAGTTGTTTAAAAAGCTGCTCTAAAGCACTCCACAGTATTGAGGTACCGCCAGGAGTTTCCCTAATCACGTTTCAACAGCTGCTCCATCCTTTATTACAGGTGCCGTGTGTGTGACTTCGCAGTCAGATGCTCAGGGCAGAGTTCTCAGGCTTTGAAGAGTTTATTGAGAGTCTGTGCCACGGGGATGGTGATTTCACGTGTCAGTTCCTACTCCTTCCCAGGGCTGATCTGATGCTTACAGACCTGAACACATGAAGCACTTGGAATTCTGCATGTTGCACATGACCCTCTCCCATTCTGTTTACTCCTTGCCATTATCCATCATCCCTAGGGAAAGCCAAGGTAGTGTCTCTTCAATGGCTGGATGACACACACTAATCCCTAACCCATGCTTATTGCATGGTGGACCCATCCATTCTGTTTCTTTGCTAGTCAGCCTTTTATTTTTTCTTTTCCTTACTGTACAACATCCTCTCAGTTTCCCACCCCAACTTCAGACCTTCATGTCCAAACCTTCAAGGCATGGCTTCTTTACCTGATCTACCCCTTCTCCCACTCCTAGCACATTCCAGTTCACTCCATTTACCCTTTTCAAAGCTGTTATTTACCTGCTCAGGTCTAAATTCCTTCCTGACAGTTTTTTTCTCACTGGTGAACAATGGAAATTCTAAATAACTTCTACACCTCCTTTAAAAGAAAGGAGGTCCTACATCCTGGAGGTGTTGAATACCCTGTAAGTGTTCAAAAACAGGCTGTATGGATCTCTGAGCAACCTGGTCTAGTGGAAAGTGTCCCTGCCCATGGTAGGGAGATTGGAACTGGGTGATCTTGAAGGTCCCTTCCAACCCAACCATGTTGTGATATGATTCTACGATACCCTAATTTCACCTGCTTTAGGCACCAGCATGAGTTACTGCTGACCATGAAAATGTGCCCTCTGGGTCCTCTTTATCTTTTTTACAAGAGTGTTATAGCCATTATTAGTGTTAACATTTGCTAACTGGCTACTGAATGGTTGTACACTCCAGCATCTTCCCACCTCTAGGCAGATTTGCAGTAACAGGGAACGTGTGAAGCTTTGCCTGTCTGGGCCCTGATATAAAACCTGCTGCTTTTTATAGTCTCTGGCTGAAGCAAAGACAACACCCCACGCATCAGGTGAGATTTTGGGCCCAGGTTAACAGGTAACAGCCCTTCTGCACCACGATCACCACACAGATCAAATTGGCTGCTGTAGGATTGAGGCCACACACGTCTCTCTCTCAGCACGACTGAAGTGTTATCGGTGTTACACAGAAATAAGTTGCCTTTTGATGGGTTCTTGAGTGGAGCCCTGTGCAAACCCTGCAGTTTTAATATGCTGGAAGGAAGAATAGCACTTTGATATTGCCCTTCCCTTCTGTCAAACAAGATACGTACCCTGATCTGCCATGACTGCAATTTCATAACTTCAGAAATACCACACAGCAGCAAGGACATGGTTTTTGCTAAAGTCAACAAACCCAATGTGATACTGGGTTAGGCTTCCTGATATTTTTCGCTGTGTTGTTAGACTAAGGACTGTTGGTCCTCTCTTAATAAGCACATTTATTCACATTACATGGATGTGAGAGTTGATAATGAAGTAAAAGCATGTGAGTCTCAAGTGTAGCAGGATCCACAATAAAACAGTGATAATAAACGCTGGAATTTCACCTGGATGAGAAGGACATGCAGAGCTAGGTTTAGGAAGGCCTGCCAAAAGTCTAAAACAGCCTTACCTTCCCTTCTTCATGAGAAACCTGGGGAAGTAACAACAAAGCAAAGGGCTGAAAGAGATAGAAATCTCCAGAATTCCACCTCTCCACACCATTAATTATGGCAGTTGGAAGAATCAAGCGCTTGGGACAGATTTTGCCCGGATTCAGGAAAGCGCTTTAACGTGGGTTTAAGTTTACCCTCTGTTTGGAAAGTGCTTAAGTATAGGCTTAACTTCGAGCAGACGTTTAAGTCCCCTTGACTTTAACATGTGCTCAAGTGCTACCTACAAAGGAAGCATTTTCCTGAAGCAGGAGACCATCTTGGCTTAGGCACTGGATTAGCTGTCAAGAGACAGGGATTTGCTCCTGGCTCTACCCCTGGCCATTGGCAGGGTGAGCCCAGGCAAACAACGTTCCCACTCCGTGCTTCGGTTTCAGCCCCTGGAAAACGGAGCAAACTCCACTGCCCTTTGCAAAATGCTCCCATGTTGACGCACGGAAAGCATTTATTTAAGAAGTACACATTCATATAATTATTTTCGGGCCTTTCTTGTATCATCCTTTCAAACAAACAGTGCTGACAGTTGCTGGATAGTGATGGATCTCAGCTTTACATCCCCCTTTTCCATCCCTGTTAATTCAGAATAAGGGCTGACTTGTTCTGGACAATTTCCACTCTTTATACATCTCTTCAAAACACCTTATTTTTTATTTTAACATAAAAAATTCCATTGAATTTAACGGGTTATTAAGTTGTTGGACGCATTTTACACCTTCATATGTGAAGTGAGTTTGGATTTTCATTAGTTAGAGCTAACACCAATTTTCAATAAAATATTAACCAAACACACAGAGAAATAGTTCATGTGGATCTATCCACTACTTCAATAAAATTAACAGACTTAGATATTTACTCTTGCCCCAGCAGTAATATTTTCCCACATTACATTTCAAACAATGAAATGACACTAAATTCATTTAAAACAAATTTATATTATTGTTATTTTAAACAATACTTAATTCAATTTCAGTGTTTGGCATGCAAAGTTTGAAAATATCAATATTATTGTTTAAAGTAAAAAAAATAATAATAATTCGGCTACAAACTATTAGCATATACAAGCCTCCCAAATGATTTCCAGGGCTGGTATTTACATTAAACTGAAAATGAGCAAAACCAGCCAGATGTAACTGTGCCATTCAGAGAAGGGGCTGCAAAGATTTAAAACCCAGGGCATTCAGCCCCAGTTTCAGCCCTCTCACCTGCACTTGGTGGTAGCTCATCCAGGGGAGTGTCCCCAGGGGTTTGCTGTGAGTTAAAAACAGAGGGACATGAAGATGAAGAGAAATAGGGAGGCAACCCACGCACTGCTCACTGGGGAGATTTATGGGCCATGTTTGTTGCCACAAAACCTCTAAATTTTTGACAAATATGTGGGGTTGTTAAGGCTGGAGAAGAGAAGGCTCTGAGGAGACTTCAGAGCCCCTTCCAGTGCCTAAAGGGGCTCCAGGAGAGCTGGGGAGGGACTTGGGACAAGGCATGGATGGACAGAACAAAGGGGAATGGCTTCCCACTGCCAGAGGGCAGGGCTAGATGGGATATTGGGAAGGCATTTCCAGTTGTGAGAGTGGGCAGGCCCTGGCACAGGTTGCCCAGAGAAGCTGTGGCTGCCCCTGGATCCCTGGAAGTGTCCAAGGCCAGGTTGGATGGGGCTTGGAGCAACCTGGGCTAGTGGAAGGTGTCCCTGCCCATGGCAGGGGGAGTTGGAACTGCATGATCCTTAAATTCCCTTCCAACCTAAAACATTCTGTGCCTCTCTGTATGACTGGTGGGGTGGCCAGCCAGCAGCACCCCTCAACAGCAGCATTGTCCCCCAGCCAGAGCAATCCATGGGATCAACTCCTCCTGCCCGTGGGATTTAAGACCGACTCATGGGGAAGGGATGTGGGCACAGAGCAGGTAAATTCCACTTTGAGCAAAGCCTGTTTGAAACAAAGAATATTTCTAAGCTTGTAAGCCATGGAGAAAGTCAAGGTAAATAATGTGCTCACGTGTCCCTGAATGCTCCACCAACAGGGAGGAGATGCTCCATCACCTGGAAACAAGCTGCTCCCTGAAAATTGCCAGGACAGCTCTTGCTGAGCTTTTCTGCCAACAACAACACATCAATGGAGCCTGGGAGAGCCCGCAACAAACCTGTGATTCAAGGCAACCTTTGAGGAAATCACAAAGTATATTTAGATTTGATCTTTAAAAGGGTCCTTTAAAACCCTCTTAACAAAGGAGCAGTTGCCCTTTGAGGATGCCTTCCCCATGCTCAGCCCCCAGAGGAGCTGTGATTCAGAGTAAAACAAGTGCCTGGAAGAGTATGTGGGTATTTAGTTAATTATATGTCTGGTAAATTTGTGTTTTAAAACAATGCTGCTTGTCTCCTCCCTTTGCAGAGCGCCAGTTCGCTGGAGTGCTTCCCATGGATCGGCAATTAGGTGTAATTAGGCCTTGTGATTTCCACATTTGTCCTCATGTCACAAAGTTTACTACTAAAAATGCTCATTTTGGTGGTAGGAGGTTTCTAATTGCTCATGGCCTGCAGCAGTAATAGAAACCATTGGCAGCTGCAGCACCTGAGTTTGCTCTTGGATCACGTCATTGCTCCCTGCTCCCAAAATTTCGGGGGGATTTTGGAGCTCCAGAAGTCTCAGCCAGCACTTTGTCCGGGTCAAGCTGCACTGAAGTCAAGGACAGGGCACTTACACCTGCCTGCTGTCTGACAGGTCAAATCAACTGGTAATTTGGGAGGTGGGTAGGGAGTTAGAGGCCAAATTGTATAGCTGCTAAAAATTTAGAGAGGGGCAATTTAGTTGTTTTTCTTTTTTTATACACAGAAAAATAAGTCACTATTAAAGTGATAATTTACTTTTGGAATTCAGGGCTGTGACTGACATTAGCTCAGTCTCATGCAAGGTGCTTTTGTGCAATTTGTAGAAGGGATCACTTTGCTTTGCTTTTCCAAGGAAAAGAGGCAGCAGGATTAAGATGCAAAGGAGAATACGAGCAACCTGGGATAGTGGAAGGTGGCCCTGCCCATGGTGGGGGGTTGGAATGAGATGGTCTTTAAGGTCCCTTCCAACCCAAACCATCCTAAGATTCTATGATTGCAAAAATGAGGAAAATCTCTGCAGAGTGAGAATTGTGACACAGTGAACTGGGCTGGTGCTGGCACAGCTTCTTCTAAAATTTAGATCTTTAGGAACGGGTTAGGGAAAGAGTTAGCAAGAGAGATTTTGGTTTTGTTGGGTGCTGGAACTGGCAGATGGACTGAAGAGCTTCCAAAAAGCCTTTTGAGCCTTATTTTTTTGATTTTATGAGCAGCACAGGCCTCTCTCAGCCCACCATTGTAGGTATTGTTTCACTGTGAGTGCATTTGTCACGTTAACTCATGTGGGCACCAGTCTCCTCTCCTGGCTGGGTCTTCTAAGCTCTTAAATGAATTCCCCTGAAGAGTGCATAGCAGAAGGGTGTATTTGACAAGCACAATTGGAGATAAGCAGCCCTGAGGAGTTTCAGGACATTGAAGAAAGAAAATAATCTTCTGGTTTCTTCTTTGCACAAAAAAAAAGATTTAAAATAACTCCATCCCCTCTGGACTGGAGAAAGAGACACTCTAAACCAGATAATCTCCAGCTCTTAGACAGAACATTTTCTCAGTTGATCTCCAAGATCTTTGCTAAGGAGGTCAGCAGTGTGATCCTGTTTGGCTGGTGCACACAGGTGTGCAGGTCTGGGTTGTGGGGCAGCCCCAGGTGAGGAGGGGTGGGAGCTGCTTTTGCTGCTGGGAGGCAGATGCAGGCTGTGCTCGGGGCTTCCTGCAGATGGACAGCACAGCACCTCCAGCCTGTGCATCTGTGTGGGCAGAGCAGCTGGGGCCCAGCAGAGCTAAGCTTGCCACGTCTAAGTCCATCAGCAGACACCATAAGACCAGCTCTTCCTTAGCTCGCTGCAGATGCTTTGTGCCTCCCCGGCTGCCTGGCAGCGCGGACCAGAGGAGTGCGTGGGTCACAAAGTGTGCTTATTGCTCTCTGTTCCTCTTCCTCACCACGCTGTGTGGACACACTAATAGCAACTGGCTTCTGTTCACCCCACAGGTCACCGGGGTGGAGGAGAAGTAGAGCTGAAGGCACCATCCTGTTGTCCCGATGCTTTCCAGGCGTGTGTCTTTGCCAGGAGCAGGCACACTCATGGATAACACATGTGCATGTTCCACCTGCAGAGATGGCAGCTCTTTGTCTGGTAAATGCTGCTGTGACAAAGCTGTTCCCCATCACTCCCTTTCATTAAATATTTGCCACAGTGCTTTCCTCAGACTCCGCAATCTTGAATTTAGGGCTGACAATAGAGAAGAAGCACAGAAACAGTGTATGTGCACGGGGATAACACCTAAAAATTCAAAGTCTGGTGGTGCTGATATCATGTGAGACTTTATTTATTTCTTCAGTCAAGTTTGGGGGGAGGAAGTGGGGTGCAAAAAAAAACCCCAAGAACTGAAAACTATCTATTTTATTTTTGTCTGGAACTGCAGGGCAGATGAGTTTTCCAGAAGGAATATAAGGCTGCCATCGATTTTATTATTGAGTCAGTTTTAATGAGTCACAGTATTTTTGGAAGGCTTTTAAGATTACTGTAAAGTGCTTAGTTACAGTGGCTACAGGTGCCAAGGCAGGAAAGGAAACAACAAAGAAATGCACAGCAGCTGTATTGCTGCGCTTCCCCTCAGAACTGGGATCAGCAGAACAACACACATGGCAAATGCAAAAGAAAATAGGAGAAGATGTAAGAGATGACAGAAGTCAGCATGGTCAGCTGCTACACTAAAGCAAAATGCATTTTATTTAAGGAACTGTCCAGTGCTCCTTAGCTGCAAGTTGGAAAGGGCCACTGACAGGCTCCAGATTGCCAGACGTTCAGTGAATCGTGTGTTTGCCTTTCAAGCTGTCCCTTGGTTGTAAGTCATTTGCTCCCAGAGCTGCCAAGCTCTGCCACTGCCATCCTGTGTTGAATGAAACTGTGGAAACATCTCATTTAGCAGATGAGAGAGGGGAAGGCAGAGAAGGGGGAAAAGAGGTGGTGTGAAGAGAAAAAATCCCTATTTTTTCTTCGTGACTTGAACAGACTTGTCTTTATTTTGCTTGTACCATTCCGAATAAGTAGGGAATGACTTTCAGAGCTCATAAGGATGATCTGTGTTACGAGGCAAAAAATTATTCTGTTGTTTTCCCCTAAAACGAATGCACTAAAACACACGTTCTAAATATGTGGAGATGGAAAACAAGCAGCCTCAGAAACACAGGGCTAGAGAAAGAGCTTCCAGTCACCATGTGATGTACCACCTGGATTTTCAGACCCTTCCCGTGGTGTCTGGGCTTGGAGTTAGGCAGAAGCAGCAACCACGATCTCGGTGAGCTGGGACTGTACCCATTAAACATGCACAGGGCTGCCTTTGCTCCCGCATGGCCAGCAATGGGATGCACAGCTGGACACTCACACATGCAAATACCAGTCTGTACAAGCACAGCAGCCCAGAAGTCACCTCTGACTCTGGAGGCCCATTTTCACCCCCCTCCTGCCACCCCCACCCCCTTTCACCAGCGGGGGACACGCAGAGCATCCTCCAGGCTGCGGCAGCATCACGAGGGGTCACCGGGCGGCTCCAGCACCATCACTGCTCACCCTGGAGATGCCACATAGCAACCTGGGCACACAAGCACGGGCGGCAGAGGCGGGCAGAGCAAAGGAAACCACTCATTGTCCCCGGTGGAGCGGGACCAGCCTTGTGTCTGCTCTTCATGCGTGACTGGCATGAGTCCCACCGCTAAGTCCTTGGCGGGCGTCCAGGCGCGGAGTGGCAGGCACCTGTCCCTGCTGGGAGACCTGGCGACCCCGGCGTGCCCGAACGGTTAGTTCTTTTCTAGCATCACGTCTACTCGAATTTACCTCAGGATTTCCACACCCCTCGCTCCCCCCTGGCCCCACCCGGGTGCCAGGGAAGCCAGGCTGGTGCCAACTGCTTCGCCATGGATAAGGCGAGGAGCGTTCCCAAGCCGCACGCGGGCACCCTCGAAGCATTCAGCTGTGCCCTGCTCGCCGGAACAGATGGGGCCCATCAAGGTGTTGGTGTCCTCCAGCACATCAGCAAAATGCCCCAGCACTGGGACAAAGGCAGGAGAGAAAAACAAACCCCAGCAGGGATCCCTCTCCGCCATCCTTAAAATGCGGTTCGAGACACGCGCTGGGCGCTCCCACCTTGGGGGTGGCAATGGGGCTGAGATGATCCCCCCCCTAAAAATCCTTCACACAAGGTCAAGGTCTCTGCGCCCAGGGAATCACAACTCCCGGAGCCGTGGGATGCATTTTGGTTCACTTTATTTAGGAAGCCTATTCCAGCATTTCCCTTTTCCAGCACCTTGCACACACAGATGGAAACCTTTCACAAGTGGCTCTGCTGAAAAAAAGGACAAGGAATTTCAGTTCACAGAGACCAGCCAGGAAAGGGCTTTTTTTTCAGGAAGTTTAGGGCAGAGATAGGACTAGGACATGAATGTCCTTATTCTGCAGCCTGTTTCTTACATAAAACTCCACTTTACTCAGCGTTGCAAATGTGAGTGGAAATATTTCCAAAGCGTGGAGAATTTTTGAGTGATCTCCCATTATTTCAGCTTTATTTATGGTCTCTTGTCCCAGTATAGGCACAGTTCACTTATCCTTCTGAAGAAAAAGAACAGAAGCTCTCGCTTTCTGACGAATGATCTGCCTTGGAAACTGGGAAGTTCTCTGCAGCTCACCCTGTTTTGATGGCATGAAGTCCATCAGGTAGAAATAATGCCAAATGGTTTGTCTTTGCCAATGAAAACGGAGCTTTATTGTGTGTAGCAGAGGCTCTGTGATGAGGAAATGAGAGTGGCTGAGGGCAGAGCATCCCAGCTCCTCTGCCTTGTGTCAGGCACTCAGTGGCTCTGCAGACACCTTCCTCCTCATGGAACCAAGGTCTGTAGGTTTCTTCTCTCTGTCCTGTCTCCCCTGACCATTTACAGCCCAAACTCTCACCTGAAAGGAGGATATGGTACTTACAGCCTGGAAGCTTTATCTCAGCAGGCTCCACTACTGAGAAGAAATAACATGAGGGAAACTAAAGATCCAAATCCTCTCTCTTAGAAATCAATGTTCATTTTGTGTTTAGGTTCAAAGAGGTGCAGAAACCAGCAAAACCAAGCATGGGAAATAGAAAGGAGCGAGCAAAAAGTGCTTTGTGCTAGAACCACAGCCCAAGACCAGAGTCAGTAATTTTCTCAGGCCTGCTCATCTGTAAAAACAGGCTAAAAACAGCAGTGAGATGAAGGCAGAGCCATCATTTAGGGCAGTGGCAACTCGTTAACCCAAATGACCTGCATCTCTGGCGAGCGCTGACCCAAGGACTCGCGAATTTACCTCCACTGCCCAATAAACTGTCTCTGCCCGGCTTCTCTAATTAAAATAGTCCTGGATTTGCAGGACCTACCCAGAGAATAAACTGGAATTTATCAGATTAGCTAAGCCAGATCATACGCAGAGCATATAGGCTGGCCAACAGCCTACTTTGGACCAGATTAACCAGCTAAAATAATTGGGGATTTTTGCAAAGTCTGCCCCTAAAGACTGGCATTAAAGAAATGCACCAAAGGCTGAGCATATATTGCAGCCCATTTCTTTTTACCCTATTTAGTTCTTAGCTTGATGTTCTTTGGCAATTGCTGGGAATCAGCTTTTTATCTTTCACTAACCAGTGAAAAAAATTCTCTCTCTGCAGCTCCTTCAGGTGAGCTGTGCCAGTGGGAACTGGGGGATCTCTGAAAACGTAGGGAGGCTGCATTTAACGTATTCCTGCATCAAAACTCTGCTCCCCTTATTCCTACATTCCGGTCCCTGCATTGCCAGCCTTGGGTAATGAGGAATGGTTACTGTGGAGATTGAGAACTGATGTCTGAGAGAGAGCAGAGCTGTGTCTTGCCCTGACCCAGTCAGACCAGACATCTTTGCTGGAAAAGGATGAGGGGATGACAAATTCTTGCAGTCTGAAAAGGACAGAACCCAGGTAGCTGTGGACTGCCCTGGGGGCTACGTGTAAAACAAGGGGCTTTTTCCTGGCCTCCTCCAGGGGAATGTGGTGCAGTGGTGCATCCCCCCACCTGCTCTCACCAGTTATGGGCACAGAGAGCAGGCAGTGACATTCTGGCAGATGTTTCTCAGTGCGATATGGGCTTTGCTGCCACCCAGGCAAGACAGGTTTTGCTACCCGAGCCAAAGGACTGCAGCCATGAGGAGGAGCAGGAGGAGGAGCAGAGCCAGGAGACACCTGAGAGCTGCTTTTCCTGCCCCTGTTCACTGTTCTCACCCTCCCTCAACAACCCCTGCCCAAGCCAGACAGACAGCAGAGCCATGGACATCTTGTTCCCCTCTGTGGGTGCAACCACCCGCTTGGCTTGTGCCTGGAGCAGGCTTTGGGCTTTCTCAGCACTGCTTTGAACCTGTACACAGCCACTTCACAGGGGAATCAAGCCTGAAATCTTCTAGGACAATTCTATGAGGCTCTGCTTCATTTCAGCCTTTGCCTTTCTTTCTCCTTCAACATTTACTGGGTTTTTGTTGCCACGCAGAAGCCATTTTTAATAAAATGTGTGAAGCATCCTAAAACCAGGAATGTTGTATTCTGCTGACTTCAGCTGTGAGATGCATTGACTCACTTCCCTTCACCTTTATCAAGGGTCTGTCCAAACATGGGGGAATAGAAAATAGAGGTGACAAGCAGGGAAATAAGATACTGCTGTCCTGAGCTGGTCCTGAGTTGGTGCTGGTCTGGAGTCCATGGGTCAATAGACAGAAGGGGAACTCATTAAAAGACAGAAAAAGAAGACATTCTTCCCCTAGTTTTGACTTTGTCAGGAACACCAGGATGTTTGTAGTTTATTATAAGATGAAAAGAGTTAAAGACCCAGCAGCCATACAGGAGAACCACAGCTTCATGAGAGCTGTGACTGGTTCATCCAGTGTCTTGTGCCTTCATGTCTCTGCCTGTCCTGTAACTCACTTCTCCTTCACTCACAACTCTGGACAGGACTGGTCCCACAGAAAAACGTGAAAAACCTCACACCTCTCACCAGCTGAAAGCAAATTTCTTTTCTCAGGGGCACACATCCATCTGAGCTCAAAGGAGCAGGCTTAGTTAAGCCCTGGCATTTGCAAACCCAGCCCTGCATGTACAGGCTGACTCCTCTTCTGAACCTCTAATAGGCACCCAAAACAGCCCTGCACTCCCAGGCTGAAGTGAGGGAATCTGTTGCTTGCTGCTGGTTAGAGGATCTGACCCCAGGATTACCATGAGGCAAACAAACCAAACGCTATCTGGCCTGAGAATGAATCTTTACATACCCCAAACCAGGGCAGGCATCTGTTTTTTGGGCAGAGGGACAGCTGCCACAGCAGGAGAGAACAGCTCGGACCCAGCGTTCAGTCTTGGCTGCGGTGACCTGGCTCCTCAATTTCCACATGTGAAATTTCTTCTGATGTAAAGGAGGGAGCTCCAAGTTCTGAACTACAAAATACGGGTCTGAGCAGTGAGGTGGCTCTCCAGGGTGCTCAGAGAGCTCTCCCAGCTTTAGCCATGCTCCTACCAAGGAGGGCTCAGAGGATTTGCTGCAGCACCCAGGGCTGAACCCTGAATTTGCCACCAAACGTAGCATTTCACCCTCTTTTCTAGAAGCAGCTCCAGAAGCTGACCTAAGACACCCGCATGGGGGATATTATATAACAATGGAGATTGTGTGTGTAGTTTATGTAAAAACACTTAATCTCACAGCTGCTTCCCTCCCCTACACCCTCGGCAAAATTTTCCCTTCCATCTCCCGTTTAAATACCTGGTATTTGATCGTTTCACAGCGTTGGCAAAACAAGCACAATGGAGGCAATGTTTGCTCAGATCTATTTTTGTGTGTGTGTGTGTGTGTGTGTGTGTGAATTTTTGGCAGAATCAGTGTTTGCAAGGAGCAGATAAAACTTTTCTGTTGAAGAGCCATGGACAGCCAGGAATTGCTGCCTGCCAGCAAATCTCTGCTTACTGAGGGAGATCATGTCATTGTGAGCCAGGTAGAGGGGCTGGAGACAGGAATCTAGAGAGCTTCCTTGTTAGGCTATAAATGAAAGAGTTGTTTAGCAATTTACTCTAAGACAGTAAATCTCTGTGTGTGAACCCACTCCAAGATAAAATCCAAACTTGCTTTGCCCTGCTTATACAGCAGAGATGCATATGCATCCTGGAAGCTACATAACCCAGTAATATTTTATTCACATCACACTCCAAGGAGCTCACTGACTGGAATTCAATAGAAACTGTTCTCTGTGTGAAAGTAATTTCAGAAAGTAATCTAGTTTATGGAAATGAAAGGCATCAAAACACAAAAAACACTGTTTCTGTACAAGTGCTTTGCTTCAAATATTTGACATGGAAATTTATATAATCCCTCTGGGGCACATGGGTTTCACGAGTGTTAACATCTTTTGAAATGAATTTCACAAATGTTTATTTGGAATACCAGGCATACAAATAATTTAGAATATCAAGGCATCTTGTTGAATCAGTCTTAATGATACAGATCTCAGATGGCTGTGGAGGTTAAAAGGTATGAATTTTAATTGGGTGTATGGAAGATGTCATTTTCAGTCATTGCACTGCATTGCCAAAGCTATCACTTTCCAATTCTAAGCTTCCTGCTACCTCCTCCTCGGCTCCTTCGTGTTACTTAAAGACCGAAATGAAACATTTTTCACATTTTTATTTGTGTGCTGGGCATGTATTAAATGCAGAGTTTGGCTGCCTATCTTGGTTTACACAGGACCCCATCACCGTTGTATTGCAACACTTCTCAAGCAATAAAGAGGTTGACTTTTTCCAGACAGATAGTGCTACGTTGTCATTCCAGTTTGATAAAAACTTAAATGATTGAAGGCAAACAGTGTCGAGACCATCTGAGGCTCAAATGGTTGCTCGGGCTCTGGTCAAAGTCAGATTTTACAGCTGCCTTCTCTCTTCCTTTCCCCCATGGTTACATCATGGTATAAATCAGAATTAAAATTATTTTGCCATTTAAAACTCCTCTTTTAATTAGGAGATCCATATTTACTCCTGGCTTTGGATAACGTGATGGACAGGCATGAAAAGAAAAACTAACGGGGTACCTGGGAAGGGATCTTTGTCCATCCTGTGTGGCAAAGTGGCAAGGATCCTGTGGGAAAAGATATCGTGTGATTGGGTAATTAAAAATTATCATAAGCCATAGGCAGTAGGAAGGCAAATTAAGCCTTGCAGAGGCAGCAGGAGTTCTGAGAGCTCCTCAGCTACAGAGTGCTCAGCACTGAAACTTTAACACTCATTTTAAGTTTGTTCATAACCCAGATTTGTAGTCAGAGAGATTTTATCCAAGATACTGGGGGTTTGTATATTAGGGAGAGAAGAAATTTGAGAGGCAGAACTGGCCTGTGGTTTGTTCATAGGGAACAGAGCATTGGGTTCTTTTTGGCTCATTCATTGGCTACCCTTGGATGTGTTCAATCAACACGAGGGAGTAAAGTCAGGCATGTTTTGGGGGAAAAAAGTCCCTCTCTCATTCAACAGCCTTGGGCAGCCCAAGCCTTCAGAGGAATGAAGCAGCCAAATTTCAACAAGCTTCCAAAGAACATGCACTCTACTGATAACTTGGCCAAACATGGGTGGATTTCAAGAAGGGCGTGAAAAGCACTTTGTTCCCAGGCAGCACACGGCCAATTTCCTCTCTGCTCCCAAGAGTGATGATAAAAGCTCAGCAAATGGCTCTGAGATGTTTTCTTCTCTCTTTAGAAGCACATTTTATTCCAAGAAATCATCATTGTTTTCTTTGAAATGGCCACTGTCAGCAGCAGGAGCAAAAGGAGTGTGAGGCAACCATCCAACCCACACGAGTCTGAACCACTGGCAAGAAAAAAACACATTGGTCTTTTGGTAGGACACATGAAAGATGTCCTGGTGTAGACTGAACTGTCAGCTCTACCTGCACCCAGAGGGATTCTGATTTCAAACACTTTGTTTGCTACAATTGATGGCCTTAAATATCTAAAAGGAACCGTTCTAGGTCAGGAAACTGATGGTCAGATCAATGGCTTCAGCCACTATTTATAGAATGACAGAATCATATAAATCCCAGAATGGTTTGGGTTGGAAGGGGCATTAAAGATCATTTTGTTCCAACCCCTCCACCATGAACAGGGATGCCAACAAAAAGGGAATAATTATGTGTTTGTGCTTCCTATGAATAAGTCTCCAGGATCTGGGAATCTGTGTCTTTGGAATTTATGGACATACTGGCCATAAACAAGTAGGATTGAAGGGACTGACTCCCTCATCTGAAGCATTCCTGGGAGATGCTGCACAGAACCTCTGATGAAACAGGAATCCATGAGCCTTTGGGGCTGGCTCAGAGCATCAACACCTTCACGAGCAGAAAGTATTTCCCAAAAACACCTTTAAGAAACTCCCATTTTGGAAGGCACAGGTTGGCCCCAAAAGTCCCTTTTCATTTTGGCCCTCGGTTTCCCAGCTGTCCCCAGCTGGTGTGTGCTGCTGCATCCTGGTGGTGCATGTCCCTTCTCCATGGTGTGTGAGCACACCCTCCCCACTGCCAGCCCCGAAACTCCCCCCTCATTAAGGCACTCCGGGAGCAACACAAAGCCCCGTGTTTTGCTTGAGTGTCTCCCGTGAATAGGCGGAACAAATGATAAGCACTGAAAGAAAGAAGGAAAGTTGTCCAAATGAGGCATCAGTTTTCCCCGTGGGAAAGGGTTTCCAAGTCCTCCCCTTCCCCTCTGCCCTGCTCAGTTGGGGTTGAGCCTTCTGCTGAGCAACTTGGACATCAATTCCCTCCAGCTCTCCCCTTTCTTTCCCCTCCCATCACACACAGGTCCTCCCCTGCAGACTTCAACACGTGCCATGGGCTGTGACAAGGTGGTTGGGTTGCCTTCCAAAACTTCCAAAAAACCTTCCAAAACTCTTCCCTTACCAGGAGCCCTTGGAAGAAACACACTGGCAGGAGATCCCGAGAAATGCTGGTGAGTTGTGATGTCCTTTTCTGTGCTACAAACCAGCCTTCCCAAACAGCAGAGCAGGGGGGAACTGGAGGGCCACAAGGCTGCTGGCTGGACTGGAGAACAAGTTCCAGGCTGGAGGGAGTAAAGCAATCCCCTTGCTGGAAATGAGGTGGCAAAATGGATCTCCTGCAATGAAATGACTTTGCTGTTCTCAGGGGAGGAAATCAGCTGGTGTTGCTGCTGCTTTTTGGTGACATTTGGCTGCATTTGCCATCGGTAAGACATGGAAGGTCTGTCCTAAGGACACTCAAAGATTTGGGGTGCAAAGGCATCCCTGACATGGAGAAGAACTGTTGCTGATGATCTGATCCTGTCTGATCCTGCAGTGGCTGCCAATAATGTGTCCCTTGGCAAAGCTGTGTGCTTAGGGTGTGGGGCCTCCTTTTTGTTCCCAAGAAAGTGCTTATTTGTTAATATCCAGATGAAAAATACCTTTGTATAGGTTCTTGCAGAGCGTTTTCCCATTTCAGAGGTGAGTTCAGCCCCAAGTTTTCATTGCACATGGACAACAGCACCATTTCACAGGTCAGTTCCACTTTGTCCAAGTCTGCTGCTACATCTACTTGTCTGGCACTGATTGATGCATTATTTCTACTCATGGCACTGATTTTTCAGACACCTAAAGAAGAGGGAAACCAGTTCAGAAAGAAATATTTCTTGCTTAGAGTACCTGTGTGTCTGTATGCAATACACTGGAGGATATAAACCTTTGGGAAAACCCAGTCTTTAGGAAGCAAAAGGTCTCTAAGATCCCACAAGTGAGTGACTGAGGAGGAGCTGAGAAGATGACGAGCAGAATAAAAGGAATGAGTATCTTCCTACAAACCTGCAGCAGAAAATGAGCATCAAAGAGTTTGAGTTCTCAAATCCCAGGTCCTGTTGGCAGTCGTGTCATACAGCCCCTTACTCAAAGCCAGTGCCAAGGTACCCGTGTGTATTTTAGAATAGGGAGTGTATTTTAGGGAGTCATTGGACTGGCTAATTCCACCACAAAATTTGAAATGCTGAAAGTGCTAAAGATGGTCTTTTGCAGTGTATGTGATGTTACATCAGAGACCACAGTTCAAGGAAAGGTGTATGAAAGCACTGCAGACTACTGAGATATCAAGATGGAACATTTGTTTATACCAAAACCACAGCCCTTCATCTCACAAGCAGAGTATGACAACACTTACAAGGCACGTATTTCTTCAGCCAGGGCACACACACTTCCTCCGTGCTTGCCAGAATATGCCAAAAGCCTGAAAAGCAGTGTCAATTGCCATGGTCATCAAAACATGACAGCAGCTCCAGGACTTTCTGGGAAGCACCTCCAGCACCAAAGAGGAAACTAAAACGTCCTAAAACCCATTTGAGGACAAGAAGGGCCTCCTTTAATCACCAAGTCCTTCCCGTCACATTCCCCGGCAACCAAGTCATACAATCCCATTTCACAGGCTGAACAAGCATCAGCTTCAAATGAGCTGGAGCATTTGCCCCAAGGCCATTCCCAAATCTCTGTTGTCTGGGAGTCTCAAACTCTCTTCTGATATCCTGCCTGAATATATTCTTCATCAGTTCATGTCTCTCTGTATTTGCAGCAGCACGGTCCATTAAAGCTCGGCAGCCTCACCCTGCTCACAGCCTTCAGCACCCACCAAGCTGGGATAAATCATCCAGGCTGTGCCCACCTTTTCTCTTCATTCCTGCCTAAATATAAAACAGCCCCCTGTTCCAGTTCCCACCTGATGTCCCCAGCCTCAAGCCCAGGCACTGCAACAGGGGAGCTCACGCAAAATTTATCTCAGAAAAGACAGAGTCATGCAAGAATGAGATCGTGCCCTTCTCTGCAGAGGTGAAGTTGGGGTGGACAGATGTCCAGGTGCTGGGACAGTGAAACCAGCCAAATGCAACCCTGAAGATGCTCACCCTTTGCAGAATGTCTCTGCTGCACACAGTGCTATAATTTTGGGAGTCTCTCTTAAGCTGGGACAGGTGGTTGTTTCTCTCTGTGCAAGTGTTTTGGAAATGAGTTTCTCAAGTAATCTGGATCTGGGTTGCTCGCCTGGTAATTGGGACACACATTTTTTTTTTTGCCTTGGATACAAAGCCCCAAATAAGCCAACTGTGCAGGTCAGCAGGAGCTGGAGTTTCTTCTTCTTTTTTTTCCTCTCCTCCTCTTCTGTTGTAGAATTGGAGGCACTGGTTAAAAATAGCTGTGTAAACCCACAGCAGGGAGTGAATGTCCCTCCCTCAGCACTTCCAGGCAAGTCTCTATCCAAAACTGTCCCCCAAGGCTGTGTTTGCTTTGGGGTCAGCCCAGGCCACCCGTGGCAGTGTTTGGCACTGGGTGTAGCTTGGGCAGCACAGACAGGCAGAGCAGGGCTGTGCACCCCTTGGTGGCTTTGGAGAGAGGCACCCCTGGGACCAGTGGCCTCGTGGTGGGAACCAGGACATGTGTCTGTCCCACCCAGCAATCCCATTCCTCACTGTCCTTTGGCTAACAGCAGTCATTGGATAGTCTTCTTAGGTTGATGTTAACCCTGGGGAACACCCTGCGCTCTCCAGAAGAAGGGAAGGTGTCAGAGAATGGATCAGGCTCTTCTCAGCGGTGCTGAGCAATAGCACAAGAGACAAAGGGAATAAAATGAGGCACAGGAAGTTCCACTTGAACATGAGAAAGCATTTCTTTACTGTGCAGGTGACCAAGCACTGAAGAGGCTGCCCAGAGAAGCTGTGGAGTCTCCCTTTCACTGGAGATATTCCAGAACCATCTACACACAAACCTGTGCCTTGGGGGACTCTTCTTGAGCTGGGAGGTTGAAGTACATGACCTCCAGTGGTCCCTTTTAACCTTCCACATTCTGTGATTCTGAGAGTTCCCAATCTGTCCAAATATTTGGGATGAAGTACAGAAATGTATCAAAACGATACATTTTTCTCTATATAGGAAAATATATAGTGCTAATGGTCAATTAGCCACACTACCCAGAGGATGGTGGGCACTGACCAGGCTCCCCAGGGCAGTGGGCATGGCCCCAAGGCTGCCAGAGCTCCAGAAATGTTTGGATGAGGCTCTCAGGCACGTGGTGGGATTGTTGGGGTGCCTGTGCAGGACCAGGAGTTGGACTCAGTGATCCTTATGGGTCCCTTCCAACTCACATTCCATGATTGTATCATTCTACCCATCAGGAGAGAGCTTGGGTCTCCATCCTTGGGACAAATCACACATGAGAAGAACAGGACCCCTAGAAATGTAGGGCTTCAAATTAAGAAGATGACCAGGAATCACCAAATTCCTTCCTAGCCACTGGTTTTATTTCACTGCTGCTTGAAGAACCTTTAGGTAGAATTTGAAGCTGCTTTCAGTGCTTGTGTCAGTTTGATCACGCCCATTACAATCAGTATTTATTTGAATTTGGACAAGGATTGTTGTGAGTGGTGGTAAGGAAAGGTCACATCTACAGGTTGTCATCTTGCCGGCAGAAAAATAAGTTAAAAAAACCTCCAATCAGCCTCAAGTGGATTGCTTGGGAAATAATTTTCCTTCCCAAATGCAATCATCTATATTGGATACAATGTTTATTTGTTAAAAAGAAAATAAAATTGGAGTTTGTGAGCTCTCATGTCTATAAAAAGACTACTTTTCCTGGCATTTATAAATATTAATTTGAAATGCTAGAGAGGAACAATACATAACAATAATGAGAATCACCAAATCCCATCATTTTTGACATTGTCGTATCAACAGCTTAAGGATTAGCAGGTGAACTTTAAACATATTGCTTCCAAATAATAATAATAATAATAATAATAATAATAATAATAACAGTAATGATAATAACATCAGAATGAAAAAATAACAAAC
>JAWWEW010000165.1:60061771-60077693 GCA_035583185.1 Anabacerthia variegaticeps
AATAATAATAATAATAATAATAATAATAATAATAATAACAGTAATGATAATAACATCAGAATGAAAAAATAACAAACCTTACTGCATTATACATTCCTGATGGCTTTCTTCTTCTAATAACGTTTACAGGATCATTGCTTTGAACGTTTGGATGACATGCTTAAAAAATTAACCTGCAGAAGGGGGAGGTCTCCTTATCTCTTCCCATTCTTGCAAAGCTTTGCTTAGCCTTGTCTTTGTTTCCCACTAACCCCTGACATTGACAGAGTCAAAGGCCTATCAACTAATACCCTAATTTCAGGAGGATTTTATATATACATATATCTATGCACATCTGCAAACGTTTTGTGCACGTGGGGACGTATATGCATAAAACCAAGCAGTGTTCTCAAAGATAAAGTAGCACCAGGTGTCAATTTTCACACCTCCCACTAAATACTCGTGGTGAAAGAAAAAAAAACGATGCCACAATTTCATTGAAAATCCAAGCTATTGAGATCTAATCGCTGCTTAAGCTGTGGCTTTATTCAAATCTGGATCACCAATAGGGCTGGGATGTAAATGAAGTGCAAAGAGAAATAAAGCAAAGGAAGGGGGAAAAAAAAATCTATGATAGCCCTTTCCTTCAGCCATTTGATTCCCAAGTCCTTATCAGTCAATTAATGCATACTAAAACTTTAGTGGCAGCCTCAGTTTAACAGACCTAATAGCTCCAGTGAGTCCCAAGCATTAGCCAAACAAAACACACTTTCAGCTGCCTTAATATGAGACTGAAAAAAGGTCAAAATAGACAGGCTTTACAGAATAAATCCTGAAGATCCATTCTAATTTCCACTCAAGGATCTTTTAAGCAGTTCTTGGATGCTCTTTATGGTACTTTGATCCAAGCATAGTTTCATTAAAACTTTGTGGCTTGGTATTTTTAAACCTGATAGCTTCACTAAACTAGTTCTCAAAATGTTAGCTAAGCCGCTATGCATAAAACTACTTTACTGTCATGGTGTCTTCTAATATCACCTAAGTACAGGCTGTTGCAATTTTGAAAATGAACCTTTTCTACATTCACCAGATCTCGGCTTGGGAATTTTTGCTTTCTCACTTGAAGGCTGTCTCGCGGTATAAAGGGAAGGTGCTGCCTTACCCCCTTCCTCTCCCCCTCCCGGAAACCTAAAACTAAAATTAGCTGCTGTACCTTATTTGTTCTGGAAGCAAGTTACACAGTACTTTTATCCACTGTGGTTTCCAATTGCAGGATTAACACTGGATGCTGGAAAAAAAAAAAAACAACACCCAAGAAAAATAACAAAACATTAAATGGTGGTTTAAAATCCAGTTTAATGATGGCAGGATAAATTCCCTAAAGACCGAAGAAAACAAATGTTACTTCCCACCTTCATAACGTGGTATGTTAATAAATCTGATTTAACAGCCACAGATAAAAAAAAAACCAACCAACCACCCTGACTCTCCAGAGATTGTCCTTTACTCCCCTGAAAATGAGGATGGCTGAAAGGTGAGGTGACAATTTTCTTCCTCGTGCCTGGTGTTCACAAAAGCCTTGATTTCTCCAGGAGCTTTAGTGGTGAGTTTGCATTACAGTAGTTAAGAGAATTGCCAAAAAATGGCTTCAGAAGGGGCTGGGATCAGTTTTGAGAGGAAATACAAACAAAGTATTGTTTTAAAAAATAGCAATAAAACTGAAGAGGCTGGATTGGCACAGGAAGCCTGTGCAGCCCTGCCCCGATCTGAGCCAAGGGCCAAACTCACACTGATTTTCATGGGAGCAATTTAGTCAGTGTAGGGAAATAAACAGCAGGAAATGTACAAGACAGCCCCAAAAACTTCTCTGGGTGGGAGATTCCTTTCATGCACGGTGGGCATTTAAGACCAAGGTGGACATTTAAGGCCAAAACAGTGGTTTATATATTTAAGAATACATGGAAGTGCAACTTCTGTTGTCTGCACAGTCACTCCCTGTCCTGCATGGGTACAAAATATCACCTGAGATGGATCTGATGCTGGTTTTAACCACAAACCATGAGTGTCCAGGGTCTGAGCCCAGGAGCTCATCCTCCAATTCACCCCTGTCCCCAACACTACCACCAAAAGAGGCAGGAGTGAGCATGAAACCCTCGGGCATACAAAAACTCTTATCCATGGATCTGGGGTAAAAACTGCCCCATTGACCACTTCTTGGGCAAGGGTTACTATTGACTGTGTTATAGGAAAGGCCACCAACTCTCTGCTCTTTAATTCTCTCAGATGCTCCCTCGAAAAAAGATGGAATCATCAATTTTCGGGAGCAGCCTCTGCCCGGAGGGTCGGGATAAGGCTGTCCCACTTCTCCCTGAATCCTCATCACCTGGCAGGAATGGTTTGGTTGTTTTCCCTGCTTCACACACCTCCGAGGGGTCAGCAGAAAATCCTGTCAGCTGAACAGCTCACAAAAGCGTCCTGATGTCAGGTATAAAGAATGCCACCTACAGCTTCATGTCTGCACGAACCCCTCCGACTTCGGGCAAACAATGAGCGTTTTTGTCTTCTTAATGCCCAATATGCAATCGAGTGGAAATGCTACTTCCATCCTTAATCTACAAATGAAATTAAAGTTGTTGAAAGACACACGATAAACCAGGATCCTTTGTTTCTTGCAGGAGAGGGAGCGGGGGGGTGAAAAAAAATTGAAACCGCTAAATATTTTAGCAGATTTACTAAATTTCCAATTAAATCTGGAATTACGGCAGAACCTGTATCTCCCTCTCACTTCGCCACACACGTTTTTCTACTTGTATAAAGTAGGTTAAACGCGGCGCTCCCTCCACCCACCCACCCACCCATCCACCCGAGCGGGAATATTAATGAAGCGCATCCCTTGGCAGCGCGCTGGGAGAGCGGGGCTGCTCGGGCATCCCTGGCCCCGAGCGCATGGAAAGGGCTCGTTTCAAGGGGAACAGCCTCGGCTATCCGGAGGGAGCGGGATATGCAAGGCAAGAGCACCCTCTGCCCGCTGGCAGGAGGGTCTGGCTCTACTAACATGCCCCCCCCTCCCGCCCCATCCCTCCCCCTTCCTCCCTCTGCCGAGGAAAGGTCACGGGAAGCAGCTTACACAAGCCAGATGAGGTGGAGACCAAATCAGGACCAAGATTATGTGTCAGGGACTTAAAGGCAGGAGCGGAAGGACGGCGTGCAGCGCTGGTCCGTGCTCCCTGCCCGCTTCCAGCCCTTCCTCTCATCCCGCAGAGCCCTGGCCGTGTCAAAGGAAGGATAACGGGAGTCCTCCCCCCTCAAGGGTTTCCAGTGCCCGTGGCCAAGTTGGCTCGGACTTGGTCAAAACGGTGTGAGAGACACAGATGTGCTTATGGCTCTTCCATCTGGCCAAAACGGTTTCGCAGACACAGATGTGCTTATGGCTCTTCTACCTGGCCAAAAAGGTTTGAGAGACACAGATGTGCTCATGGCTCTTCTATCTGGCCAAAGAGGTTTGAGAGACCCAGATGTGCTCATGGCTCTTCTACCTGGCCAAAGAGGTTTGAGACACACAGATGTGCTTGTGGCTCTTCTATCTGATCAAAAAGGTTTGAGAGACACAGATGTGCTTGTGGCTCTTCTATCTGATCAAAAAGGTTTGAGAGACACAGATGTGCTTATGGCTCTTCTATCTGGCCAAAATGGTTTGAGACACAGATGTGCTCATGGCTCTTCTACCTGGCCAAAATTTGAGACACACAGATGTGCTTATGGCTCTTTCTTCTATCTGGCCAAAGAGGTTTGAGAGACACAGATGTGCTTATGGCTCTTCTACCTGGTCCAGTCCCACTTGGAATGGAAGGGAAAAGGGATGGGGTGGTTTGGCATCATCATGGAAGACACAACCTCGTGTGCTTGGGGAAAGGGTGGGAATTTCTCTCCAGCCACAGGTCAAGCAACAAGGGACAGGCAGTCCCAAAGGGAGGGCTGAGCCTGAAGCCTAAACCAAAGGAAAGTGATATCAGCTGTAAGGACAGGGACACATCTCTGCTGGGCCAGCTTTGGGGTCCAGCAAGTGTGTTGTTCTGCTTCCAACAGCAGCCACACTGCAGAAATGAGGGAAGGCAAGAAGCACAGAACAACTTTCCCCAGCCACATCCCTCAGAGTCCAGCAGTCAGTGCTTTAGGGATGCCTTGAGCCAGGATTCTGTATTTTGGAGGATCCCCCCTATGGTTTTACTCCATGTAATTTCTGGCATGTTTGGGGATGTCACCTCAGAGACACACAAACCCTGGAGAGGCCGGGGAGACCCTCCCCATGACAGTGAGACCAGCACAGGCAGCTGCACAAGGAATGAGAGCTGGGGAAGGATTCCCACCTTCACAAAGGCGTGGACAGACTCACCAGCATGGCTTTTGGTGTGGCTTGTCCTTACACTCCTTCTGTCACCCTAGGGTGGCACCCACTGCGTGGGCACCACTCACAGGCACAAATCTCTGCTCCACCACAGCATCCTTGGACATCCTTTGCACCTGCAAAAGGGGTAGCTGATGAATTCCTCCAGGCTAATGCTTTGCCAGCATGTCTCAATGGAAAGCAACATATGATTTTGGAAAATGCTTCTTGTCCCACGGTGAAACCTGAGCTCTGGAGATGCATTTACACACCCATTCCTGAGCTTCTCCTCATCAGGCACCGGGCTGAATCAGGACACACTACGTGTTCCTCCCAGCTATCCCGAGTTGAGTTGTGTGGCCACCTCCTCAGCACCCCTGGACAGCTCTCAGCACACCCAGCCTTCCTCTGAGGGACCAAAGGACAGGAGGGACTCACAAAAACTGCCTTTGCCTCATCACTGACCACACATCACTTACTTTTCTTATGCATTAGCTGAGGCTTTCCCTGCCTGGACACTCTGCATCCCTCCCACTCCATCCCTGCTCTGACCACTTGCTGCAGTGCTCAGGGATTTTGAACACCATCTTGCACAGAAGAAGGAGTTTCTTGGTGCCACTAAAACAGAACAAAAGCCAGGAAGATCCTTTTCTTTCCTTTGTGCAGCAGCTAAGCCCGTGCAAAGTCAGCACAAGGCTTTGCTGTGGCACAGAGCAGTTGAGAATAAGGCCAAAGAAATCAGCAATTGCACTTATTTTCTCCTCTTAAAAACAGCTCGATTGGCCCATTGTAACTTATTCCTGCTGTCTCTATTAATTTATTTTCTTCTAGGCAGTTGCCAGTAAATGTTGCATGTTTGCTTGGAGTGGAATATACCAGCGGGCCTGAGCTCTAAAATGTTGGTTTAGTCATATTTCAATATTTAGCTTATACACATCTGTATAAATCCTGGGGGTTTTTCACAACCTTGAACACCAAGAGAGCTAAGTGGGGTTATTTGCTTATTTTCTGTGGTCAGAAAATGCAAATTGCAGCTGCAGAAGGGTTTGCCACCTTGTGTGGGATTTCCCATGCTGCAGATGCCCATGCCTGAGTCACTGACCTCCAGCGTGGACTGAGGGAAGGGAACTCCCAAATGTGCAATCCCCTTGATTCCTCCAGGATTGCTGCCTTGGGATGGGATGGATCTCCTAGTGCTGTGCTGGCTGCAATACAGCATGGTGTCCTTCCAGGAGAGGCTTTCCTGAGCTGCTGGGAAGAGGCTGAGATGCAAAGGGATTCACATGAAGGGGTCTTTGGAGAGTTGTCCTCATGCTGCTGCACTCCCACCCTGGAAAGCCAGTCAGGAGTCAGGTCAGGATATGTCCTATTTTCCATGAGACCTCAGTGAAGCTGAGGAAACTGCAGGGTAACCTGCAGAGAGGTGAATTTAGGATTGCAGGGATGTGCTGACCTTCCAGAGTCACCTTCAGCTTGAGCTGGACATGACTGGAAACCAAGGATGGGTTTCCATGCTGCCCCTCAGGGTGAGGGGGAGTGGGAGAGCAGTGGCATGGGGGGTTCCTGGCAGAGAGGAGCTGTAGGGCAGTTTTGGGGAGCATGGGCCAGCAGTGACAGGTTGGACACAAGGAAAGTCCTCACCCTCTCCACCATCTCCCAGCACGATGTTCATGACCCTGGAGAAGACCACAAGTAAATTAATTTTTTATTCCTCCCAATTTTTTGTGTTTCTCTGCTTTAGCAATAAAGAACTGGGAATTATATCCACCTGCCCCCACAAGGACCTCAAATATTGTTTGCAGTGGCAGGGGAAGGTACATAGAACATTTTGAATAACAACTAACTAAACCAAATTAGTCCTGGGACACCAAACCCATTGCTGTATTCAGCATGATTTCAGCCATTTCAGCCACAAGAAGTGCATTACAAATGTATTTTAGAAAATAATCAAACATATAATTATTAGGATTTTATATTTTCAGAATTTGGGTCTGAAAATTCAGGGGTGAGGGTTTTTTTTTAAAAAAAAACCAAAATATACAACTCCTCATTTTGAACATGGACAGTTTCCATTTTAAAGGGGTCCTACAAGGAGGAAACCTTTGAAACCAAAAGGGTCAAATAATGCTCCACTTGAGGCAAATCATTTCACTGCTGCTGAATGGAGCATCACAAGGAAATGTTTCCACAGCAGAAAATAAATGACCTAGTCTGATATAAACTGACTTCAAATAATTTTTACAATTCCCAGCAGTAATTCCTGCTTGCCACTGCCATGTGAGTGTAGAAATACCCACTACCACCAACCTGGATACCTCCAGTCCCAGACATTGGGACATTCACCTTGGCTAATGCTGGAGGAGGAGCTGCAGAGGGAAGGTCTCTGGTGAAGGATGTGGAGAGGATAATGAAAACAATTTACCAGAGAAGGGTCCAGGTGCCATAAGCTTGGAGAGAGCAGCCAGCCTGTTCTTACCAAGAGAAGGGGATACAAAACCTCCCTGTAATGGGTTCAGTCAATCTCCATGTCTCTTACTCCCTCTAAGGAGAAAAAGAACCACCTGCCAAACCTGCTGCACATTTCCAACATATTGGGTGAAACTTCACCAAAGGGAAGGCAGGAGCAGCTTTCCCTTCTTCTCAGACTCTGCACCTCCAGTTCTGGGGGCTTCAGTTCAGTCACTGCAGAACAGCAGCACCCTTTTCTGTCCTGCCTCATTAGAGCTGTGGGTTTCCACTTCTCACCAGTCTCAAGCTTGGTAGAAGGTTTGGGAGGCATTCAGGGACTGAGGGACAACTGTGCCAACCCAAAGACTGCACAATGGCTTGGAATTGCAGGAGTGAGAATTGTAGGATCACTGAGGTTGGAAAAGCTCTCTAAGATCATCGAGCCCAACCATTGCGATCCCACCACTATCCCATGTCCCCAAATGCCACATCCACAAGGCTTTTAAAACCCTTCAAGGGATGAGGACTCCACCACTTCCAAACCTAACAGTTTCTTGGATGATTTCTCCTTGTAGGGATCCACAAATAGATCCTGGACCCTACTAGCCTGGTTTGGAGGGACCCAGTGATCTTTATCCCTAAAAACAGAAACAAGTCTGGGACAACTTGCTCCTGCAGATCTTGTAGACACTACCACGGGTTATGTGATTAAACAGCAGCACCGAGTTTGCAAAGCTGTCAATCCCATACCTTTCATCAGCACTTAATTCACAAAAAAAAGGGAAAAAAATTTAAAAAATAAAAAAGCCACCCCAGCCCTTAAAAGCTTTGGAGCTGCATTTCTTGTGGCTGCAATAATACTTACTTACAATATGGACTCTAGCTGCTTTTTATGTAACTGCTGCTCTTAATCAGCTCAGTATTAGCAGCTCTAACCTGCTCTTGCTTGATTTATTTTATTTTATTTCTAAAACAAACATAGATTTACAATCTCTCTGATTTCCCTGCTTTTATGCCACTCCACTGAGGCGCTTTAAACATCTCATTTATCTCCCATACGTTGGGAAATTACAACCCCCCTCCTCTCCAAAACAAACAAGCAAGGAAAAAAACCTCCAGCTAAAATCTGCACAGTTGGAAAGTGTTGATTTAAACAAAAACCCTGAAACAAGATAGGGAGAGGCTAGAACATGAAAACAGACTCCTTTTTTTCCCTTGCATAGATTGAGCTCTGAGGTTGTTTGCATCAAATGTTGACTTGTTCCAAGGCAGCCTCTATTTAGATGTTGTGAAACTGGAAGGAACCAGCATGAAATACATTTTTCAGTCGTTTGAGACAGACTGCTGTTCTACTTCTTCCAGCACACGCTTCCCTCTCCTTCCCTTCCTTCCCTCTTCATCCCACTTGTGCAAAGGGGGCTGGAAACACCAGGAATATTTTGAGGTTTTCCAAGCGAGGATGGGTGGGAAGAGCATGTTGACAGGTTTTTTTTCTGATCTATATCATTTATGAAAACAATTCTCCCCTAATGAGAGAGGCTGATTTAAGTGTTGGGAGATGTGTTTCTGAATACTGACTGTATTTAAAAATATCTACACATTCTGCATTAGCAAAAGCACTGTTTTGCCCCGGTGTTCTGGTGCATTTTGTCAATTGTGTAATGCATTGAATCCAAACAGTTAAAAAAAATAAATTATTAACTGATTTGTTAAAAAAAAAATTGTTGTTTTAGGCTTCTCATACATCTTCTCCCACCTATCCCCTGCCTAATGCAATCATAGGATTTATTCCATAGTATGTGAAACTAATGGGAAACTTTCTCTTCACAGTAACTATTTTGCTATCTATAAAGCAGCAACTCATATTTTCCCATCAATATAAAGGGCAATATTCCCTCATTATAATTATCTTCTTATCTTTTTTTCCACTCTATAACAAAATTTTTATTTACCCACAGAAACCCACATGAAAATGCTGCTGGAAGAACACGCTACTACAAGATGCATCCTCTCCCTATGAGCAGCCAAGATTTGAATTTTTAATTGAAGATATCCCAGGACCAAACCAGTTCCCTTCACTTTAACGAGCAAAACCCGGCAATTTAACGAAACACAAAGTGGGCAAAACATCAAAGTCTCCCATGTACTGATGGGGATGGCAAAGGGGGAGGGAAGGAAGAGTTATAAATCTAAACCCTCCATTCCAGAGCACATCCTCAAATGTAAATAAGCACCAAAGCATGTTGCTACATATTTTTGCAGAAATAATTACAAACAGCCTTATCAGCGGCGGCGGGTTCGGCGTCGCCCCCATCTCTTATCCGTTGTGCCCTCTGCTGGATGCAGCACACAAGGCAAGCAAGATTATTTCCAATTAATTTTTGGCATCATCCCTTGGCATCCGCGTTAGGAATGCGAAGCGTGAAATTTGTAGTAGCAGGTTTAATATTTGATCCAGCCAAAAATATTTTTGCTACAAGGACTTACCTTTGGTAGTGTTTTTCCTCCCCCCCACCCTCCCCACCTCCTCCTCTCCGTGTTGTTCTGTTGCCACTGAGCCTTGTTTATGGTCCAAACGAAAAAATCTGCCACCGAACGCCATACATGGCAGGAATAATTTCATGCTGTGCAAAATTTGTTTCATTTCACATCCTGTAAGAATAATTACTTAGCATAATGCCACTTAAGCTGTATTTCTAGCTGCAAACATTAAGGAAACGGTAAAAAAGCTGGATCTCGGTTGGGAGGGGAAAAAAAAAAAAGAAGAAAGGGTATTTAGGGGTCCCCGGGGTTTCTTAAAACTAGTGGCTTTCAACACCAGGGACAGCAAGAAGAATTAAAATGTTCTAAATGATGCGACTGAATTGAAAAGCACAATAACCCCAATATTTTCAATGATATTCGAGGTCACTCATTTGCCAGGGACCTCGATAGGACGCTGCCTTCAGATTTGCAGGACAAAACACCTGGCCCATACTCTGCCCACATTTCCCATGTTTTCTGTAATTATTTGAAGGTGACCATTGCCCAAACAGTCCTAAATAAAACAGCGAGTGAAGAAGCTGAATCCTCCTCTTGTCATGCCACGGATTCCAATTTTGACGGGACAAAAAAATGGTCTCGGTAGGTTTGGAGGAGAGTTGGTGTGATGTGTGATGGGGTGTATTGATCAAATATCAGCACAAGTTGTGCAAAACACACATTAGCTCTTTGGGGCAGTGTGGTAACCACGGCAAAGGAAGCTCCGACCTCTCTCCTGGGCCCCCACAAGAGAGAAAAATCCTCTTTCATATCTAGTCAGAATTATTCATGGTTCACTCTTACCTTCCAGCAAAACCAAACTGCAGTCTTCAATCAAATGCAAGACTGGCATGGTCTAATTGAATTAGTTCAATTAAGTTTAAAGATCAAAATTATGATCATGGATTTCTAAAAAAATCCCGTTTTTAACATGCCAAACCACAGCTTGTAGTCAAGTGGTAAATTCTTGCTTTTTCCTTCCCAAATGCTGCCAGGAAATAATCCCTGACAGAGAACTTCTCTTACTCCAACAGTGACAACCCTTGCATACACCAAGTATCCAGGTTGACCTTCACCTTCCTCAAGGCCATTGTGTCTATTCCTCACTCACCAGCAAACCCAAGTTTTGCTGTAGTTTGACCAACAAAGATTTACTGGTAAAATTCTTCTTATAATGTGTATGTTTGTCTTGGGTTTCTTCAAATCTCCAGTTTGTTAGAAACAGGCTGGGAAGGGTCTCTGGATGGATGGAGAGATGGATGGATGGATGGATGGATGGATGGAGGGATGGATGGATGGAGGGATGGATGGATGGAGGGATGGATGGAGAGATGGATGGAGGGATGGAAGGATGGAGGGATGGATGGAGGGATGGATGGAGAGATGGATGGAGAGATGGATGGAGGGATGGAAGGATGGAGGGATGGATGGAGGGATGGAGGGATGGAGGGATGGATGGAGAGATGGATGGAGCGATCGAGGGATGGATGGATCGATGGATGGAGGGACGGAAGGATGGAGGGAGGGATGGATGGAGGGATGGATGGAGGGATGGATGGATGGAGGGATGGATGGAAGCTGCCAATCACAGCACCATCTCCAACGAGCTCTCCATCTGGCAAAAATTCACCCAGCTCCACTCATCTGAATAAAGTTATTCCAATTTACACTCATTCCTTACTTCCACTCTGTTTTGAGAAAGCTTTTATTGAAATGTCAACTTTGAGTATAACAGGCAGTGTCAAGAGGCAGCAAGGGAGAAATAATAAATTTTAAGAAAAAATTGGCAGCGATTTGAGCTGCAAGTCCTTCTGGCCCGAAACAGGCAGCAGATCCTCCCTGGGGAGACTCCATGAGCAGCAGAATTCTTTAGATGCCATTTTTTTATGTGGCTTTGCTGCTAAATCAGAGGACACGACAAAAAAAAGACCCCCAAACCCATCCAAACCCATTCACCTCATACATGTTTTGCCCCCAAAGTTCAGCAAGCTCCTGCTGTGCCTGACCAGCAGTGATGTGTTACCCCTCCAGAATATCCAAGAGCACTCAAATGCTCCTGTAGAAGGGACAACATGGTGCCACCAGCATCTTCCATCCTCACTGTGGGGCCCTTGGTGGCTGTGGAGCCAGGCAGGGTCTCACAGACACCTGGCAGAGGGAACACCATGAGTCCTCACTCCAGGTTTGTTGGGAAGATCCAAACCAAACTGATGATGGTGTCTTCATTCCCTCCTGCACCGTGCAGGAGCTTTAGCTGCCTGTTTGCTCATGTAACACCATGCCAAGCTCCCAGTGCTGGAAGTCCCTGGAAAGGTGGTGGGAGCTCTGGAAGGGGTGAGCTTTGCCAGGGTACACAGATTGGCATCCCGGTGGGAGATGCCACCCTGAATATGGGCACTTTGTTTCTTGAGTCCCCTGAATGCAGAGGTTGGGGAGCACATCAATGGGATTTTGTGCTCTAAAATCCCCAACTCGATGTCTTCTAGACAGAGGTGGCCCATGACATCGTCACTTATCACAAATAAAATGCTTTCACGACTTGGTGAAAGTTTTATTCTTTATTTAAAATAGGCAATGAAGGATATGGGGAGAGAGGGCAATCAATACCTTCAGATTAATACAGCGTTTACATTTAATCAACATTAAATCCAACTCGCATTAGAACAACCAAGCACCTCCAAGCTGAATTACTTCTCATCCACAAATCCCACCGTCAAAAGCAGGGAGGACTCTAAGGCAGCCAGAATTGTCCACTGGTGTATAGAAACCTCAGCACTGCTGTCCTCAACACTCAAGTAGTTGCCGACTGTCAAGAAGGATGGTTTCTCCTCCCAGACCATGTTCCAGACTCCATGAGCAGGTTTCAGTAACACAAACACGAGACACGTGGATTTCAACTGCATTTCAGGATGGATCCCCCTGAGCCACGTCTGTCTTTGTGACTCCCTTTTAAAGAGCAAATAAAAGTTGCCAACATCCTCACGAAGGACGAGCCCAACAGTTTCACAGTTCCCTCTCTCTTTTTTTTCCTTTCCTTTCTAATACGTATTTTTTTAAAACACCCCACTGAATCCCAACGGCATTTGGGGGTTTTGTTTTAATGGCGAGGCAAAAATTCGCCGATCCTCCCCGTGGCGAAGTTACTTTCAAGTCAGGGAAAGTTCTTGGCCCGCGATGAAAAGTCTTTGCCAATTAGCGCTCAACAACTTCAATTCATCCCTCCTGGTTCAAGATGAGTAGGAACCTAATAAGGCTGCGATAAAAGGGCAAAAGGCACCGAGTACCCAAAGGGGATTAATGGGCTCTTCCATTTATTTGTCTTCCTAACAGCTGAACTGTTACAAGTATTGACGGTCTTCAAACAGCCCGGGCGCCGGGGTCTCCAATGGCCATCCCCAGCTCCGAGGGGCGAGGGCTTCCCCCTGGGCCATGCCAAAACCAACAAAGCCCCCGGGATCAGGTAATGAAACTTCAGCTTCCCCACCCCAACCCCCCCCCCCCACCTCCTCCTTCTTTGAGATTTATTTACAGGCAGCTGACAAGGGGCAAATTCAGCTGGAATTGTGTAGTCAAGGCCCTGTCAAGCCTTCAGAGGCACCCTTATGTCGAATCACCTTCCTGACTGGCATGTCGCTGAAAAGCCCTCGGCGCTGGTCCTTAACAGCTCCCGACAGCACAAAGGACACTCCAGACAGATGCCTACATGGCATCCTGCAGCATTTTAAAAGAGAATTAGTGGTTTTAATTATGGTCGTCGTATGAAAGGAAACCATGCAAGCTCGGCAGGAGACCTTTGATCAAACCCTTTTGCCAGCACAATGCCGCGGAACTGTGACTATTCCTAGCAAGGGGCCTTTTCTCGCTGAATGACTCACCAGTGATCTTTGAATGCAGACAAGTTCCTCGCCCTCCCTCTTCATTAGCGAGCATTTCTATACAGGCCCTATATAGTGTTCGGAGTCTTGGAGCTATACAATGGGGGGGAAAAAAGAATCCCTACAGATTCTGGCCTCTACTTAGGAAGTGCTGAAGGACTCTGAGTGACTTTATTCATTAAAACAGGTTGCTATTAATTAACTGTCATAATAAAATAAAGAACTATTATTTGCATTTCTTAGCGCGCTCCCTTTAGTAATATGTATAAAAGATGCTTGTAACAAAAATGAATTTATAAGGGAGAAAAAACCTTCTGAAGTCTTTTTTTCCCCTCTACCCCCACCCCTTTTTTTTTTTTCCTAATTTTTTTTTTTTTTTTAAGGTCTAGGCAGCAGGAGCCTGACTAATTATTAGGACCAGTTTTGCAAGAGAACAAATAGAGGTAAAACACAAATATGAAAGTAATTAGGAAAATGCAAAATCCTGTTTACTTGGCAACCGATTCATGCAACTGAGACTAACGAAGAGCAAATCAGCTTTGCTTGTTTGATAAACTTCAGGGTGCCACCTAAGAGGAGCTGATAAAAATTAAACTCTGCCAGCATCCCTCTGCCTTTTAGCCAACAGGCTCGGCAACGTGCACGCAAGGGCTTCGTCTGCAAGCACCAGCAAATCTCATTTGAACAGGCTCAGGGGGAGGAATTTCGGAAGTTCCATCACTGCTAAGCGGTTTCCCCTTCGTGGGATACCCAGCACAGACACCTCCACCACACGTGCACAGGATTCATACAGACACAGGGCACAAGAACACCATGGTTCTGCTTTGCTCCCTGAAAAAGCATCACCTCTCCACTGCTCTTCACACCTGGGAAGGCTTTTGCCAGCGGGAAAGTTCTTCTTGCAGTTTCCTTCCCTGTTTATTGCAATGCAGGATGGCACATTAGTCAGTGCAGGCTGCAGGCTGGGATACAGCCCCGCTTTTCTGAGGAGCAGATAGTGGAATCCACAAAAGCTTCCAATTATTTCAAGACTATGCAGCTAAGGAGGGGCATCTCATCAAGATAAAGAAAACCCTCGGCTCAGTATATTTGCTTGAATGGATTTTCAATAATGCAGGTAACAAAAGCATTCAAAAACTGGATTCCTAATGCTTTTCTGCCGGGCTGAAGGACTGATTTGGAGAAGGGAGAAGAAAGCCAGCCCTGAGAAAGCTGCACGGAGGAATGTATGATATTCCCCTGCTCTGTGCAAACACTTCTGCAGGGACTGAGACGAAGGAAGAGATTTAAGTGAGGCACAGCCGACCTGAAATGTAGTCAATTACAGCACAAAGAGCCAAAATGACACCCCTGAACTGCTCCTCTTCCTTCTCACCCCTCTGCTTTGTGGCTTTGCAACCCAGCAGCTGCAGTTTTCCTTCTTTTTACTGCTCACTTCTCATCTGCTGCTTGTACAGGAATGGTTTACAGCAGTGACAGGGGGCATCACTGTGGAAATCATATGGTGAAAATAAAGCAGAGGGAGAGGGTGAAAAATAAAGGATGTTACTGTGCAACTGCAGTTAGAGATACTTAGACATCAGCTTGATTTTTATACATGAAGCATCCAGTGAAAGTTGGGAAACTCAGAATTCAGAGAGAAGAAGTGAAGTAGTCCACTTCAAAAAGGATTTATTGGGAATAGGGGCCACGTGTCCCTACATACACCTCAAACCTGCAGACCAACAGTATTTACCTGTAACACCCCTCACTCCTGTCCACATCTGCTTCTCCAAGCCTCGGGGAAGCTTCCAGAGAGGCCATTTGATGACATGAACTTTACAGAAGTACTTCTTTCTCCTCTGAAAATTTTGTTAGTCCAAATGAAACCTGGCCTGGCAGCAATTTGACTCCTGTTGGGCTGAGATCTCACAGAATCACAAAACAGAGCATGAAAATTTAGATGTACACAACTTTCAGTGACAACACCAGAGTTTTGGGTCTATCTCAAGCATCTGAAGTACTTGTTAACTGACAACATGTGATTTTATATCTTTTTCTTCTTTTTTAAACAAGTAGCTGAGCTCTTGTTAACCACGTTGTTTGGATTTGGGGCAGGTTGAAAACCAGGATGGATTCATACCCTATTCTTTTGGTTAAAGCTCCAGACATCTCTAAAATCACACTCCTGGCATCCCCAGAACCACGAGGATGTGGCAGAGCAGAAAAGAAAGAGGCCACAGCAGAGATGCCATGAACCACAGGGAGGGCAGTGTCTCATGGGAGCTGCTCTTGTGTTCCCATGTGGGGTCTCAGGACCACGGACCCTCCACCCCAGGTGGGGGTAATGCAGGAGGTGCCACAGAGAAAATACACAAGGTCCTTGCTCACTGTTGGAAATCTAGAGCAATAAAGTCTATCCAGATGAAAAAACCCCAGTGTAATAAAAAAAACACCCCTGCAAAGCAAGGGAGGCACAAAAATATGGGTTGGTCTCTATCCACCATTCCATGCCACCAGGACAAATTGTCCTTCCAGTACCTAAAGGGGTTGGAGAGGGGTTGTTTACCAGGACATGGAGTGACAGGACAAAGGAGGATGGCTTCAGAGTGACAGAGGGCAGAGTTAGATGGGATATTAGGAAGAAATTCTTGATGGTGAGGCCCTGGCACAGGTTGCCCAGAGAAGCTGTGGCTGCCCCTGGATCCCTGGAAGTGTCCAAGGCCAGGCTGGATGG
>JAWWEW010000165.1:60085714-60102218 GCA_035583185.1 Anabacerthia variegaticeps
CAAAGCAAATATTGTGCTCCTACTTACAACAGTGCTGTGCTCCCACAGGCCACGAGTGCCAGGGCAAGGACAGGAAGGGAGAGCTCTGACTTCATCTGTGCCAGCTGGAAACTGTGGAGAAATTAGTGCATGGATGTGCCATGCCCAAATCACCCCTTGCACTCCTCTAAAGTGCCAGGAGAAACTGGGAATAAGCACAACATAACATATTCCCATTCTGCTGTGATTAAGTTTACCAGAAATGGGAACAGGGTTGGTTTACTCAGCAGGCTTTTGAAGGGAAAATCCCTGGGGAGGGGGATCCAGCATTTCAGTGGGAAGACAGACAGGCATGGATGTTGTCCCAGTGACACACACACAGCCCCAGCTCTGGGCCAAGACAAGGAAAGGCAGGACAGGAGCCACTTTGGCCAAAACAGCAGCAGCAGCAGCGGGTTTCTCTCCACTAAAAGGCGTATCAAGATGTTACTCACACCAGCATCTCTCTCATACTGGATCCTGTCTCAGACTTGGCCTAGATTAAAAACAAAGAAATCCATGAGAAACCTACACACGGCCTGAGTGTCACTGGGCCAAGGAAAAGTCTTTCCAGTTTCTGCTTGCAAAAGGACAGCAAACTCTACTCAAACCCTCACTGCAAGATTTTCTCCCACATTTTGTGCAGTGCCACCATGCAGGGTTTGCCCCCTGGAGAAGCATTTTTTCAAGGTGCTGACAACACTTTACCCTCTGATTTGAGCATGTCATGTGGTTTAGCCATAAGCTCCACGGTCATAAAACCATGGAATCCTTTAGGTTGGAAAAGAAATCTAAGATCATGGAGTCCAACCATTCCCCACCACTGCCAAGGCCACCACTAACCCATGTCCCCAAGTGCCACATCCACACAGCTTTTGAATCCCTCCAGGGTTGGTGACTCCACCACTGCCCTGAACAGCCTCTTCCAATGTCTCACCACCCTTTCTGTGAATAATCTTTTCCTAATATCCAACCTAACCCTCTCCTGGCACAACTTGAGGCCGTGCCCTATACCTGAATAGTGCAATTATTCTTTGGGACATCTTCCCACAAGATGTGGACCTCAATTCCTCCTTGCTTGCCAGGCTTGCCCCTGTCTCCTCTGCCCTGACAGAGGCTGTAGGAGATTTTTATGAGATACATGGGAATTTTTATTGCAGAGACCTGCAATCCATGGCACAAGTCTGGGAAAGAATTACCTTCATAGCTGCTTGTCTGAAAAGTGGTGGCTACCAGGAAAAAAGATAAGGTAAACGGATTCGGGAGGTCTGGAAGGAATATTTAATCTCAATAAAAATGGAATAGCTAATTGCATGCAGGATTTAATTAAAAAATAAGTGTGAGAGGATGGAGAGCCAGCTCACAGCTCCTGAAGTCCCCACCTCAGTGGCAGCTGATGGCTTCTGGCCCCAGACACGACCCTCACAGGACATGACATTCCTGATCCATGGCTTACAGGTGGAACCCTCTCCTGAGTATTTCCTGAGGTGCTTTTTGACCCTGTCTGCCCTTAAAAGAGAGCTGTGGGATGCAAGGGCTCTCTGTCCATCCAGGCAGTGTTCTGGAATCAGCCCAGCTGGCACCGGCACCAAACGCTTGGATTTCGCTGTATTTATTGCTCCTGCTTCAGACAAGTTCATCACAAATGTGATTTGTGGTGTAGGATTACACGCAGTCCATCCCTAAGCCCCCTGAACATCAACTTGAATTCATCATATTTGATGGAGAGAGGAGTTAAGGGATTTGCATGCCTTGGTATTGCTCTGCCCAACGTGTCTTATCCTCCGGAGACGGCCGCGAATAGGGCAACGGGGGAAATCTCAGAAGTCCTTCAGAGGGTGGATCTTATCTCTGTAGGAGTTTTGGAAAGGTTTAGTGGCAGCAGCAGGAATTATCATGTCTTTTGACACACATCCTACAGGGGCACAGCTCTCCTAGAAGGCTGTAATAGGACAGTGATGGTGCTCGCTGCGTGCAGGGGCTTAATTTCTGAGGACACGGGGCTTCAGGACCCCAAGGGGTGAAACAACATGTAGACCACACCTTTTTATCTTCTTCTTCCCAGTGGTGCCATTTCCCAGCCCTCTGCACTGAAATCTCTGAAGCAGAAGGACAGAAACTGGGGTGATGGGCTCGTGCTTTCCTTGGGTGGCCACAGCCAAACAATCCAAGTCAGGGCTGGAGGAGGCAGATGCCAAACCTACACCATGCAATGCTTCCCTTCCTTGGCAAGAGCACACACCTCAGTAACTCAAATCAGAGGTTCCTGAGACCCCTCAAACCAAACATTCATTTAAATTCAATATTAATAAGTTAGGAGGAATGATTTTAAAATGAAAACCGCTTGGGACCTCTTTAAAAATAAGACAATATTTGTCTTAAAACAAGAAAAGCACAACATTGATGTCACCATCTCCCTCTAACACAGTTTGCTCTTTGGGCTCTTACACACACAAGACACCTATAGAGCCCTCAGGAAATAACATGGCTCACCCCATGAAGGCAAACAGAATTATCTCTTTGCCTTCCCAGCCACGTGATCCATTTCCCAGAAAAGCCGACAGGCCGGGAGGTCAAAATCAGAAAAAAGAAATCATTTCCAATTTCTTTCCCCGCGTGCCCTTAATCGTCACAAAGAAGGGTTGCGTAAGTTAAAAGAAAGTGATTTGGGAAATGACCCTTATTTACCAGATTGAATGTCCCATATTCTTCCCTGAGAAAGTGGGTCAAAAATCCTTGAAGAGTCGTCTGGTCTCCCCATGTCCAACGGGCTCGATTGAGGTAGGACGAAGCCGGCAGATAGAGATAAGGCAGCAAACCAGCCAAGAAGCATAAACCCAACTTCAGCAAATGGCCTGGGGACAATTCCTGCACCAAAATATGTCATATTGCATAACAATGTTTATTTTAGTTTAATCACGCTGGAACTTCAAGAACAGATAAAGAAAAAACATCAAATATATTTACACAGAGCTGATCTCTCAATTTATAGTAAGTCCCTACAAAATGCTATGTTAAACCTTACGATTTTGTGGATTACTAGGAAACTGCATCAAACTGATCTCCTTTGCATGGCAGGGTGAAATTTAAGTGAAGCAAATAATATTAGCTAGGACTCATGAGTATCATACTCATTGCATCTTTCACATTTAAATCATGGCATGACATGCATAGATGGCTGAAGCACTGCAAGGCTGAGATAACCCACTTTGCAGCGATTAAGAGTTGGCTGGTATTCCATCTGGCAAAAAAAACACCCCACATAAATGCTGCTCTAGTACAACTACACACATCACCACCATCATCAGGAGTCAGTTTTGCCATTTACTTCATCGTGATTACGGTGCCTAAATTGGATAGGCCAACTTTTGGGGTGGGATTTTTCAAGACTGCCTAAGGGGTCAGGAAGACAAGACTTTCAAAGGGACTTCTGTGCCTAACTCCTTTAAGTGCTTTGGAAAATCCCACCCTAGAATATTGCACGCTTGCTTTATCGTTAGCCACTGCCCTGTCAATCAAAGCCCTTCCTCAGCATTTGGGGTTACAGGGAAGAGCCACCATTCAGAGCGATGATCCACGGAGCAGAAAAAGGGGCTTGATAACAGTGGTGGCCACAGCTCCTTTCAGAAGAAAGATGGCTCGTTCTTACTCAAAAAAAAGGCAGTTTTCCATCAATTATCCTTCTTATTAAGTGGCTTTCTGCAGCAGGCACTACTGGGCTGTCTAAAGCATTTCCCAGGATTATTGTATTGGCACAGCATTGTCCTTGCTGAAAATCACAGAGGCCTCTCTGGACTTCCCTGGTTAAAAAAAAAAAATTGGAAATTCTCTTTAAAGAACACAAATGCACTGCAGAAGTGCATCTTCATCGTGTTAAGGGAATTATATTGTCAGAAAGGAGATGCTGGACAGATTTGGGATCAAGCTTGCCTGAGTTGCACCGCATCTCTTGCAGCTCCCACGCTTCACCCTGTGCCATTACTGAGAACCACACAGGATTTACCTGGTTGAGGGTGGAAAAATACAGGCAGCACTGGCCCAACTGTCACCTTCAAGGGACAAAAGAGAGAGGGGGGAGTAGGTGGAGGCTTCCCAGAGCCACTTCCAAAATGGTCAGAGCACCTGCATTGCTGAGACGTGCTGCTGTTTCCTGGGCAAAGTAGAGTTCCTGCAACACATCTGCACCCAGGCTGATGCACTGACCCACAGGAGACCACCTAGAGCAGGCAAGGGCATGGCAGGGTCCTTGAATGGCACCCAGGAGCCTCATCCCAATGGATGTGTATCACCCCCATACACCAGGAATGTGTTTTCACCTTCTTACACAACAACCAAGTTTAATAAAGAGGTGTAAAAGAAAGAACATCTTGAGGAGGCGATAGATTTGAGGGGATCAGAGGTTTGCTGGTGCACTGAAGATCAGCCTTCTTTTGGTCCTCTCCAGGACCAGAAATGCTCTCTTTATCAGAAATGCTCTCCTTATCAGCTCACCTGAGAGCTGATCTCTTCTAGGACTCTAAAGTCCTGGATACGTCAGAGTTGCAGGCCACCAAGCCTGGCACATCCCAAGGAAAGACAGACTTCTGTGCCCTTTATGCCATGCTGGCTGCACCTTCAACCATCAACAGCAGTCAGAAGATGCTCTGCCATGAGAGGACATGGCTACTGTTTGTTGTCACCAGGGAGCCAACATAGAGAGACTCAGCTCCAGGGGAGCTGATGGCATGAGAAAGCCAATGGCATCAGCTAGGAGATGAAGTGCCTCTGACTCCCCCCAACAGATATTTATCTGCTCTCCTGTTTGGTAGGTCATTGAACTTGTTATTTTCTACAGGATGAGCAGTTTTTAGCTCCAAGTATTATTTTAGCTTACAGGGTATTTGCAAACAGCTGGGGCACAGTGTTCCCATGCCAGGAGTGGGTCACAGATTGCTGGCACAAGCAAAGCCCCTAAATTGTGATCACAGAATCAGAGAATCATTGACAGTTTGGGTTAGAAGGGACCTTAAGGATCATCCAGTCCCACCCCCTGCCACGGGCAGGGACACCTTCCACTAGTCCAAGTTGCTCCAAGCCCCATCCAACCTGACCTTGGACACTTCCAGGGATCTAGGGGCAGCCACAGCTTCTCTGCCCAACCTGTGCCAGGGCCTGCCCACCCTCCCAGGGAACAATTTCTTCCTAATATCCAAATCTTAAACCTGCCCTCCTTCAGTTTAAAGCCATTCCCACTTGTCCTATCACTCCATGCCCTTGCAAAAAGCCTTCCTCTAAATCAGGCCCCCTTTGGATCAGCGGCTCTGGAGTCAGAGAGATGAACATCAACTTCAGTGGGTCATGACTGACCAGTTCAGACAGAACACAGACTTCTCTTGTTTGCACAGCAACACAGAAGTGGCAGCAGTGCTTGGAAAGAGGAATCACTCCCTGCCTGAGAAAATGAGGGCCAGCAAAACACGTACCGCGTTCCTGAAGAGCCGGGCGAGAACCCAAGGCACGACACACATGACATAAAGCACTATGGTGTGCTGGTTGCACAGACTGAGCCCACAGCAAAAGGCACCGAGCCTGGAGATCTGGGAGGGGGGGACAAAAAACATCCACAATTACTGTTGACAGTTTGCAAAATCATCCAGAGAGCAAAAGAGCTTCAGTGCAGCACCCTCAGTGGGGAAAGGCGGATACACCAGTTGTGACAGAACACAGGCTATTTTGGATTATTTACAGGGATTATTATTTATTTTCATTTGTTTAACAGAAAATATTCTTTAAGGAGTGTCCAGTTTAGCTGCTGTGTCTCCATGCACACAGAGATGCATCATCACACCCTAATGATGAGCCCGATTCCCAAACCCCAGCTGCACAGGGGAGGTTGTCCAGCAGTTCACTCCAAATGATGCAAATGTTTCAGAAATCAGACCCTAAAATAATGCCATTATGTACAGAGATATCATTTTTTATAATAGGAATGATTTTTGCCCCTCCTTCAGGCACAGAGGGCTAAAATCAGAGTTACACAGACTTCCTAAGCAAAGGGAATTAAGGATATATCCCTCATTAGTGTAAAAGCTCCATTTCAAGCATCTTTGAAAGAGTTTTCAGATAAGACAGGTAACAAATCCAGACTATGGAGAACAGGGCAGGGTATTTCTGATATTCACTGAGCAACAGTGAGTACTCCAGAACAACTCCATACAGAATCCTTGGGTCAGTGCCAGCTACAGCAGTGCTGCCCCTCTGAATTTGCCTCCTCCTCCACCATCACTGCCCATTTGGTCCATGGTACACCCTGAAGCCATGCCAAGGGCAGCTCCTCAGTGGGCAAAAAGCCACCAGAGTCCCATGGACAGGAGACAACAACCCATCCTCCCTGAGAGCCTCGTCCAAACACTCCTGGAGCTCTGTCAAGCTTGGTGCTGTGACCACTGCCATGGGGAGCCTGTTCAGTGCCCAACCATCCTCTGGGTGAAAAAACCTTTGTCTAATACCCAACCTAAACCTCCCCTGCTTATTTCAGCCACTGGTGAGGGTGGGGTGTGAGATGCAAACACTTGCCTTGGTGTAGTGATGGGATCACCCTTTAATTCTTAACTGCTCAGCATTCCATGTTGGGTGCTGCCTTGCCATGGAAATACCCTTCCATAACTTCAGAAAAACCTTTTCAGAGCTGCCTGGCAGGACTCAGAACAACCTCAGTGATTTTTTTAAGTGTATTGGTGAACCCCAAGCACACCCCTGAAGGTTGTCTGTATGACTATCTGATTTATGAAAAGCACCACGAGCTTGCTGTGGGCAGCCCGGCTTCTTCGAGGCGTGGGATGCCAGACACCCAAAAAAACCCACTGAAACAAGCTCCTTAACTGCTCCTGAAAATCTCATTTGAAAATCCCATTGGAAACTGGGCATGTGAAACGTTGGGAGCAGGTTGGGAAATGCCCAACTCTCTGTCAGTGAAGTTGAGGTTGTGGGGATCGTGGGACACCGTTCATTAGAAAATAAAATAAAATCAAAAATCCAGTGGTGAAACAAGGTGTCTGTAACCATTGATAAAACATGTTATTTGAGGACTCACGAAGCTGAGTAAACTACCACTGCAGACTCCTGAAATTCTAGCCTAGCCTGACAAAAATCCTTTTATTCACACAATTTACAGGAGTCACAGCAGGCAAGTCTGTCGGAGGAAAAGAGATCAGATGTTCAGGCAAACAGAAGGAAAAAAGAACAAGACTGCTGAGCGAAAATATCATTTGGCTGCCTCGTCTGTTTATAAAGTAGAGAATAAAGCATGAAATTTAAAGTCTCTGTGCTTAACAATGGCATTATTTTAGGGGCACATTTCATTTCAAAAGAAAAATTGATTGAAAATTTGGTGGTTTCTGTTTCTGAGTAGAAACCCGGGTTTCTGATTAGATGAAGTTTTCTGTAAAATGTATCTATTTACCCCAAAGAAAAATGTCAGTTCTGAAAACAAAACCTTCAGCACCCCCAGCCTGGTTTGGGTCTTTGATGCAGGATGAACTAAAACATTTATATGAAAATGATTTTGCTTTTCCTATTTCCACCCCAAACACATCCAACAGGTCCCAGTTCAACCCTTGAACAAAGTGTACAGGTTTTTTTCAATGTTTGGTGCTTTTGAACACCCAGGTAGGTCAGGCATGGACACCACCCACCACAGGTGCTGAACCAAGCCCCAGAATTTGGGACTTTCAATCAGAATCTGATTGAAACGAAACTAAATCCGCCGTAAATGAATCAGAAATTAAACAGACAGGTGATAACGAATCAACAAATATAAAGAACTATTCACTTGACTTGAGATGCTTTACCTTTGATCTCTCTTTTGCAGTGGATGCCTCCTCAAAGTGAGCAGTGAGAGCCATCAGCAGCCCCACAAACAGATTGTTTAAGCTAAAAACCTCTGCCGTGATGGACCACTGCCATGTTAGACGAGAAAATGAAAACACCCCCGCAGCAAGGATTCCTCCAGCATATGAGCCAGAAAGCCTGCAAACACAGATAACATGAAATCTTCTTTTCCGACAAAAAAAAAGCGCCTACTTTATTGTCCTTCTTTTTTTTTTATTTAATTTTTTATTTTTTTTATATTTTTAAACAACGGCTGCCACCCAGCACCCTGCCAGAACATCATATGGTTAATATCATCCTAATAATTTCCCTGCAAAGCACTGCTTGCCAGACACCCAACACCAAAGAATCTGCTTCTTCTGAGTGCCATGAAAACTTCCAGGGTGGAATTTGGTGCAGAAGCCCTGAGGAGTGATGGCCCAGCAGGTCCTGGTGCACAGAGCCAGGGAGTCACAGCGCTAACGGGATGCTCTACGCTGGAGGAGATGCCAGCAAAGGTGCAGCCCTAAAGAAAGAGTGGATTAGAGTTATCCATGATGGACAGCATTAGCAGAGCTTTCCTGAGGGGGGTGTTCAGTGTCTTGGGGGTGGGTGACCATTGTGGCACCCGTGGTGCCAGCTGGGAGAGGTGCCCACTGGGGTCAGGAGCGTGGAAAATGAGTGTCAGCTCCAGCGAGCGGGAGAAGCACCCACTGTTGGGATGGCTGTGAGCCCGAAAGCTGCTCACCTCTGTGACCCCCAGATGGGATTATGGCACACTTTGCCCACAGAGCTGCTTGCCCAACTCAGTCTGATGCTGCAGCCAGCACAGGGAGCCCACAAGATGGAATTCAGCCCAGCAAACCCATTATGCTCATTCCGAATAGTGGCTCTCCCTACCTAGTCTCATTGGGAGCAGCTCCAGCTCTGCCTGTTTGGAAGGTCTCCCCTTCATGAAGTCACCCTGAAAAGATGCCACACAGGGCACAACCAGCCCAATGAAGCTTTATCCAAAACCACAAACAGCCGTGGACAAAGCTCCTCTCCAGAAATTCACCATCCTGCTGTAAGACGAAGCCAGTCTCTACCACAAACTGGGTATTTTCTAGTTCCCAGCGACGCACAATTCTATTTATTCCTAACATTTCCAGAAGGTTTAAACCAACAATTATAAACTACCCAACTCCTTCACCAAGCCACATTTGCCCCTAAATACTGGTTATATTCTCTAGCACAGCCAATGTCCCCAGGTGGCTTGCTCTGCCCATGGATGATGGAAGGGTGGACATGCACACAGGACTTATCCAGACATAACTCCGAGACAACTGGCAACCAAAGGCACAAAACCCACAGGGCAGAGATGAGGGAGCTGCTGGCAGAGCACTCTCTACCAAGGGCTCCTCTCCTTGGTTATGCTTTCCTTCCACCTTCCCAAAATCACCTCAGTTCAGACAACCTCTTTCTGCAGATGTCAAAGAAGGACTTACACAGTCTGAGTAGGAATTTTTAATCCATTAAAAATGAGAAGCAGAGTTCATGAGCAGAGAGAGCTGGGATGAGGGCTTGGGAAGACCAGGTCTCTAGTCTTCCTCCTGCCACTGACATGGGACATATTGGGTAGTCTGGGACAAGCCACCCCACTGCTGTTGTCAAAGCATCTGCAACTACCTGCAGAATAGGACTGATGATTTTTATCTCTTCTCTAAAGTATTTTGAGATCTTCAGCTGCAGGAGGCAGCTGGAGGGTGAGAAGTAAGGAGTCAACACCAGGGAAAAAGAAAACTCCAAGGTGTTCCAAGGCCAGGGAATGACAAGCTCAGGGTGGCACAGAGTTCAACATCAAGGCTGTGGATCTAAGTGGAAAAAAAAACACTCTGAAAATTCCCAACTGACAGTAAGTGTGATTGTTTAAGATCAAATGTGAAACCAAAGGGAAACAAACACTCAAGGTCAGGTTGGATGGGGCTTGGAAAAACCTGGTCTAGTGGAAGATGTTCCTGCCCATGGCAGGGGGTTGGAACTAGATGGTCTTTAAGGTCTCTTCCAACCTAAACCATTCTGTGATTCAATGATTGTGTGATTCCAAATCTGTGTCTGCAAAGTTCCCTTTAAACTTTTGGAGAAAGTCATGTGGAATGTCTTCAGTAGCAAACCAGTGAAGCTCCTGGTACCTGCTGTTGTGCTCCCTAACACTTGTCACTGTGGTGGACTCTCCCAATGTCTAAACTTCACTGTGGTTCAACACAGGTATTTGGCATGAAATGAAATTCTCCAAGGCAAGACCTGCCACTCAATGCATAAATATAACGTTTCAAAATCACATAAAAAACAGAAAAGGCATTCACAGGCATGAATGTTGCTGTGAAACCAGCCCAGCAGCCCCAAGTCCATCTCCTCCAAGGGAGAGGTGGGACACACACAACGTGTCTGGTAGGGCGTCCAGTCTCAGTGGCTCTGGTTGTGTTCTCCTCCTCCTTGTTACCACAAAGACGTGGCACCCAATAGAAAAAGGAAAGATGCAATGGAGTTTGCAGGAATTGAGTCAGGAGTGGCTTCTGCTCCTAAAGAAAAATACCAGGAAAGGGCAGGAGGGCTTGTAATTAAAAGCCAAGAGTGTAATTAAATGTGTAATTAAAACCCAAGAGACCTCCAATACACAAATCCACTAGGTAACATCCCTGTGTTTTAACTAAACCTTTGAAACAATTCAAACTTTTAGTTATAAAGAAACAACTTTGCAAATCCCTTTGAAATTCTAGGAGGGAAATAAGGTAAAAGAAGTTAAAGCAACCTTCCCAAAAATCCTCGGATGAAAAGCACCATTTTAGGCAAACGTCCCAATCATTTACCTATTCTCCTTGTCTTTCCCAAAAAATACTTAAGCATATCATGAGAGTTGAAATGAGATGAAAGAAATCCCATCCTCTCAATAAAAAGTCTCAAACCTGCAAGTCGAGTTTTATGAAATAAGGCTTAAGCAAAAGCTACTCAACCCAAGCTTAAAGACTTATCCCAGTTGTGTAGGACAGAGGACACCTCTGCTCACCAGGCACTGAGGGGTCAGCATCCAAAACCAGGCAGAGTCCACAGACCTGTTTGCCAACAGAGCTGGTGCTGCCTTTAGTTCCACAGAATCATAGAAAGAATCATAGAAAGGCTTAGGGTGGGAGGGACCTTAAAGATCATCTCATTCTCACCATCTGCCATGGGCAGGGACACCTTCCACTAGCCCAGGTTGCTCCAAGCTCTGTCCAACCTGACCTTGGACACTTCCAGGGATGGGAGAGCCACAGCTTCTCTGGGCAACCTGTGCCAGGGCCTCCCCAACCCAACAGGGAAAAATTTCTTCCTAATATCCAAATCCTAACCCTGCCCTCCTTCAGTTTGAAGCCATTCCCCTTGTCTTGTCACTCCATGCCCTTGTCCCAAGCCTCTCTCCAGCTTCATGGTGGCCCCTTTAGGCACTGGAAGTTGCTCCAAGGTCTCCCTGGAACCTTCTCTTCTCCAGACTGAACAACCAGTTTCCTGTGAAAGTCATGGGAAAGACAGGCTGAAAAAGTCAACTTGTGACAGCCCAACGCATGCAGGGAGCACTAAGCTCCTGCAAGTGCACTGGATCTTAAAATCCAAATGGAGATGTGTTGAGTTCTTGAAGAACATGAAGAAAACAGCTTTGGGAGCTGGAAGCTGGAGACCAAGAGGTTCTGCTACCAGCAATGGAAATTAAGGATTTATGAGTTTGCTAAGTCAGAAGAAAACTCTCAAAAGTGGAAGCACAGGGCAGGTATCTCCAAATGTGGATGAAGATCACCTGGCAGAAAAAAACCCCATGTCCATCAAGTCTACTCAATGCAACAGCTCATGCTGCCAAGTAGCACCAGCAGGACAAGTGGAAATGAACCCCATGGAACTGCCAGCAGGACAATGGGGCCAAATTAAACCAACCCTGCCTTGAGGAGGGGGTAACATGGTTATACAGCTCATTTTGTGTGACCTCCATGTGGCACTGCCTCTGCCACCCAGCAGCCTCCTGGACTTCTCCAGCACAGACAGACACTGTGCTGTGCCTCTCCTGCCCCAGTGCCAAGATGACCTCAAATGCACACACTGCCCAAGGAGGTGACAAAATATCTCAGGAATGGATAAAACAGGTCGGACACCTACAGCACTCTGGACCAAAGAAAGTGGGAAAGACACTGAAGGGTGTTTCACAAAGGAAGGGAGAGCGAGATGAAAAACTGGAAAAGGCACGAAAAATGAGAGCAAAAGAGAGATGGGAAGAAGTGAAAGAGCAAAGGGATGGGGCAGAGCTCTGAAACTGAGGTCAAGAAGCTGAAAGCCAAGAATTTCCAACCCCCCCATCCCTGGCAGTGCTCCAGATCAGGCTGGATGGGCTTTGGAGCAAACCAGTCTGGTGGAAGGTGTCCCTGCCCATGGCAGGAATGTTGGAACAAGATGGTCTTTAAGGTCCCTTCCAACCCAACCATTCCGTGATCCTACGATTCTATGAAAACTATGAAAAGGTTTGCAAAGGAGGACAGTGGAATCTACAACTGAAGATGCTGGTGGGGACAACACGTTGCATGAAGAAGCAGGACATTAGGGAGCCAGAAGATAACGGCTGCTTTAATTAGGGGCACAGACAGCATTTCTGTGGTTAAGGCAGAGTATATTGTAGGAGATTAACACAAGAGGTAAAGAGACTTCCCAGAACTGCAGCAAGAGCTCAACAACCCACCTACCAACACTGAGATGGAGAGGGAACAAGTCCAAGGTGCCACTTGTTGTGTGGAAGGTAGAAGGGGTTTTCTCATGGTACATAGTCACATGCCTCACCAAAATCAGCCACAATGGCAATGCAAACATTTCCTGCAGTGAAGCCCTACTAGACAAGAAGGAATCACAGAGCCTTCAGACTCCACCACCCAGCATGGAGACCCACACTCTTCCACCCACATTGGCTGGAGGCTTCAAGGAGCACCGTGGTCAGAAGTAGGAAACAGTCTGAGTCTTATTCTGAAAATACCTCTCCTTTTGACAGCACATCAGGGCTCCAAAGTAGAAGGCAGCAGATACTTATCTTCACTCAACTTCTACTCATGCTTCCATATCCAAATATGTTTTTCAAATAGAATTGAGGTGCTACAAAAATATGGCAAAGACCCAGGTCAGCCAGATCCTTGGCTAGTCTCATGTAAAAGCAACATCTAGGAGGGCTTTATCCCATTGATTCTAGGGAGCAGGGAGAGTAGCCACGTGCTTCCCCAAAGCCAGCTTGTTTCCCTCAGGCTTTGGAAAGGGTATGAGAAAGAAAAGATGACTGGAACAAGAGGATGAAGGGGTTGCCAACAAAGCCATGGCAATGGAAATAACCAACCAGTGTTCACCTGCCAGCACAGTGTAGGCATAAAACTACCTGGCAGCAACTCCCTCAAAAAGAGAGACTTCACAAAAAACATGGGCAAAACCACACCATAAGGCTCATTCCAGCTGAGGAGGATCCCAGGCTTGGGCTAGGTAAGGACTATCTCTTGGGTCACGTGGAAGAAAACATTCAGAGTAGCAACACCTTGCACACACAAGTCAGCTCAGGGAAGAAGAAAAGATCTGGAGCCAAGGCAATGGTGGGAGAGTCTTCAAAACTCGTCCCAGGAGTACTGCAGTTACCACCAGCAGCCCCACTTTGAGAAGGATCAAAGCACATTCCAGGCTTGCTAAGCACAGGTGAAGGAAAAGCCAAGGGGACAGCTTGTATTTTGATTTTGCAAAATAACTGGTTTGGGGCAAGACCTGCCCAAAGCACATGGAGCTCCTTATCAAGACAGAACAAGTGGGAAGAAGGTCCCTTCCTATCGGTCGACCAACTTCTGAACATGGGCAGAAACTCCCATCAGCTGAAAACACACTCAGAAGGGACAGAAACAGCCAGCAAAGGAGAGGTCACAAAGCCCTCTGTGAGAAATATTTTCCCATGGCATCCCTAAACATAAAAGGAAAAGAGTAAAACCAAAAAATAATGATTTTGCTGTCCTTTTCAGACACACAACAAAGCAATGTGAGGCTGGGTCTGAGCTCCAAGGATGCAGGAAGCAGAAATTTGCCTTAATCAGGACTATTTTAGCTGCAGGTTTTTATTAAGAGTTTGTAGGAACATTTGGGAGAAATGAAATTAGATATTTTAACCTGTTTCTCTGCCATTATAGTTTTTAGCTTCTCATTTGTTGGCAATCACTAAAACATGCCAGTCTGTGATTTAAAATTTAGCCTTTGCTCTAAATTGGGTAAAACTTGCTATTAGCCAAGAGCACAGGATACATCTACATGGATTTAACAAAAAACTCCACCACTGTTTTTACTTTTGATTTATGGCAGACATTTTATATTCAATAATTTGCAAAAAATGCATTAAATTAGTGGTATAAAGCTATACATGGATGGGAATTGGAATTTAATTAAAATGTTTTCCTCAAATGCAATCTTCAGTGCACTGGACTCATTAAGAAAAGTAAGATAATGGGAATGGTTTATATTTGAAGCTGATGTATTTAACACTGCAAAAACCTATCTGTACCTAGTGAAATAAGCTGATTATTTCTGCCTTCTGTTCCCTCCAAAACTTTACAGGCAGCAGATCTCAGCCTTCCATCTTTTTTTTTTCTTTTTTTTGGAATAAGAAAAAACTCCCCATATTTTTGAAATCTCCACTAATGAACTAATTAATGGGTTTTTTTTAAAAATTTCAGTCTTTCCCTGCAGCTGCAGATGATGACCCTGCTGTCAGTGGCTCCCTGGACACCTCCACAGGCTCCAGGTGCACCACCACCAACTTCTGCCTCTGCACAAGTAGCAAAGACATACCCCTTGAATGTACCTTTATTTCAGGCTATAACACACCAGAGCATTAACATTTTGAATCTAAGAGGTTTCACTTGTTAAGAAATTCATTAAAAAAACAATTTGGGGGTTTTTTTGGTGGAGAAGCCTCAAAAACCAAAGCTTCCCACAGACGAATGCGCATCGGGTGCTGAAACAGAAGCATGATTTCAAACCAAAACACAAATAAAAATGCAAACACCGGTTTAGGACTTTAGCACTAATAATTATCCCCAAATCAACCAATCCCTCGGGGTTTTCCTGCCTCTCAGTCACAAACACTCAATGACAAAAGGCGGTTTCTCTTGCTCTCAGCGCTGAAGAGCCGGCGCAGGTACTACAGGGAATAGCAAACCACATTTGATTCTTCCTCAAGGACCTGGAGCTGAATAGCCACTTAAGCCCTGCCTGCAGCCTCTGCAGGAGGAGGAGGAAGAGGAGGAGGAGGAGGAGGAAGGAGAGCAGGGCTTGGCTTGTCTCTCCTGGTTGAGTCGACAAGGTGACGAGGAACAAGCAAAGAGGCAGGAAAGTATAAAAACACCCAAAACAGGCAGCTTGGTCAGAACTGATTGATGCCCTTCATGCCAAATGGGGCTTCAGCATCACAAAACTTCAGCATTCCCACAGACCTGTGATTTTGGGGGTGGGGGTGAGCAGGTAGCACCCCCACCTCCCACCACGTGCATGGAATGCCACTTCCCCCACGCCCAGCCAGGGACCACCACCACCTTCTGACTTCTCTTTCTTTGAGTTGTTTCATCTTAACACCACAAGTTGATGGCCCAGGGTGGTTAAGGAGGGCTGAGCTAGGGAGGGTTTTGGAAAAGGGTCCTTGTAGTCTCTTGTGTATGTCCTCCTGGACAGGAGGCATCCAGTAAGGACACCACCTCTGCAGGGTAATATTGAGTCTCCACCCATCCCCTTGGTAAATATGGGACTGTGAATGTCACCAGCACACACAAGAGGCATCTTGCACCCATCCCTCGTGTCCTGAGCCATGTCACCTTGGATCCTCTTGCTGGAAGGATCAAACTGCCCCTGCAGCGAGGACCTCGGTGAGTCCACGATGGGTCTGGACACCAGGGATTGGAAGAGCCCCCCATGAGAACTCATCAGGAGAGTGAGGAATGGGACATCCCAACCTCACAGCTTGCTCCCTCCCGGATGCCCACCATGATGCTGGAGCAGAGCCTTCCCAAGGAAGTCTGGGAATTAAATTCAGCACTTCCATGTCAAGCTATTCCAGAGGAGTTCAACGAGTGGAACAGCTCATGGCAGACGGATAAAATGCATACACGGCTGCGCTGCTTCAACAAACACCCCCCTGTGCTCACACTTGAGTTGTAAAAACTCTGCTTCCAGCCATTACAAATGAGAACTTCTCTCCCGGTGCCTTTGCAAGCGGAAAGGGTATATTAGTTCAACCCATTATTTGACTCACAATCCTTAGAAAATAGGTACACCTTTATCCCAGGCGCCTGTAATAACCAGCGCCTGCTTCCAGCAGCCAAAAAACCCCAACCCGCAGTAGGAACCGACTCGAGCTATTTAAATGTTTTATAAGTTTTTTTTTTCTCTCTCCCCCTTTTTTTTTTTTGTAATTGCAGAAACTTTTCCTAATCTGACATTTTGTTAAAACCCCTTATTAGAAATTATGCAGCCGCAGAAAAAAAAGAGGGAGAGAGAGAGAGAGAGGGAGGGAGAAGGGAAGAGGGGGGGGGGGGGGGAAAACAAAAAAATATAAAATAAAAAAAAAATGAGCGGG
>JAWWEW010000165.1:60102228-60112892 GCA_035583185.1 Anabacerthia variegaticeps
CCCCCCCCCCCCCCCCCCCCCCCCCCCCCCCCCCCCCCCCCCCCCCCAATAGAATACAATAGAAAATAAAATAAAAATGAGCTGGCTTCACAATTACCAAGTCAGCCCATGCAGCCCTTCGCTATTGTACGAGTGGCATAAACCCCCCGGCGGCCTATCAGCTCCCTGGCAGGCAGGGGGCTGCGCTATTCAAAGCGAGAGATACAAGCTGCAGGGCAAAAACCTGGCAGCTCCCATCTGACCCCCCAATCCCCGGCTGGTGACAGCTCCAAGCTCCATGGCAAATTAGCCCTTCTCACATTACAATTGCAGGAGACAGATTCCATTAGCGGTATCTGAAATTGAGTGGAGAGCTGCTCCGTTATCAGACTTGACTCATAAGCGCCGCTATTAATCAGAGCTATGATAGCATTTATATATTTCAAGCTATCTGCCGCCGCTGTGATATTCTGCTACAAAGGGTTGATGGGACTTAGGGAAGGGAACAATGGAGCTTTCTGGGAAAAGCAGAGTAAATCAAGAAAGTCTGTGACTTCCGCACATTCTGAAGGGATTGCGGTTTACATAAATTTTCTCCCAATTGGAGATTGAGCTCTTCCTCATCTTACACATGGGATTTAGTTGTCACTCAATGGTAACAGCTGTGAAAAGGTGAAGCGGCCCACCGCTCAGAATATTGCCTCCGCTTTTAAAGCAATTAACCCATGAACAGGAGGATACCTGGTGATATCAAAGGGATTAAGCCAGGCAGTGCATTATTAACATTTCCTTGAACTAATTCTAACTCTGACTAGCTGTCAGAAAAGACTCTTCAGTCTTTAAAAAAAAAAAAAAAAAAAAGAGAGTTTTTTTGCCCTGCTTTCCCCCCCCCTCCAAGTCTCCCCTTCAAAACGAAGCAGAGTTACTGCAGCAGCCTCATGTGCTACTTTAGAGCCAAATGCAAATGAACAGACTTGGTAATGTCTTCAAACAGACTGAACTCGGCGCCGGTTTGTTGTGGAGACAAGTGGGGGAAAAAATAAAAATATACAGAAGATCAATTAGCCAGAGGCCACGGTAGGTATTTTATAAGCAAATTGGTACGTGAATACCTGCTTTTCTTCTCCCCCTCCTGAAACTTCCTAACTACTTGTTACCAAGGACAGCTGCTCTCCCAACGCCCGAGATCCTCCTGCTGTGCTATAACAGAGATAATCTATGATAATCTGTAATCTGGAAAAATCCAAATGTGCCCTGCAAAGAGATCCCTCCTTCCTCAAAGCCCAGGTTTTTAATTTCCCACTCTGGTTGAGCGGGCACTGGCTCCTCTCACATCCCTCCACCTTCCCCAAACCATGTCCACAAAAAAAGGGGTCAAACTGTTAGGGGATGACTCCTGCTCTGGCAACCTCAAGTGCCCCAAGGACATGGAGTATTCCCTCACTCAGCAGAGGCAGGAGACAACTTTTCCCAGCACCAGTTAGTTCTAAGGACACATCAGCCACGAGGTACCTCTGGGATGGCCATGACGGTCACCCATCCTCTTGGTCCTTCTTAGGGACCTTCCCATGAGAGCTCCAGGACAAACAACCTGGGAGCCAGAAAACTCAGTGCCATCAAGATGGTCAAGTGTCACTTGCAAAGCACTCTGATGATTTCAAAATAATCAAATTATTTTGATGATTTCACTACTCAACACGCCTAATGCTCTTTTTTGTTGGCAGTGGGAACAGATTTGGCTCTGGTTTTTATATATATACACACAGAGTGTGTTGCTTGGAAGGTTTATGGGGCAGGGAATATATCAATACACACATAAAATAAATATATATATGTATAAAGTATTAGCCCAAAAGTTAATGCAATAGCCAGAACAGCAAAATAAAGAAATGCTTAATTTAATGTAACATTTCCCCCCTTTTCCAAACCCCGTGTCCAACTCAGCCAGAATAAAGCTGGCAAAAACTTATTAGAAGCACTTGGGCAATGACACCATCCACTCTGCTACTGCCCCTGCAATCAAACAGCTTTATATATTTAAATACTTCAAAACAGCCAAATTATGAAAGGTATAAACTGAAAAAAAAATGCTCTTAAAGCAGGGGAAAGCATCCTATTTCTCTTTTCAACAGACAGTGCAGAGAACGCATCCCCTGTGCAGAAAATGACACTTTGGCAATCATCTTATAAGAAGATAATTGGTTTACTTTGTAAACTTGCTATGCTTTGCCTCCCACAGTAAAACAAATAAATAGTTGTTTAAAGGAACAATCCCACGGCCGCACTCGCTGCGTTCCTACAAACATAAAGCAGCTCCCCCCTCCTTCAAAGCGCAGACGAATTATTTGCCTCAGCTACAAGCAGCCCGAGAAAACTCTTTGTAAATTCCATTTTACGACAATTACAGGCGATTTATTAAGACTGTGCAGAGGGGGGGAAGAAAAAAAATCCATATTTGAGAACTAACTCAAAGGAGCGAACGGCTCAGGGTTACTGACAAAGGGGTTTTTTGCATCAATGCGGTGCGACACAATTTTGCTTTAAGAAGAACAATTCAGGCTTAAAAAAAAAATCATATAATTAGATGAGCAATACAGTATGCTCTAAGAGAATAAAATTAATAAACAAACACGCGGAGCATCCCGCCAGCCATCACCTGGCAAAGGAGGAATGTGTTGAAGGAATAAATGCGATCCTAATCCCGCACGTGCCGTAACATCCCAAACACCACCCCGGCCACGGAGGGAACCACGGCTCTTTCCTTTTAAGCAGCACAATTGTCCCGACCCGCCGAGGAATAAACTGGGGGAATGACTCAAATAAAAAGAATCGATGGGGGAATAAATAAAAAAACATAAATAAAAAAAAAAGGGAGAGATTTACTGTGCGGGGGATGCTGGGAGAGACGGAAAAACCCCGGCGAGGGTAAACAGCAACCCTGCCTGGCTGGTGGGGAGAAAAGAAAGGTTTTAGAGGTTAAGTTCAGGTCAGACGACAAATGAAATTGTAACAACCCAACTGACATTGTATAATGTCTTCTTCACTCGATCAATAGGGCAGCGTCAGCCCCATTTCCATAGAGATGGCTTCCTCCCCGCTGAAGGGTGCCTATTGTTTGAGGAGGGAGATTTGCCACTTGAACCGTGTTGCTCCCGAAGGATGTGTACTTCATCAATTATTTGTGCTCCTAACATCTACATATTTTCATATTAACATCCATGTTTCACGGGGCAAAAGGAGCAGGTGCTGATTTTTCCACCTCAGCCCATCAGCTGATTTTATTTAGAGACAAAAATGAGGGTGGATTTGATAGACCCGTTTAGATTTGGGAGGATGAGCAAGCCCAGTTAAAAACACACCACGTCACCTTCAGATTGTTTATGCAGACAGTGCCAGGGAACACTTTCTAAATGGCAATAAAAATAATTTTATTCTTTTGGCCAAATGAATGTAGCAAAAAATAAATCAGCTTTAAGGAGCTTAAAAGGAAAAATGTAACATCGTATTTTGGAAGTAAATTTGACCTTACAATTATTTTCAAAAAAAAATCAATAATTGCCAGGTTGAATAACTGATCCTGTCAGTACCTATGAAATAATTTCTGTAAGTCCTAAGAGTTTTTATCATCTCTCGCTTCCAGGTTCCCCATTCCTTCATGCAAATTTTAAATTCGACAGAAGCTCCATCTTCCAAATCCAATTAAAAAACAACAACGAAAAAAAATAAAATTAAACCTTCAGAAGTGTAAAAGTAACTCCCAAAATAATTCCCAAATTTCTCTCCTGCATCCTGATTTCTGTAAAGCGACGATCGCATCATTTCACGTGCACAAACAGGGCAGGAGAGGAACTGTCACGCTGTAGCTCCAACTAAAAAGTGGGGCAGAGCTTCACAGCAGCTGCAATAATGGGAATAACCATTATTAGAAGAGAAATCAGAACCAAATATTAAAAACCTTTAGCAGGAGTTTTTAACACAATCGAGGTGTGCTCTGACGCTGCGCCGGGCACTGTGCACGGGAGGGCAGAGCCACTTCCAGCTCCCCAAACACACTGTAAAATACAGGATATTCCATTAATTAACGCCGGCTTAATTACATGTATTACCCACTAGTAAAAGCAATCACTTGAAATGCCTATGGAAATATTTAGGAGTTACTTAAGCAACTGCAGTAGGTGTGCTTGGAGCTGATGTTTTGTGAAAGGAGATGCTCGAAAAGCAACTCCTCTTCAGCAGAGGAAGATGTGTCTGGACTTTGGACCCCGTGGACTCAAGTTTAAGCGAGCTCAGGGCTCTCAGGCTATGCAGGATCTGCCCCCTCGCCCCCCATTTATTCCTGCTTTTATTTCTGGGTTTGAGAAGCGACGCAGCTCCGGGAACGGGCGGGAGAAAAGGGGATTTTGTCAAAACAATCTGGGTAAGGAGGCTCCCCATCTCCTCCCGAAGCACCCCGATCCCGTTTGCAGCCTCCAAACGTGCCCTATTTTCCCTGCAAAAGAACATTCAGAAATTGTTTATACAGGTTGCGATAATCCCCTCCAATATGGGTCAGGCTGAGGTTAAGAGCAGCCAGAACTTGCACATCAAAGACGAGCGGGGTTAACAAGCCCCCCTCCCCTCCCAAACCCCGACCACGTGCGCATCCCGATTGTTCCCTTTTCTCCCAAGGTTAGAGGTCCGGGAGAGAAGGGATGGACTCGGGTACCCCCCTCACCCCAGCCTGCAGCACCTCTGCCAGGGAAAGGCAGGGATGCTCTCCCTGGTCCTTGGGTACCACGGGCAGGCAACTGCCCATCCGCCTCCGCCGGGAGCTGCAATTAAAGCGAGTTCACGGTTTCCCGATAGGTGAAGCTCATCCTGTTAATTTAAACAGACCATCTGCATCTTTCGAGAACGACAAACTTCATTAGTTCTGGTTAGTTAAACCGAGCGGTGATTTGTGATAATGAGCCTTGAACAGCCTGTCACGTCTGTGGAAGGGAAAGGGCGCACTTTTTATTATTGCTATTATTATTATTTAACAGAAAAGAAAGGGAAAAATAAAGGGGGACCTTTTGTGTGGGAAAGAAGGTCAAATTCAGATTAAATCGCTGTTAGGTTAATCAGAGGAACTAATTAGGGAGGTTGGGGCGGGTGGGAAACACTAGTCCCAAGGCCAGAGGGGGAACAGAGGGAGCCTTCGGGAACGGCCACGAGCCGACAAACAACGAAACAGCCCCGATGACTTTACCTGAAAACCGTGTAAAAAAGCAAAGAGGCGGCAGCAGCTCCCAAGCATCCGCAGAGGAGATTGACTCGGGAGGCAGGAGAGGCACCAGGAAGGAGCCCCGTGGCCACTTTGGCCAGCAGAGTGAACAGGGGGTAGCCGGGAGGGTGGGCAACCTACAGACAGACAGACGGACAGCGGGTTGGGAAGGGCTGGAATTCTACAAGCTCAAAAGCAGACCAGCACACCCAGGAGTTCCAGGGGGTCTCCGAGGGGCACCTCTAACCCAACCCACCCCTCGGTACCAGTTTCAACTCGGCAAGTAATTTTATTTTCCCTCCGTGGCTTTGGCTCCACGCCTCGCCCATAACAACGAGGCGGCGAGAAAAAGGAGGTGCCACGTTTCATTAGCGTGCCTTAAAGGGCTCCTTGTTTGGGTTCACAGTATATTAGGGTCATTCAAAAGACTGTTGTTGGTGGGGTTTTTTTTGGGGGGGAGGGGGTTGTTTGTTTTTTGTTGGTTTTTTTTTTTTTATAAAAAATGCAGCTTCTCAACTGTTTTATTGGCTAGCAAGTTGAAAGACCACACTGCTATCGGATTACCACCACGCTGACAGTCCTAAGGTCTTGCCTAAAGGGATCATGCACCATAATAAAGTTTATTAAATAATAAAACTTATTAAAATTGTTAACCCGATTTATTTTATTCTCCCCAGCTTATACAAAATTTGGGTTGATAATAAGCCAGCTACTGTATATACAGTAAAGCCTTTGCTTTATAATTTAGTTTAATTGGATTTAAAACTTGAAGTAAATTGTCGCGTGCTGTACTTATAAGTTAGTAAAAACTGTGGTTTGAAAATAAATTAATCTACTTTACTCCATGCTTAATTAAACTTCCTTAATTCCTAAAACTGTTAATGAGAGCATTGATTAAACAATAAAACTAATACTTACTCCAAGCTCATATGCGGCTGTGATCAGCTCCCCTGTGAAAAAATAATGTAAAACCAATAATTACTATTAGGAAATGACACTCCTCCAAAGTTTTCAAAATCCAAATGCTTGCATTGGGGTTTTGCATTAATTTGACTGGATAAAACTGTAAATCTGTGGAGATTTAACAGCATGAAATTTTCTAAGAATATTTTCTCCCTCTGATGTCATTGCACAAAATATCTTTTGTATGTTTTCGTGAGACTTTTATGAACAGATAAGTGAAAATATAGGTAGGCTCGGGTAAAGAATGGCCTGAGATACTCAAAATGCAGACATTTGTGTGTGTGTGTTTTTAATTTAAAACCAACTGGCTCAATAACTTTGAAGCACCACAGTTTACAACGCTTAAGCTGCATTGTCTCCTCAACAACCCAGTTGTTCCTCATTAAGAAAAAAATCCACAAAAACACAGCTTTAGAGTTTTAAAGAGGGGAAATAGAATCACTAATCGTGCAAATCTGCATCCACATATTTGGGAGCGCTGCTCTCCCTTGATGCTGAAGTAATTCTACTTTGCAAGAAACTCCTTTACCTGTCAGTGGATGCTGCATCCCATCAGAAACACCATTTAGATTTTGCATTTCATTTGTGTTTTACGCCAGGACAAAGAATTGCCATGACAAATAATTGCCACAAAAAGACCCACGTTAGCAAAATAGTTAATAATACCTGGCATTTTTAGAGCACTTGATGCTGAAGCATTTTGCAATGAACTCTCCCAAATGGCATATATTAAATACTTTCAATGGGCACAACACGTTCAGGGACAAACCAAGGGAGGAGAAAATTAAAAATTACAGCTGGTTTTCCTTGAATTTCATAATCCAATGTTGCAGAGCCTGGTTTTACTGGCCCTGCTAATTTTGCCCCATTAGATGGTAAAGACACAAAGTGAAGGGCACTGTTGGCTTTAAGTGCTAAATTAATAGTATTTAATATTTCTTCACAAACTACGTCCTTACCAGGCAATGCAAAGGAGGACATTTGTACAAATGGCACATTTAAATGCTGACATTACATATTTAAAAGGAAGATGCAAGGCAACCCATCATTGCTGTTGGCAGGGATGCTGCTCCTGAGCCAGGCATGGCTTCACCTTCATCAAAGCCCTTCTGGGATGCAGCAATATGTGCATCTAAACCGGCTAAAGATTAAGATTAAGTCCGTGCACGTCGCTGTGATGTTGGTTCATATCACAGGCAGGAATAACCCCAAAGCAACACAGCCACAAACCAACCAGGAAGCTGCAAAAATAATATAAGTAAAACACCAGTGGATGCTGCTGCCAAGCTTTGACCACAACTTTGCCTTGTAAGAATTAAGGAAATAAAAGTAAGAAGACCTGCCAAAACAAGCTCCTGGGCTGTTGAATTCCACTGGGAAAACCAGAAGAAAACCCCACTGCTTTGGGTAAGGTTAATTCTCCATCTCCTACTCACATACCTGAGCATCACTTACACCCTCCATGGGCTAGAAGAGTTCTACTATTAAAAAATAAAACACAGAAAGGAAGATTGCAGCATCCACAAACTTGATTTCAATGTGTTTGTTTTGTGAGAGAATGACCTGAGGCATCGTCAGATGCCCGTTCAAATTGAAGAGTTTATTCCCTCCAGTTCCAAAGGGCCAGGAGTTGGACTCCATGATCCTTGGGGGTCCCTTCCAACTCAGGATGCTTGATAATTCCTGATGTAAATATGTTTCTGACTGTCCAGCTTGATTCTCTATTAAAGGAGTTCAGGCAACAGGCCTAATGGTGCCTGAAAACTGATTTATCCCCAGCAAGGCTGGAGCTGATGTTTGAAACACCACAGGGAATGTTTGGGGTTTTTTACCTTTTTAACTTTATTTGATCCCTTTTTAAGCTGTTTTAACATCTGTGGATGTTCCTGAATTATAATTCATTCTCTCATTTCTTTATTATAACACTAAGTAACATGAGAAAGCTGCCAGTGGAAATACCGATTGCTTTTTGACACTTTTGGATTACTGCAAACTTCAGGAACAATTAAAAATATACAGATAGCTTAAAAAATAAAAGAAAATACTAGGCTCCCTGCCTGAAAGCAGATACGGCAAATCCTTAAGCAGCTCCTCACTCACACAAGTAGCTTCAGTGCTTTTGGTGGCACAAGTTTGAGCTCTGTGCTCAGTTAATCACCTCGAGCAGGGCTGTGCACAGACCTTCCCAGGCACTCCAGCATCCCATGGGCTGCTCAAGCCATGAGAAACAGGGCAATGACCCCCAAAACAGTCCTAAGTGATGGGGTGGCTGCTGGCTGGGACAGGCACCAGGGGACAGAGGGGCCAAGCCCATCTCTGTTCAGCCCCAATAAACACACACCATGCAGCAGACTTAGGAGAAAATGCAAAAAATAAATATAAATAAGGACAGACAGGGGGTGAGGAACCATCCCAAGAGATTTTTTCTAATATAATTCCCTCTAATGTGGGTTCTGGAAGCCTGTTAAAGCACCCAGTGTCCCCCAGGCCACTCAAGGGGCATCTCTCTGTGACACCCACTTAGTTGTGTCCTCGATATCCCTGACCAAAGCTATTGGCAGAGGAGTGATGGATTTATATATGTGCATTCCTACACACACAGCTGCTGTGCTAGGAAGAACCAGGATGTCTTTGGAGATTACAGAAAGACCAACTCCTGCCTCCAAAATGGGCTAAAATAACCACAATAACCCAGGGAAAGCAGGGTGACCCCACGTGCTGTTTGGTTGCTCGCTGTATTTACTGGGATAATTCACACCAAGCGAAGAACAAATCCCAGCAGATCCAACCCCTCACTGGGAGAACCTGCACCCCTCTTTGTAAAGGGTGCTAATTTGCACCCCAGAGGGGAGACCCAAGCTCAAGACAATTAAAAACCAGGTTCCAAGGCTCTGCTCAGCACGAAACAGCTCGGAGAACAGGCACCCTGAACATCCACAGACACCTCCTTTCCATCAGGAAGAGATTTAACAGACAAAATGCTCATAATTATAAACATATCAATCAGCACAGATTAACAGATACATCCACAAAGAGCAAAACCAGCCCTTTTAGCAATGTGGGAGCAGAAGCAAAAGCTATCAGGGTACACACTGGCCAGCCTTGCCAGTATCTCCCCCTCTCTCTCCACACATATTGAGGCTGTAAAATCTATGCATCCATTAAAAGCCCATTTATTTATAAGGAATTTCATGCACAGCTTGGATTTGAAACCAGTGATGGCCAGGAGGCACCAAGTTAAAGAGACCCACTCAGTGCTCTTCTAGGATACCAAAGGAAGAAATCATCCTGGACACTTGTTCCATCCAAAAGAAATGATCAACACGCTCCCTAGAAAATCCAAGCCCTCCTATCCCATAATCCCAGCTGTCCAACATTGCAGAGCGAGGTATTTTTGAAGCAAGACCAGATTAAAGCAGCAAACCCACAGAAGGACCGATCAAGAGAGCAGCCCAAAGAGTGACCACAGTGCAGCAGTGACCACGGGAGGGTGAAAACTTATGGGATGAGCAACCCTATGGAGTGAGGAGCTCTATGGGGTGACAAAGACACAGCAGCTGCTAGGGGGGAGCAACCCTGTGGGATGACAGCAAAGCTGTGGAGTGAGCAACCCTACAGAATGACAGCAACCCTGTGAGGGTGACAGCAATGCACCAGCCCCTATGGGGGAGAAACCCTACTGAGGTGACAGGAACCCTATGGCTGTGACAACAATGCACCAGGCCCTCCGGAGTGAGGAACCCTATGGGGTGACAACAGTCCTACAGGGTGACAGCAATGCACCAGTCACTACAGGGGAAAAACCCTACGGAGTGACAGCAACCCTATGGGGTGACAGCAATGCACCAGTCCCTATAGGATGAGCATCCCTATAGGATGACAGCAACCCTGTGGGGGTGACAACAATGCACCAGCCCCTCTGGAGTGAGCAATCGTATAGGGTGACAGCAACCCTATGGAATGACAGCCACCCTATGGGGTGACACTGATGCAACAGTCCCTATGGGATAACAGCAACCCTATGGCATGACAATGATGCCCCAGCCACTATAGGAAAAGTATCCTTATGGGATAACAGCTACCCCATGGGGTGACAATGATGCACCAGCCCCTCTGGAGTGAGCAACCCTGCGGGGTGACAGCAATGCACTAGTCCCTATAGGGATGACAACAACCCTACGGGGTGACAGCAACTAGTGACAGCAACCCTATAGGGGTGACAGCAGTTGCACCAACCACTCTGGAGCGAGCAACCCTATGGGAGTGACAATGATGCCCATCCACTATGGGATGAGCATCCCTATAGGGTGACAGCAACCTTATGGGGTCACACCAATGCTCCAGGCCCAGTGGGGTGACAGCAACCCTAGGGGGTGACACCAATGCTCCAGCCCCTATAGGACAAGCATCCCTATGGGGCCACAGCAACCCTGTGGGGTGACAGCAACACTCCAGCCCCTACAGGATGAGCATCCCT
>JAWWEW010000165.1:60112992-60147408 GCA_035583185.1 Anabacerthia variegaticeps
GACAAGCATCCCTATGGGGCCACAGCAACCCTGTGGGGTGACAGCAACACTCCAGCCCCTACAGGATGAGCATCCCTCCAGGGTAACAGCAAGCCCATGGGGTGACACTGATGCACCAGTCTCTGTGGGGTGACAGAAATCCTATGGGGTGACACCAATGCATCAGCCCCTACAGGATGAACAACCCTATGGGGTGACACTGATGCTCCAGCCCCTATAGGATGAGCATCCCTGTGGGGTGACAGCACCCCTATGGGGTGACAACGATGCTCCAGCTCCTATAGGATGAGCATCCCTATGGGGTGACAGCATCCCTACAGGGTGACACTGATGCTCCAGCCCCTATAGGATGAGCATCCCTATGGGGTGACAGCATCCCTATGGGGTGACAGCATCCCTATGGGGTGACACTGATGCTCCAGCCCCTATAGGATGAGCATCCCTATGGGGTAACAAAATCCCTGTGGGGTGACACCTATGGTCCAGCCCCTACAGGATGAGCATCTCTATGGGGTGACAGCAACCCTGTGGGGTGACAGCATCCCTATGGGGTGACAGCATCCCTACGGGGTGATACTGATGCTCCAACCCCTATAGGATGAGTATCTCTATGGGGTGACAGCATCCCTATGGGGTGACACCTATGGTCCAGCCCCTATAGGATGAGTATCTCTATGGGGTGACAGCATCCCTACGGGGTGACACTGATGCTCCAACCCCTATAGGATGAGTATCTCTATGGGGTGACAGCATCCCTATGGGGTGACACCTATGGTCCAGCCCCTATAGGATGAGCATCCCGATGGGGTGACAGCATCCCTATGGGATAACACTGACCCTCCAACCCCTAATGGCCAAGCCCCCACGCCGCCCCCCGAAGTCTGACCGAGATGCTCCGGCCCACACGTGTCGGGGTGACCCCCCGGCCGGTCCCGCCGCCCCTCCCCGCCCGCGGCCGGGCTGGGTACTTTACCCGCATCCCCGCCGGGCAGGGCGGGCGGCAGCGTGGCCGTGTAGAGAGCGGCCACGGCAGCGCCCAGCGCCCCGGCGGCTCCTCCCGCCCCGGTCCGGGTCCCGATCCCGGTCCGGGTCCCGATCCCGATCCCGATCCCGGTCCCCGCTCCCATGTGCGCCGCCACCTTCCGGGTTCGGCCGCGCGGGCCGTGCCACTCCGCGCGGGCGGGGGGAGCTGCGGGGAGAGCACCCCCGTGCTCTCGCCTCCCCGCTCCCTCTGGGCCGCCTCCTGGGAGATGTCCCGTTATCCATAATCCTCGGAGAGACACATGAAGAGCCGCGGGCCCGGTGGGGCGAGTCGGCGCTGCCTCGGGTCTTAGCCCTCCACCCCCCTGCTAGAGGAGTTGGTACAGCCGGAGGGTGAGTGCGGCCGGGCGGCTGGGCGAGACCACCGCGCGAATGGGGGGAGCACGGGGCGAAACCACTGCGGGGAGAGGCGCGTCCTGCCCATCCCGCTCTCCCGGGATCGTCCCCTCCGCCAAAATATATTTTAGGGATCAGCAGCACCTCAGTCACGTCAAACCCCCGCCTGTGTCGTTGCAGCTGGTGCCACAGGGTGCTGGGTGCCCCACCCCGAGGGTGGGCACAGCCCGCAGCCCCCCCAACCGCAGCCCAGATGTGCCAGCGCACCGATAATCGAGGGGTTTTTTAACCCCTCAATGGGTTTGCACGAGGTGAAGGGAAGATATTGGAGGTGTCGGAGTATGGAATATTAAAAGGAGCGATTCCCGCTGCGGGAGTAGTTAAGGAAGGCAAATAGCATCCCGAGACCTCTGGACAGAGGACGAAAACACATCGGTGGAAATCATTATGGGATTGCACAAAAAGAGCGATGGGGCCATACCTGGAGAATTGAGGCAAATTAGAGGGAGGCTACTGAATACAAATGGAAAAAGAAAATAAAATAAAGGTGTAGAAAAGGATAACGACAATAATAAACAGCCTTGTGGATTAGATCTAAGTGGAGACGTCGAAAAATTAGGTTTGCATTTATTACGGGGAAAAAAGAGCAGGATTAAAGGGTTGACATGACTGAGGAAATACACACACCTTGTTCTGGGGACTGGGGAAGCTGCTGCTGGAGGGCCTTTCTGAAACAGCAGCACAAAAGCCTTAGAAAGGCACAATCTGAAGCCAAGAAAGACATTGAGGGAGTTCTGGGATCCTCGGCACGGGATGGACATCGACCTGTTGGATTAAGTCTGGAGGAGGACACGAGGAGGATTAGGGGGAGGGAGCACCTTTCCTGTGGGGAAAGGCTGAGACAATTGGGATCGTTCATCCTGGAAAGGAAAAGACTTTGGGGTGACCTAATTGTGGCCTCCCAATTAGGCTCCAAAGGGAGCCTAAAAGAGAGATGAGGTTAGATGGGGTGACAGAACAAGGGGAATGGCTTCCCACTGCCAGAGGGCAGGGTTGGATGGGATTTTAGGAAGGAATTGTTCCCTGTGAGGGTGGGCAGGCCCTGGCACAGGTTGGGCAGAGAAGCTGTGGCTGCTCCTGGATCCCTCGAAGTGTCCAAGGCCAGGTTGGACGGGGCTTGGAGCACCCTGGGCTATGGAAGGTGTCCCTGCCCATGGCAGGGGGTTGGAATGGTCTTGAGGTCCCTTCCCACCCAAACCATTCTATGACCCTGTGGATTTAGGGAAAGTCTTTTCACACACCCCAACCAGACTGTTACAGAGACAGCAAAAGAAGCTGAAGTTTGACCTGCCACAAAGTTAATAGGGTCGCTGGAAGGAGATGGTGCTTGAGGGTGCAAACACAGGCTGCAAACAGCGGGGCCCACGGGGCTGCCTTCCATCCAGAAGGGGCTGCCTTCCATCTAGAAGGGACTGCCTTCCATCTAGAAGGGATTACCTTCCATCCAAAAGGGCCTGCCTTCCATCCAGAAGGGACTGCCTTCCATCCAGAAGGCTCCACAGTGGCCAAGCAGAGCTCCAATGTACTCAAACTTGCTGGCAGGTTTCTGCCAGTTGTTGGCTGAGGTTCAGTGGGGAGAAGGAAAAGACATGTTGCAATCCTCCCTTCCCAGCCATTGTCACTATGGAAATGAGCAGGGTCATTGTTCCCGCACCCCGTTGGGGCTCCTAAAATGTAATTTTAGCAGCAAAGTGCGCAGCCTGTGTGTGAAAGCAGGCTGGTGGCGAGGCTCTTTATCCCGAGCAGGGCTTTTTTCTTTGCAGTATTTTTCCTTCTTTGTGTTTCCCTTTGGAAAAGGCATCCAAAGACAAATGTTAATCAGGGCTGGTTACAATTATATTGATGGGGGAGGCAGCAATTTGCAGGCAAATATCGAAACGGTGGAAGAATGGCTGGTAATAACATGGTGAGGGCAAACTGTTCTTTAATTGTCCTGCAAGTTGTTTTATGTCTTTGCCGTGCAGGAACTGGAACTTTTCGGGTGCCAGTGACAAAGTACTTTGCTGTAGTGTGGTAGGGCAGGCTCACAGCAGCCTTTATCTTGCTGAATAACTACCACCATTTCAAAGGCCAGGATTACAGACACACTTTGTGTTGAAAAGGGAATTTACATTTTTGTTCTGTAAGCAGATATCTACTGATTGGAGAGATTTGACTCCCACTTCTTCACCAGCCATGACCCAGGGGTCCAACCAAGACAGGGAGGACATGCAACCCCTTTTTTTGGTTTGTTTTGTTAGAGACAGGTAAGACATTTTTTTTTTCATCCATGCTCTGGAATTTGGGAGTTGTCCAAACCCAAGTTAGATTCACCTCGCTGCAGAGTGACCCTCCAGGATGTCTCAAAGCTTTCAGTGTGGGCTCAACAGCAATTAAAAGAAAGTATTGCTTAAAAAAACCCACCAGTGGGGCAAGTGGAAAGCAATTGAAAGGTGGCCTTGTGCTACACTGAGTGATTTATTTTAAAAAAAAAATCCCTGGAACTTGTAGCACGAGAGCATACTCTAGTGGCAACTGAGCAAAGAAAGTGCTCGTGGTTTGTGCAGTGTCTTGATGATGAGATGCCTCCCACCTTTCCTCAGGAGGCTTTTTCTCTCCTATCTCCTCCAGCTCAACGCTCCGTGCTCAGCCTGACAGGAAATACCCAAGGCAGGCAGAGAAAATAAACAGGAACTGCTAAAGTCATTTTAAAAACACAGCTTGGGAACATATCTCCCCAAAATGACTGTGTACTTAGAGAGTTGTCTTTTTACCAGGCTCTGTTGCAGATTTTCTCCTGAGAGACACAGTTTAGAGAAGGCAGGAGATAGGCAAAGGGAGAATAATACTTAAAGCAAATTCTATTCACCCATGGCAGTGTCATTACAAACTTGAATGAGCACAGTTATTGCAAATAAATAAAAACAATAGACCAGAACCAGTTTTACATAAGAAAATACTGAAATACTGTTCAATTAGTCCTAAGCTTTAGTTAAACCTTTTCTTTTGCCCATCAGGTGATAAGGTTAATACAGAAAGCACTCAACTGCTGTACTTGTGTAACAACAGTCAGCACCCATTTAATGAACTTACACGTACACACGTTTAGCAAAGCTTCAATATTGTCAGTGCTGGGCTGGCATGGAATTTTAATGGCAAAGTAGCCAGGTCTTCGTTCTAATTCTTCATTCCTGGGTAAGGAAAGCAGGTCCTTGTGGGCACCACTCACAGTACAAATAAGAACTGCCTGTAAATTTAAACAAGGAGTTTGGCAGCATTTCCACTCACGATATATGGCTGCCTGCAAAGCATGAAAAGGAAGGTTACACTGCTTTTATTTGTTCTTAAGTGGCTTGAATAAGCTGCTTTTGATGACTTCTGGGGGGTTTTGTTGAGGGGAGGCAAGACCAGGCTGCTCTCCCACATATACAGCAACATGATTGCAGTGGACATGGTGCAGAAGGAGCTTCTGAGTGGAATAAAGTGGAATAAAAGCACATCTGGTCCAGGGGACATCCCACTGTCCTGGCCATGGGGCTCTCCCTGCCCCATTCTGCAAAAGCACATGTTCAGATTGCCTCTGGAGAGGCTGGAATGTGGCTCAGGAGGGGCCACCAAGGACATGCTTGGATGTGGCCAGTCACCCAAAGCACGTGGGGACCTCTGTGCCTGAATGTGCTGCAGAGGTGGCTCCTCGTGTTCCCCCTGGCCATCTGAGGGACATGGATTTGTGCAACTCCACATCCACTGTGATACCCCCAGTGCCTTGTGAGCCCCTCAAAATTCAAAAGGAAGGTAAAGGTCTCCCAGATGGGAAAGAGAACCAAGGGTGGTTATGGTCAGAGGGCTGGGAGAAAATGGGGACTCATTTCCATGGGAAGACAGACTTGGTCCCACTGCTGTCAGGACAGCTTGTTCATTGTTTCAAAAATCAGTTCCATTACATTGCCCAAGTAGGAAAATAGACTGAGCTCGCTTCCCCACACAGATCTTGTTTCCCATGATTTTGCACCTTTGTCTTTATTGTCATGTAGACCTCCAGTCCCTGCCTCCACTGGTCTCAGTGGCCTCCCAGCTGATTTCCTGACACACTGAGCAGTCACAGATCCCATTTGTCTCAGCTGGTTTCCCCCAGAACTCTGACAATCATCTCTGTGTTTTCACACCTGGTTTCCTTAAACTGATGTTATTTATTTATCCACATGCTTTATTGGCAGACTCAGGTCTGGTGCTTGATTTGCACAGTGACCCCACTGTCATCTCAAAGACCATCTTCACCCAAGTTCAGCTGCTGCATCACACGAGGGCCCTGTTCCCTTCACCCCCAACACTGCTCAATTACTCTGTGATCAGGTTTTGGAAAAAAAAAAGACTTTTTTTGCTAATTTACACATTTAAATGTAAATGTAAATTAAATGTAAATTTTTCTTCCCTCTTTTCATTACAGGTGTAGGACATCAATTGCCATCTCATACCTTGGTGGCCAAACTCACAGCCTGGCCCGAGAAATACCCACACACAACCTGTGGCTGAAAAGCTGCAACAGCAGTTCAGGGGTGTCCAGGTTTTCAAGCTCTCATTTCTTCACCTGTGTTCACAGGTCCAGTAAAACTCATGAAATAACTCATTTAGGTAAGACTTTTTTCACATTCCATCAGTCCTCTCTGTTTCATTCCCATCAGGGAATTTGCACAAAGGGTGGCAAGCAGGACAAGAACTGCACCCTTCAAAATTGCTCTCTTTACCTGGCTTAACCTGTGTTTTCCTACCTGGCCCTGCCATATCTTCATAGTGTTCTCCCATTGAACAAATCCCTGGTGCTGCTGGTGGTGGTTAAGCTACCACAGGCTGTCTTTTATTGTGGTTGGAAAATGTTGGAGCTCCAGAGTCAGTGGAAAAAAAAAAAATCTGTGTTCTCCTGTGAGGGTTTTGCTGGATCTGCTGCACCTTCCAACTCTGGGGTTACAAGGCTGCAGAACCTTCAAGAGAAAAGACTCACAAGAGACTTGCCCCATCCCTGGAATTGTCCAAGGCCAGGTTGGAGAGGGCTAGGAGCAACTTGGTGGAAAGTGTCCCTGGCCATGGCAGGGTGGTTGGAAGGAGATGGTCTTTAAGGTGCCTTCCAACCCAAACTATTCTATGATTCCAAGACTCCCACTTTCCCCTTATTCAAGCAGCCCTGCTGATGTGAGATCTGGTAGAGGATTCTCCATAGCTTTGAAAACCAAGCCTTTGACAAAGGTTTCCTTCAGCATGCTGGTGGCTGGCAGGAGTGTGTCTGAGCTCAGCAGCACTCCCAGAGCTCAGATGGACTTTGGTCTTCCAAGCAAATCTCCTGAATGTGCTCCATCCACGTGTTTCAAGGTCTGTAGAGGTCCTGCAGTTGTTCTCCTTAGAGGTCAGGAAGCACAAAACCAGAATCAAGATTCTTTGGCTTCTTCTCTATTTCCTGCAGAAGGCTGGGCTAGGAAACAGATTAAATGGGTTATATTAAACCCAGATTAAAGTCTGTCATATTCCCAAATCTGACTTGCCCATTCACATCACCCATGTGGCCAGAGCACTGCCTGAGCAGTCCATGTCCAAGCCAGCTGCCCCATGGAAGATGTAGGAAGGATCCCAAATTCATCATCATGGAATAGTTTGGGTTGGAAGGGACCTTAAAGACTATCAAGTTCCACCCTACTGCTATGAACAGGAACACTTCCACTAGACCAGGTTGCTCCAAGCCCCATCCCCTTAAGACAGAAATCTAATCTGGCACTACCTAATCATGGATTTGAGGTAGAATGAACTTCCCCTGAGCATCTTTTTAACACTACCTTTTGATAATCCCATGAAAACAACATTTAACAAACAAGAAGAAGCCAAGGGCTTTGCAGTGTAATGATGTTACCTAGAATTATTGTTTCAGGGGTGGATAAAAGGAAACAATATGTATATAAGGCAGTTCTTGAGACCTTCAGAACCTTCATGTTGCATTATCTGAAGGGAAGCAGCTTCTACAGCCTCCTGCTTGAAGAAGGACAGCACCTCATGTTGCCTCCACTTATAATTTAGAAGCCTCAGACTTCTCCTCCTCTCCTTTCTGGTGCCTGGTGTTTTCAGGCTCCTCACAAGTCAGAATGAGAAAAATACATCTAATTTTTCAGAAGCCAGAACTGCTGGTGCAGAAAATAGCCAAGTGCAAGGGACTGAGCTCTGCTTCTGCCTTCACTGGGATAAATCCAGCATCCCTTGCTGCCTCCAGCTGATTTACTCCCCATTTGGTGTAACTGAAAGCAGAATTTGCCTCTTGCTGTTTTTCCATGGCATTAAGGCCTTTAAAGAAAATCCTACAAAAAGATTTAGGAGCGAACAAAATCTCCTGCTTTCCACAAATCTGTCTGAACTTACACTGTGAAGGGAAAGGGAGAGGAACTGGAGGCTCTTACAGGGGATGGGGGACTCTCTAGCAGGGTCAGCTGTTCATATATTTGCACATGATATTAGCAGGAAAAAGGACAAAATGGGTGTGTGGTGACCCAAGGTGGTCCAAATGCTCTGTGCTATCATTTCTGCTGGGGTCAGAGGCGTTGTGGGTTGTTGACTTGATAAGCATGATGAGCTAACAAGCGACAGCTTAATCAGCACAGATAATTCTTCTGCAATATAGGAGATAATTACAGCCCTTTTTTCTGATTTTTAGGAACCTTGTGGATTTTTTCCCACCCATAAATATGAGATAATGCTGTACAACTTGACCTTCCCAAACAAAGCTTTTGCAGAAGGCAGCCTAATATACACTGGTGTTCATGAATATGGCTATCAGCTTATCTAGGCTGGGGGTTTTGTCCACTGCACTGGGAAGAACACCGGGAAGACTACAAAAAAATTTAATTATTATACATATGGATAGAATCCATCAGGCTCCAGGTTCAGGGAGTCGCTCCTGTTACCTTCTGGGAGACACCAAGGGCAGGATGGAGGTGTCTGTGGGGTCTCATCTTTTATCTACCCAGCAAGGACCCATCTCCACAGCAATTCTGGGGAGGGAAGCTTTCTGCTAAACACCATGAGCTTTGCATAACCCATCCCCTTCACCTGGCACTTCCTACCCCTGCCCTGGCCAAAATCACACCTCTGAGAGGCTCCCCCTGAAACAGCTGTTCTGTCTAGAAGGTGGAGACAAAGACAGCCCCTCGGTGTTAGAAAAGGATGTAGCAGAGCAGGAAGAAGGCAGGACAGTCTGCAGACTCCATGGTGGCCGCCTCGAACCACCACGTTACCCCTGCACTCCAGACAAGATGTGTCAGCAGTCCAGATTGGAGGGTGGGGGAGATCCTGTCTCCCACCTCCTTTGGCTCGCTTGAGTTTCTCCCATCATGGGCCGGCTGGAATTAAAATAAAAGAGCGGGGCCCGTGCGCTGCCAAATTCCCTCAGCTCTGGTCAAACAGGAGCGGCTGCTCATCTCCCATCTCCGCCTGTAATCACTGCATTTCCCAGCTGGTGCCCCAGCCCAGGCCCTGCTTAGCTCCAGGGAGCAAACACGAGTAGGGGAATTCGGTCCAAGCAGGCAGGTGCGGTGGCTGGATAGCTTGTGGATTTCCCTTCTGCCACACCACAACAGTTACCGTACATATGTTGGGAAGATAAGTGTTGGTGGGAGGGGGAAAGCCAGGGGCTCTCTGGAATTTGGGAGTCTCTCCATCAAAGAGAGTGGAAGGGGTAGGTGAAAATAAGGGAGGATGCTCTCTCAGTGCCTGAGGAATAAAAGATGAAGCGTTTCGGTGTCGACTTCTTGCTAAGAGGGGAGCACATCTTCCACCGAGGCAGAGGGTGTGGGGTTACATCTTCGTCCAGCAGTGGTGGGAGCCTTCCTGGAGTGTTGGGCTCAGGTCAGGCTTCCCAAGGAGGCTTCTTAAGACGTAGGAGAGGTCTAAAAATTGCTGTAAGCACCAGTAGGGGTGCAAAAAATCCCCCCTCGTACTTCCATTTAGCAATCTAGAGCTTAGCAGAGAGGAGGGTGGGCGGTAACATGACTGTAAGTACCCCGTGAGGAGGAGATTTCTGACACTGGAAGGCTGATTTAGTTGAGCAGACGAAGCCAAAGGGAGCCTGAAGTGCTAAGAGCTGCAATTAGATAAACTACACCTAGGACTAAGGTTCTGAGCGAAGGGAATTAGAGATCCGGGTTCACTCCTCTGCTCGGTGGTGGCCACACACAGCACTTTCTCCTCTTGGTGTTCACTGTTTCTTTTCTTTCTCCCTTTTGTCTTTTCCAGGGCGTGCAGGAGAGATCAGGGTTTGAGTTTACTTAAATATCCCTCAAACCATGGCTGGAGACAGAGAACCCAATAACAAAGAGCCCAACAGAAGATCCAGGCTAATGGGGTTCAGTTTTTAATCACCAGGATGCCACAATTCCCAGATCAGCTGGGAAGACTTGGCTGTCCGCTGAAGTGGATGAAGACTCCAAATTTCTTCCTGTCCCGTGCAATGTTTCCATGGGACTAAGGCAAGGCAGAGTGATCCAACCCCATATATAACCAGTGCCACTGGCCTTATTCCACCCCATAAAGCAGCACCCACTCCTGAAGTCCATGGAGCTCCAGGAGGCCAAGGCTTGGAGAAGAGTACGACCTCTTGTTTCTAACAGTCTCTAATCCCTGCCCTCCATAATCAGTTTTAAAATGGCCATCAAATCTTCCCGCTGCCTCTAATTGAAAAAGTGATGTCAGCAGTAATCTGCTGCCCCAATTTATCCCCACATCTTTGGGCAGTTTGGGCTAATGCATTGTTTCATAAACATATGTTTTAGCGCAGCCGTGCGCGGGCACACACAAAGAGAAAGCTCTGAGCACACTGCACTAGTTATGGAGCCTAATGCCTTAAATATTACTTTTAGTACTAATGTCAGATTATTAAAAACATAATCCATTCTCCTGATTGGACCTAATGTAAGCAGGAGGATAAGAGGGCTTCTATCCATGCATTAACACATTTCATGGAGTGTAAAGCCACTTTCTTCCTCTTAAAACATAAGGTCAGGAACTAATAGAATCTGTACTTGAAGTGGGTTTTTAAAACATATTACATGGAAAGTTTAGTGAAAGTTAATCTGTTGATAAGTGTCGGCTGGAGCTGTGTGGGTAAACAAGAAATAAATGTAATTCACATGCAGGTTTTTTCCCCTGTTAAAAACCTATCTGTGCACTTTAAAACATTTATGTTTAAATAGAGCAGAGACCAGCACTAAGAAGCACTCAGCCCAAAGCAGCTTTATATAAATGTGGCGTAAGGGACTAAAATAAAGTAAGCTACCCAAATCTCACAAAGATAAAGGGAGAAGGGCTCTGACCCCATGTGAATTCTCCCCTCATCCCAACCATGTGCTCTTCCGGGGCTTCATTCCCTGTTCTTGTGCACCTCTCTGTGGTGGATTCCCCATCTCCCTCCAGGTCTGCCCCCACATCTGCTCCGTGCCCGGGCAGCTCTGGGGCTCAGGGACAGTTTGGCAGTGGTGGGGCAGCGTTCTTGGCACTGTGGTCCCCTCCAACGGGTCTGTCACCACTCCATCATGCTCAGCCTCTGCCAGCCTCTTCCCTGCCAACCACAGGGCCTCCTCAGCCACATATTCCCACTGTGCTGGGCTGGGTTGTTTCCCAAACCAGCCCCCTTCACCCATTTCCTTTGCCCAGCCTCTGGAGGAGCAATTTGGAAAGCCCAAACCAGAAGCTGAAGCAAAGACAACATCAACAAAATGCTGATTTTCTTTTTTTTCACAGGACCCACCCACAAATTTGGCAAACCCATCATTTTTAAGCAGCCTCAGCTCTCCAATGCTGGTGGAGGCCAGGCAGCTGACCCTGCTGCAGCTCATTTAATTGCTTGTTTGGGGACAGGAGGTTCAGCAAGCAGACTTTGGAGCACAGAGCCAGGGTGACTGTCCTCCCAGGGGAAGGCACGCAGCCAGCTGCCCAGCTCTGCCTCCTCCTTGCTCCAACAGCACATCTGGGCTGCTCCACCAGCTCCCTGTCTAAAGGAGGAACCATTTGATTCCCTCGAAATGGACCAAAAAGCTGCTGAAGGGGGGTACAGGCTGCCAAGGGAGGGAGAGGAGAGGGCAGTGGGGGAAGCAGGAGGTGGCAGCTCGTGCTGGCAGGCACCAGGACTTGGCCCTCGTGCTCCCAGCCACATGCCAGAGATTTAAGCTTCATGAACAGGCTCCAGCCACCAGAAAGAGATTGATGACATATGGATTTCATACATTCAGCAAATGAAAGAAAAGCTCTCTACGGCTGCATGGGATTAGCAGAATTTACGTGCCGTTCCTTATAGCAAAGGTCCTGGAGAAGGGCTGTGTGGAGGAGATGCCAGTGAGGGTGTGTGGTCAATCCTTTGCAGCATCACTACAAGTCACTTCTGGTCCTACTCTTCTCAATGGCATTGGAGAGGGTTGGCACCCCCCAAGAACCAGGTATGGAGGGCTGGGGCCACCAGCAGAAAAGCAATAGGGATGAGAATCTGGGGAGAATTCAGGTCCAGGGGGTCCAGACCCATCCTATAATGGAAACAAGCAATTCCCCTCCTTCTCTGTCTTTCCATAGGCACACGTTGCAATGAGTCTTTAATGCCCAAAAAGTAACTGGTATGTGGCACAAGCCCCTGTCTGTGTATGTGGTGTTACACGTGTGACATCTTCTCTATCACCAAAATGAAGGTGGTGCCTTGTGAGGAAGGGCAAAGTGGGATGAAGGTCCTAAAGGGGATGAAGGACCACCCGGTGTGGCACAGCCAGCTTCATTCAGGGCTTAAATACACCCTGTAAAGCCTAGAGAAGAAGAATTGGTGTGTTGTATTGAAGGAAGGGGTGGACAGATCAGAGTAAGTGTCAAAAGTTTGGGGTTTGTTCAGTTCCAGGAAATGTGGAACAAAGTGATTGCCCTATCTCTGGCAGTGTCCAAGGCCAGGTGGGACAGGGCTCTGAGCAACCTGATCTAGTGGAAGGTGTCCCTGTCCATGGCAGGGGGTGGAACAAGATGGTCCTTAAGGCCCCTCCCAACTCCAACCATTCTGGGCTTCTGTGACAATACAATTTGGCATTTCCCACCTTGTCATACAGTTCAGGCAACACTTGCCATTTGAACATAAATTGTTGATGCTGCTTTTAACCCATCAACCTTGGGCTGCTACAGCTCCTTTGGCCAACTAGTCCAGCATCACAAAAATCAAACAACAGGGCCTTTCACTCAAGAGGTTCAGTTTTCAGAAAAAAAAAAAAAAACACAAAAAAAACCCAATACCTTTTGCCTTCAAATATCTTTAGGACATGGCTGTTAACCCTGTCAAATATTGAGCAAAATCACTAAAGAAGGATGAGAAAAAAGTAAAAGAAAAATCTAGGATGGTGAGTAGTGAGCCCCAGCCATCGTGGGACCATGTTGTTTTGGGAAAATAGTAAGACAACACTCTAAATCAAATGGGAATTGGCTTGTGAGCCTGATGGAGCTGCTATCCAAACCCCTTACGTGGCTTGTGTCCTTAGCAGAAGCTGAGCACGCCTCAGGGGATGAAAAATCCCTACAAATGGGAATCCCTTGGCCATCTATAAGGCTGTGATTTTGTCATGGCAGCCACAGGAGCCTTGCATTTGAATTAAGTCCATGAAATCTTGCAAATGGATGGAGAAATACCTCTAATTCGGCAGGCCCTTTCTTTCCTTTCCAAAAGATGCTGTTGTGCCACGAGCTGAAGGCAGCTCGAATCAGAGGAGACATCACTCAGCAGGGAATTAGCTCTTCTAGCTGTGCCCGTGTCCAAGACATGGGGCTGCGTGGGGAGGTGGAAGGAGTGAGGGAATGGGACCAAGGTCACAATGAGGTGTGGAAAATCTGATCAAGAGCTCGCCTTGGGCACAGCGATGTTGAGGCAGTGGCAGATCTGTGATGGTGCTGGCTCTCAGCACCAATTAAAGAGCAAGCAGAAATCAGAGCTAACGAGGGGACAGCTGGTCTGGCGTTGCCAGCTGGGCAGTGTCCCTGGTCACACCACCGTGTGATCTTCTGTATTTGAAAATTTAGGAAGAAATTCTTTACAGAGAGAGGGATCAGGCATTGGAATGGGCTGCCCAGAGAGGTGGTGGATTCACCATCCCTGGAGGTTTTTAAGCTGAGACTGGATGTGGCATCAGTGGTCCTGATAATAATGGTCTGCTAATCACAGTGGTGTTGGATCAAGGGTTGGCCTTGATGATCTCGGAGGTCTCTTCCAACCCAGTTGATTCTATGATTTTATGATTCACCATGTTTGGTGAAATTCAGAGACTTCATGGGTGCAATTTCCAATCTCATAGTTGACATCCCCTTGAGCCTTGGTGCCACTGAAGTGCTGGCATTGCCTCTGTGGCCATTGCCCTCTGAGATGTTGGTCAGGGGCCACCTTGGTGAGGAGGTGGTGGGTGTGGACTTGCAGCTCCAGCTCAGGGCCACACCTCCACCAGGGAGTAAATGAGCACCTCCTGGTGCCAATTAATGAAAGATGTGTCTGTATCTGTGTGTCTACATGGCTCAGGCAGGTGTTCCTGACAGATATTTCACTATTTAAAAGCACCTCTAAGGCAAGTGCCTCATTTGGTATCATTCCAGGGAGTTTCCCCCCTCCTCTTATCTCCTCTGTGACAGAAGCTAAAATGTACTCCTCTGAACCTGAAGTCACATCATCTGCTGGAAACTCCTTTCACCATTACATACAAGTGTCCCTTAAGCAGTGTCACCAGCGTGGCAGCAATTTTGGGTTTCTTACCTCTTTTTAGAGATTCTTGGCACCAGAGTCAACGTCACAACCCCTATGTGTCCCTGATCCTTCAGCAAGATCTCCCTTATTCCCACATTCCAAATGGAATGAAGGAGTGCAGGGTAAGGGTGGATAACAGCTTTGTGTGTCATATTTATTTCATGGAGAGCTTCACAACAAAGGCATGAAGAAGGGCCATGGTGGGACTTGTCATCCTCTACCCACCCCTGGACGGGCACACTGGGGATAAGCTGGTGGTGAGATGTCCTGAGGGAACAAATTGCCCATACGAAGGGAAAATGAGGAGTTAAATAATGGTGGATAAAACCAGTGTGGGTCCTGGACAACCAAGGCCACAGGAATGGGTGTGCAGAAGGCAAAACTGAGCACTTGGAAAGACCAGCAACAGCTTGGCCACGTTCAAGCCCTTCAATCCACACCCTTTTAATTCACAGGCCATGGAGAGGAACTGTTCAAAATATGTTTTCTATGCAATATAGGCAAGTGTGTTGAAATACTACCTGAATTAGTGGGGGACCAGCTCTTGAATTCCTGATTTGGTTTGTGTTTAACCTTTCTTTGCTGGCCTCTGGTTCAGTTTGGCTTCCTGGCTGTTGCATCAATTAATGTATAACCCTGTTTACTTGGCCAAAACATTAATCATAGTTGCCTGATGGAAGTAGTGGCTGGTAGATGAATGACCTACAGGAGGCCAAGGTGGTGATCCTACCAGTTTTCATGACTGAACTCCTTAACTCATCTTTCCTGTTTGGAAAGTCTTGCCCACTTGGAAAGTCTTCCCCATCCACCCCTATCACAGTAGGAGTGAAAAGAAGAGAAGCAAAGACCTGCCTGTGAGAGAAGTTAATTTTGGGAGGCTGTCAGGTGAGGCAGAAGGTGGGCATTGCATTGAGGAGTGGTCTGTGTGATGATTGCACACCTAAAATTCTGGCAACATGTTTGCACAGGGCCCAGGGGAAGTGGCAGCTCATTTACCAAAGGCTGGGAGCATCACTCTGGACAACACAAGCAGAAGAGGATGAGAATCACCTGGAAGCACGGGCAGCTGAAGTTTAAAACATGAACAAATTTGGCAACGTCTCCTGTTTAGCAGATCAGTGAGTATTGAAACAAAATGGGGCCAGGAGCTAATTATATGGAAATATTTCTATTTGCACATTTCACTGGAAGGCAAAGCAGAGTATAGCTAATATATCTCCACCACTGACAGGAATATTAAGTTTTCTGTCATTTTGCTACCACGGCTACCTTTCTCAGCATGCATTCTGTCCTAGTTCCTATTAAGGTGAGAGCAGAATCAAACTCATTAATTGTCTGCATTTTAGATATGATAAGAATTTAGTGGTTGGTGTTAATTAAACTACAAAACAACTCCTCTTGCTGCGGTGTGCATTCCAAGTTGGAGCAATTAATTCACTCACTTAAACTGATCAAGATTTAATTACCATCACTCTATGCAATTACTCCATAATTAAAGTAATTTGGTTCATTCCACTCGCTGACAGTGTCATTGAACAGCCATTCATAGCACCAAAAGAAGTGATAATTAACTTAAAGAACAGCTCAAGGCAGTTTTACACAGACTTTTTGTTATTCCTAAATATACCTTTATGGGAGAAAGAAGCCTATCATGTACTACAGGTGCTTCCCTAGTAAAGGGGTTCAGATGTTTTGTGTTCGATTTTTTTCAGCCAATGTACTGTAACAAACCCAATTTTGGGGAAGGCGCTGTAGTTGTCACCAGATAACACAGCACTTTGTACAGGCAAGTACAATAAAACCTGCATTCTTCCAGCAGCACAGGCATTCCCTGCCTGTTCCTGAAGACTCCTAATGAGGAGAGAAACAAAACCCTCAATAAAAAGCTCCCTCCACCCAGATAACTCTTCCAGCTCTTCGATCTTACCAAGTATCTCATGGCAGAGCAAGTCCCTGGTCGATGGGACCAAGGGAAGGCAGAGGAGTCTCTGGGTTTTTAATGATCAGTGTTCTTCATCCCCAGGTTTTCTGACAATCACAGAATTATTCAGGTTAGAAGGGACCCTAAAGACCATCTCATTCCAATCCCCTGCCATGGACAGGGACACCTTCCACTGGACCAGGTAGCACAGGGCCTCAACCAACACACCTTGAACACTTTCAGGGATCTGTAAGTAAATATCTGGTCTTGTTGTTCATGGCACGTCTATTTGGAGCTCAATCTTGTGCTTATTTTATTCTTGAAAACCACTTTGCTGGTGGACTTTTTCCTCAAGAATTGGAAGTGAATGTTGCTGCCTGGTTTTTTGTACTCACAAGTACAAAGCTGGTCCCAGAAACGTCTGTGCTGTGTCCCCTTCGAAGAGGTCAAACCTATTAGACCAGTCTAATCTTTCCCCAGTAATCTTGTAGAACACCCATGCCAAGCTCTCTGCAGGATGGGCAGAGGAAGAGGCAGACAAACCCATCTGTCCTCACTTTTGAAGGATGCTGGGGCTGGAGTGGCAGTGAAGACCTTCAACATATTCCACCCATTTCAAAACTGAGCCTTCTCAGCCCAGGCACGGAAATTCAACCCATGATCTGTCACAGGGACATTAAGTATGCAACATTTGTACTGATTGTTTTTCCCCTACCATAACAGTGATGTTAATCTAGACAATCATCTCAAACAAGTGGAAGAAGAAGCGCAGTTGCTCTCCAGGGGGCTGTGCATGAGTTTCAAATCAGTTGCTGGTATCAGCCTTTGCCAGGCTCTCTACTGTCTCCATCCAGCCAGACATAGAGGATAGGTGTCACTTAATTTGAGCTTTATGAGAATTAGGGCCCCAGTTTTGGTTAAAAGTAGAGATTTCCCCTCCTGGAAAGAGAGAGACACCTCTGGAAAACATCACCTGCCGTTCTGAGTGGGATTTCAGGAGTCTGGGATATGTCCTGTCCTCAAAGACGCCATCTTTCCTCACCAGCATCATGGGGAAGCCAGGCCAGGTTGAGATGACCAAGATGAATCCAATCCATGCTTCAACAGGACCACCTGTCCATGCTCAGCCTCATCCTGCTTCAAACACAGCATCCTCAGTTTCTCATGCACACATCTCATGGGTACCCTCCAGAGAATGGAATCATCAACTGGTTTGGGTTGGAAGGGACCTTAAAGACCTTTCGGCTCAAACACCCTGCCATGGGCAGGGACACCTCCCACTAGACCAGATTGCTCCAAGCCTGTCCAACCTGGCCTTGAACTGGGTACAGAGATGGGTGTTGAGGTGACCAGTGGTGGTGGCACTATGAGATGTAGAGGGAGCAGCATCAGGTTTGGAGATCTCTCTTGTGAGAAGCAGTGAAAGGAGCTGGAGTTACACAGAGCAGGAGAAAACCAGATCAGGGGTCTACGATTGCATCCAAACCCAGGTAGACATTGGGTGTCCTTGATCTCATGGACAGCACAGATCCCAAACACACCAGGTTCCACTGACCATCAAACTGCTGGGAGAAATGAAGTTTTGTGGTTGTCAAGGCTGGATGATTCTCATCAGAGGAAAACTGCTGATTTAAAAGTGATTTAAGCAGAAGGTGAGATGAAAACCAGGGCAGTTTAAGCAGAAGGTAATGGGTTTAAACTGAAAGAGGGGAAATTTAGGTTAGGTAGACAGAAGAAATTCCTGCCTGTGAGGGTGGGCAGGCCCTGGCACAGGTTACGCAGAGAAGCTGTGGCTGCCCCTGGATCCCTGGGAGTGTCCAAGGCCAGGTTGGATGGGGTTTGGAGCAACCTGGGCTAGTGGAGGGTGTCCCTGCCCATGGCAGGGGGATTAGAATTAGATGGTCTTTAAGGTCCCTTCCAGCCCAAACCATTCTGTGATTCAAAGGTGAGATGAAAACAAAGTAGTTTAAGCAGAAGGTGAACAAGCTATTAAAGGGGACTGTTGTCCCTGGCTCCGTGAGGCAGCAGATCCTCATGACCCACTTTGGAGGTGGAAGGTTTCCCTGCCAGTCCTCCCTTGGTGCTCTTCCATCAGCCATTAAATCTGCAATTCTCAGCAGGGCAAGGCCTCCTCAGAAAGCTGAGCTGTGCCACAAATTATTCCTCCACCTGCAGCATCCATAAAGCAAAGCCTTTTGGTTGGGCTCCCAAATGCTTGTTAGCCTTCCGTGACTCAGCAGTGGCTAAGTTAATGTCAGCTCTACCCAGGGGAAAACCTTCAATATTTCTTTTTACTTAAAAAGAAAGAGGGGGGAAAAAAATTCTCAAACATTATTTTTAAGCTCCTAAAAGAGCATTACGAAAGAATGAAGGGGAAGAAAAAAAGAGGCTGTGTAAAGATTGCTTACCAGAGTCCTTTTACAACAGTCAGCCACACAACAGAAATAGGTGGACATTAATTCATGCTAACCTTGCACACCTAAATACCATTAATTCATCAAAACTAATAACATTAATTCCTTCAAAAATGAGATTAAAGACAGGCACCCCTTGCAGTCATAATCTGTGGCTGATGACACTCAAATGAAACCTCCAGTATACAAAGCTACCAGCAGAGCTTGGAGAATCTCATAAATTGCAGCTGGCGATACGTAAATCCTCGAGACAATATACATTATTTTCTGGGCAGAGGGTGTTTGCACGGCAGTCACCAGCCAAAAAGAGAGCAAATCCAAAAAACTTGTCTCCCAACACCGAAGTTGTTGTCAGAGATGCCAGCTGATGTCAGATGATGCCCCTCAGACCAGTGCTCACCTCAATCTGTCAGGCCAGAGCAGGATTTAGCACACACGTCCTGGCAACCACTTTTGTTTTCAATTTGCAAAGCCAGCCAGCAGAAACAAAGTGTAACTCAGAGATGGAGGTGCCTGGATCTTCTGGCAAAGGGTGCACAGCCCTGGGTACACCATCCTGTGGCTCCTGGGTGTTTGAGGAGCTGGAGAAGCTCTTTAGCAGGACCTGCTGGGTGCTGAGAAGGTTTCAGGGTGGATAAGGGCTCTGTTGTGCATTGCTTCCTTCCAGGGCTGCATCCAAAGGCACCTCTAAGGCAGTTAAAAGCTTTTCTTTTGCTTTCAGTGGGTTTGGGCCATGGGAATGTCATGAAAATGGGTCAGGGGAGGGTTAGGTTGGATATTAGGAAAAGGTTCTTCACTCAGAGGGTGGCTGGACACTGGGACAAGCTCTGAAGGGAAGTGATCATGGTACCAAACCTGACAGAGCTCAAGGAGCATTTGGACAAGGCTCTCAAGCATATTGTGGGATTTTTAGGGCTGTCCTGGACTTGGTGATCCCTGTGGATCCCTTCCAACTCAGGATATTCTATTATTCTATGGATTTTGGCAGTGGGACAGCCTCTCCCCTGCTCCTGAAACATCCTGCTGCTACTTTTACTGACATGTGAAGAGCACATATCTGGTCCCAGTGCCTGTCTGAGCCTCCCCAGTTTGGGTCACTGGTGTGACCCTGCCCCTGAGGTCTGTCACACATCCTCTCAGTTCTCCCTGTTGTACCCATCTTATTTTAACTCTTTTCCAGACTCAGGCAGAGCATTTCCCCTGCATCCAGCAGGATGGGTTACACACCACAGCCTTTGCCCCAGGGCTGCATTTTCCTGTGACTGCTCCCTGTGCCACATCCAGCACAGCCCCAGGTGCTGGATCCACCTCTCTGTGCCACCTACAGCAGCATCTGTACCGGTTTAGGAGTGTCACTGATGCCACTTGGAAACAACAGAGTGGTGAACAGGCCTGGGAGGGCATTCACAAACCTGCACATCCCCAGATTTCTATACATTGCACTCTGAGGTCTCCAGCCTACAGATCACGGATGGGTTGAGGACAAGATCACCGACTAGTGGCCACAGAGCCCCGGAGATCCTTTCAGGAGGCAGCAGGATGCTGTTTTCCTGGCCAGCTTCCCTGGCAGCACAACCCAGGGCTTGTGAAGGACAGCCACTGGTGCCGCCAACCCTCCGAGGCAGCGCCGACACATCCCGAACACCGGAGGTATTATTTCAGATTAAGCCCAGATTAAGCCCATTTAATTTTAACTCAGATTAAGCCCCTATTTAGAACCTGGCCCTGTTTCCTATGCAGCTGGGCTGACCCCCCCCTATCCTGTGTTGGGTACCACGCAGCCTCTCCCCGATCCTGCTATCACAGACCGGCTAAGTTACTAAAATAAGGCTTTGCTTGTGAAAATTCATGTGAGGGTAGAGCCACACGTGCATTTTGGGATTGGGTTTGTTATTTTGTGGCTTCAGGAGGGACCCCCATGCCTGCTGCAGTCCACGGGGGCTTTGGGCAGACGTGAGCACCGAGGAGCTGCACTGGTTTAATCTCTAAATAACGATGGAAGTGCAAGTGTGTGAATTACTGCAAATGAATGGATCACCCACACACGCTACGCTCTCTGCATATCTAATTACACAGCGTTTGCTCCTGCCTTGCTTTTTAAGAAATACTCCACCATCCATCAGTGCCTTTCAAAGAACTAGTTACAACGAAATTTAGGGACAGAAGTGTTTGGGACCATTTCAGGCGAGCTGGAAAACAGCAGTGGGGAGAACATAAAACCAGTCTCGTCCATTTTTCATTCCTGTTTTTGTTGCCAGGCCATGCCAAAGGTCCAAATCTCTGTGTGAGGAGATCCACAGCCCAACAAGACAAGAGAATCTCTGTTTCTGAGGTGCAACAGTGAAGTGCAGCACGTGAGGGATGCACAGGAGTGTTCCCAGCCAAGGAACAGGATGCTTTCTCTTTGACAGAGAGCTAGGGGGCTTCAAGTTTCTTAAAAACCAGGCACCACAGCAAAGGCAGCTTTTGCAGCACTTGTTTTTCTAATCTGATAGATTTCTGGAGTAACTGCTATCCTGCCTTGCCTGGCACAGCCTCCATCCCATGATGTGATCCTAACCCTGCACTGGGCTCTGATTTTAGGCCACTGTGCGGTGTGTTTTCACTTCCTTTTGCCTGGTTGTGTACTTCCCTCCCGCTAATCCCTTGTTAATGGACACTTTCTTGGAGCCAGCTGAGATCTGAGTTATGTCGTCTTTGTGCTTCTCGCAGATTTTATTACTCGGATATCTTTGTTTTCATTATTTTGAGATTTGGGGATTTTGTCTCTTTCCTTCATACTGATTGGCGTGGTTAGAGAGGGGCTGGCCTCCCACAGCTCCTGTTTGCAGAGCAGCTTCTGGGATGGAAACAGCACACTCCTGCACTCAAGCCACCAAACCCAGGAGAAAACCCACTTTTGGCTTTTGCTGGAAAGCACCTCTCCCTTCCAAAGCAAAAAACAAAGCAGTTCTGCTGCTTCCTTGCTGAACTGGGCTGCACTGGTTTTAACTGGGCTCTACTTGCAAGCTAGAAACCACCCACAGGGGCAGGGAGGTGGCAGGTTGAGTGGGTAGAAGGGGAAACCCCCCAGCTCAGGTCCTGGGGTGCCAGGAGGCTTCCAAAACGTGGAGCCTGAGGCTGACACAGCGTGTCTGGGTGCAAGTTGTCACAGAATCACAGAATCACACAAGGGCTTGGCTTGGCTTGGACCTTTAAAGGCCACCTAGTCCAACCCCTCTGGCATGAGCAGGGACACCTTCAGGCAGATCTGGTTGCTCACAGCCATGATTTGAAGAAGCCACTGGTGACATCTCAGATCACAGTGCCCACGGTGCACAGGATGTTCAGGGACACCACTCTGACCTCCAGAGGAGGGGAAAAGCACAGCCCACGGTGCAGCAAAGCAAAATGGAGAGCCCAAACAGCAGGGTCTCTCCTTCAGGAGGGACATGAGATCCACTGGGCAAACCCAGGGTTGCAGGAGAGGGCAAGGACAGGCTCAGTGGGAAAGCAGAGAGGTGGAGGTGCAGCAAAGCAGAAGGGAGACACACAGGTAAAGACTCATTCTTCCCAATCAACTGTTCTCCCTCTGCCACAGCTCCAGGAAAGGAGCAGAGCTGTGTGATCAGGATTTTTTCATTGACATGTGAATATGTAGCCCCATCATCCTTAGGATGGGCACTAAGCCAGACCAGAGAAGAAAGGCAGAGCAGGCTGTGTTGGCATAACTTGAGCAGCCCCTGGAGAGCTGAGGCTGCACACAGGGACCAGACAGGTCACCAAGGGCAGGTGGGAATCATATCAGGTTTTCAAGACAAGCAGGAAGGTGTTTTCTGGTGCAGAAGTCAGAAATCTGCCCATAGTTTCAGGAGATGAGAGAAAAATAAACTCCCTGAGAGTTTACCAAAAGGAATATGGTTTGTGGTGAGTTTCTCAGCCAGGGCACAGAACATGGTGCTGGTCAGGGCAGAGCTGTGACCACATTCCTGGAGCTGAGAACCTGCTCTTTGCAGACTGGGAGCTGCTTCCAGCCAAATGCCAGAGCCCAGAAAAGTCCTAGCATGTTCAACATCCCCACTTTGTCTTCTTAGCACCCTCTCCTCAAAAAATCAAAAACTAATCTGATATTTTGACGCTTCCTGATAGAAGTCACATCTGTCAAAATGACCTTTTGGTTAAACAGCACTAGCTGGCATTAATCCTATTATTTCATCACGATTAGGAGTTTTTTTATCAACCCAACACAGCTGCCATTTCATGTTGCACTAAGTGAATTGAAGTTCTCAGCTGGGGCACGGCACACTCTCAGATGTGTGAGACACTGATAGCCCCAGCATGAATCCCCCCTCCTCCTCCCTCCTGGGACCCCACACTTGACTCCAAGTCTACGTTGAGATGGTCAGAAAAGTCAGCTCAGCATCAAGAAAAATAATCTCTTTCCAGTTTGTGGGGGCATCGGATGAAATTCAGGTTTGTTTTTTGTGATGATCTCAGCTCCTTGGAGTTGGGTGCTCCTTAACTTCTGCAGAAAGGAAAGAAATGCCATAAAATTGCTGATGTCTTAAAAGAAATAACAAATACAAGACAGTCCTATCCCAAGATTGATTTTAAGGCAGATAAAGATGAGGGCTAAAGCATTTCAAATCCAATCCAACAAAGTCCTTAAGCACATGCTTTAAGGCAAGCAGAGGAATAATGCCATGGACTCAAGGGGGGTGTTTATCTGGTTTATATTTATGAGGGTGCTTAAGTGCTTTGCTGGATCACGGTGTCAGGTGTGAGAGGTGAAACATCCTGGTGTGAGCTGCTCACAGGACTCACGGGGACATGGATCCAAAGGAAGGGGTGGCCATGAAAGAGTTTATTGGAAGGACAGCAAAGCCTGAATGGGTGGTCAGGGGCAGTGGTGGGGTCTTGTGAATCAGTTAGACAAACATCTCCATAGTTTAGTCCCAGCTCAGGGCCAGGCATGGGTTAAGAGGCCTTTTGAGGTCCCTGCTTGCCTCAGGTTTGGTTTTTGGGTGAGGGAAGGGTTGGATGCCCAGGAGGTCGCTGTGCTGAGCTGGTCCTGCTGAGCCCTTCTTGTGTGCTGCACTGAAAATGGATAGACATGAGAAAGGGCATGGATAAAATCAGGGACATGGGCATGGACATGGAGAGTGACTTTTTACACAGACAGATAGTGATAGGACAAGAGGGAATGGTTTTAAACTATCAGAGAGCAGGGTTAGATGGGATATTGGGAAGGAATCCTTCCTTGTGAGGGTAGACAGGCCCTGGCACAGGTTTCCAAGAGAAGCTGTGGCTGCCCCATCCCTGGAAGTGTCCAAGGCCAGGTTGGACAGGGCTTGGAGTGACCTGGGCTAGTGGAAGGTGTCCCTGCCCATGGCAAGGGGTTGGAATGAGGTGACTTTTGTGGCTCCTTCCAACCCAAACCATTCTGTGACTCTGTGATGGACGTGTGCAGTGAAGTTCTGAATCAACACAAGAACCCTCTGAGACCCACCTGGTGGCAGTGGGAGCCTCTACTGGGACTGGGAACGTCCCAGCCCACGCAGCGAAGAAGTGACAATTATTCACCAGAGCAGTTCCCTTCCACTGGGCTGCCCGAGGAGCTCATCTCCAGAGTTCAGCCAACCCAGCAAATCCTTTCTCCTCTTGCAAATCTCCAGATGAACCGAGGCTGAACCCCTCTCTGGGGACCACGGCGACAGTCCCAGAAGAGAAGCAGCCTTAGAAGAGCCCTCTGTATTCAGGAGACGCGGTCGGACGGTGCCCACTCCTTCTGCAACTCTTCATTTGTCCTTTACAAGGTTCTGTGATTCGAGAATGTGTGTTAAATCTTCTGCAACAATCAATTCAAATATACAAGTTTGGCTATTCAAATTACTTTTCCAAAAGTACTTTAAAATGCATTAAGTTATTAATTGCCTGCTGGCACTTTAATCAAACGGGAAAATTGACATAGCCAGAGGCATGTATTTTTGTGGAAAGGAAATTTATTTAAGAAGAAACAGCGGCTCTTACTGCTTAATTTAAACTGAGAAAACTGTGGAAAATCAACTGCTATGGAAAATTAATAAAACATTTCCAGCTGCAAACAGTGACTAATTGTACAAGATGAAGACTGCCTGGAATTAATAACTTGCAATCTTCTGTGTGAAGAACCCCCTACCAGTTCAATTTACTGGGAGATTAAATTACTTCTAAGTTTGCCATATTAAAACAGAACATGAATAAAATGTTAGTGAAAGCACATCTATTATTTACTGTCTGTGATATGGATATAATTATTTCCAAACAACCACAATGTGACGTGACTGGCAATATTTAAATTATTTGCTAGCAAATGTAGTTTTGCCACCTCGATTCCTATAAAAACAGCCCAAATGGCTTTTCACAGATGGCATATTCCTGCCAGGGGGAATTATCTCCTCATCCCATGCCCCGTGGTGCCCAGCATCCCTGTCTTTTAGCTGCTCTTTTAGCACCATCCCTGGGCTTCCCCCACTGCCCCGTGTCACATGAACTCGGGGCCTCCTTCGCTTTGCTCCGTTTTTATCATTTTTTCCCCCTTTTCTTCAAGTTGACTGCACTGAATGCCTGGTGCCAACAGGAGCTTTGGCAGTGGGGGAGCACAATCAGGTGCCTGTTTTCCCTGTGTGTGAGGGTTCCTTGCTGAACAGCAAGCTCACCTGTGGAGGTGGAAAACTCCTGCTTGTCTTTTTTCAAAGCGTGCCAAGTTCGTGGGGCGCCTAAACCCGTTCCAAGGGAGAGGAAAACAGGAAGGTGAAATGGAAAACCAAGGCAAGAGGGTGTTTGCTGAAATCCAAACAAAGCCCAGTGTGATTCTGGAGCGACCTGAGAAGGAGCAGGAGGTGGGAGAGCCACGGAGGGTGGAGGAGTTGGCAGCCCTCGGGGACCCCCAATGGGATGTTGTGTGGTGGCCCCAGTGTGTCCGTGGGTGCTGAGATAATCCTAAGAAAGAGGTTGGGCAAGGTTTAGGTAGAGGAGATTTTCAAAGCACCAAGTGAGATGGGAATGAGGAGAGACCCCCCTGGGACAGGTTTGGGGCTGATGTGGTCGACCACATGCCCACTCCCTGCCATGAGATGCAAAACTAGAGAGTAAATCCTAGGAGGAGAGGCTGAGGGAGCTGGGGGGGCTCAGTCTGGGGAAAAGGAGGCTCAGGGGGGGACCTTCTGGCTCTGCAAGTCCCTGCCAGGACAGGGGAGCCAGGTGGGGGTCAGGGTCTTCTCCCAGGCAACAAATGACAGGACAAGAGGACATATCCTCAAGCTGTGCCAAGGGAGGTTCGGGTTGGCCATCAGGAAGACTTTCTTCATGGAGAAGGTTGTCAAGCATTGGAAGAGGCTGCTCAGGGATGGAGTCCCTATCTCTGGAGGTGTTCAAGAAATGCCTGGATGTGGCACTCAATGCTCTGGTTCAGTGGCAAAGGTGGTGCTCAGTCAAAGGTTGGACTCGATGATCTTGGAGGTCTCTTCCAACCTAAATGATTCTGTGACTTGGTGTGAAAACACTTCCAGGACCTTAATATAAAATTGAGACCTCCAAGAAGACCCCAAAATATAAAGTGGTGCAGAGAGATGGTGTGGGAGGATGTTAATGGGCTGTGGGGTGTCAATCCTTGTCCCTCTTCTTGGAGAAGACAGGAAGATGGGCTGTGTGGCAGAATCCCCACTTTAGAGGGGGGATGACCTGGAACATCAGGCTGGGCCATTGTGTTGGGTATCTTGCAGTCACAGCCCTGGCAGAGAGACCACTCCATGTCCCTCTCCATCCATCCATCCATCCAGGACTGGATGGTGCTGACACCCCCAGCAAAGCCTCCTGACTGCTCAGGGACAGAAGGACACAACCAAGAGCTCTCAGGAAGTGGTAAAAAGGGATGAGAGTGACGGAGCTGGACAAATCACAGCAGGAATCACTCAACAGCTCCTTCAAACAGAAAGAAATTAGTTAGCATTAAATGGGACTGTCATTAAGACTTGGCACAGCCATGATTAACAAGTGCAGTAAGTCAAAGCTGTGCAGGCAGTGGTGTTAGAGCAGGACAGGAGCAGCCACCCTCCTCCAGCCACTGGTCAAAGGAATTTAAGCATGGAGTGGGTACCTTCACACCTTTTCCTCACCTTCACTGCTCTGCCACACCACTGCTTCGAGCCAGGGGTGGTCCTTTGGACCTGCAGTGAAGAGGTCTACAGCTTCATCGTGTGTCCTCATCTCAACAGGAACCATTTACACTCGTGTTTAAAGGGATTTGGGCACCCTCTGTGAATTTAACCATAGTGCAAAGAAGGGAAAGATGTTTTCTTGTAACTGTGAGAACCCTTATTTGCCATTATTTCATCCTAATTAGTCCTTGAATGTCCTTCCCAGCTAGGGGTGATCTTGGTCACTCATTTTCTCCTCCCAGGAAGGTCTTCTCAGGAAGATGCTGAGCCCAAGCAGAAGGTCCTGCAGGGATGAGTCAGCCCATCTCAGCTCCTCAGCCTGACCCTTGTGAGAAGCAGCTCATGTTCATGGAATCCCAGAATGGTTTGGGTGGGAAGGGACCTTCAATATTCAATTCCACCCCCTGCCATGGGCAAGGACACCTTCCACTATCCCAGGTTGCTCCAAGCCCCATCCAACCTGGCTTTGGACACGTCTAGGGATGGGGCAGCCACAGATTCTCTGACAAACCTGTACCAGGGCCTGGCCACCCTCACAGGGAAGAATTTCTTCCTAAAATCCAATCTAACCCCACCCTCTGGCAGTGTGAAGGCATTCCCCCTTGTCCTGTCACTCCAGGCTCTTGTAAAGTCCTTCTCCTTTGCCCAGAAATAAATGAGTCATAGCTCAGATCTGTAGGTTGGTATAGAGAACGTGCATGGATGGAGATGGAGTTTCCCAAAGACGATTTCACATTCCAATAATTGAGTGTGGCACATTTAATCACCATAGGCCTGTTGCTGTGCAAACCTGGGGACCTCTCCTCTTCATGTCAGCTTAGACCTGATTGCCTAATTGCATTACCTGGGTAATTAGATAGAAATATAGTAGCCCTGTGCTGCACAATGGTGAGGATCCACTTCCTAACAGAATTAACCTGGATTTAATATGGAAAACTTGTACACACACACACACACACAGACACACAACTTAACCTGGCTGTGATCGCACAGATCAGACCACGGGGCTGGTTCCCTTAGAGGAATTGTTCCAAATGGCACAGGTTTGGTTCCAAAGAGCCTGTAGTTTGGATTGCAGTGATTAGAGGTACCAGGGAACACTGAAGTCATCACGTTCCCACCATCCAGCACCTTTGCAGGGTTCCCCAACAGCCCAGTCTGAGGGGCTCCAGATTTGGATGCACCAGACACAAAGGTGCCTTTTAGGCTTCAATGCTGGGAAAGGGTTTGGGTGTTTCCCTCTCCTCTAAGTCGTTCAGGTGTTTGGTGTCAGAGCCACCCTGCAGTGGTGGCAGGACCTGGAGAAGATGGAGGAAACATTATTCAGGCAGCAGGACTCACTGCAGCCATGCCTGTCACCATGCCTACTGCCACTGTGCCTTCCCCCAGCCAGGGAGGAGAATTCCCTTTGCTCTGGAGTGGGTTCAAGAACAGAGAAGAAAAGAGTAATCCCCCCATGATGGGGTGCAGCTCTCACAAAAGTGACCCTCACCTGGGGGTTTGGTGGGATTTGTTGGCCTGAAGGTTCCCTTCCCTCCCAGAAGGCAAAGAGCTGGGGATGTGCCCCCAGCTGCCATTCCACTGACCAGGGACAATCCTCACCAGCCATGGTGGTAGCAGGGAGGAGCAGGAGGGGAAAAGGCATCTCCATTCAGAGGGTGGCTGGTATTTAACACAGCACCAGGCCCTTTTCCAGTGCTCACACCTCCATTCACTCCTATCTGGGATGACTTGGTCTCGTTTGCTTTGGAGGTCCCATTCCCCATCTCTACCTGCACTTGTCCCACCTGTCCCCACCACCCTCAACCACCACATCTCCCTCTGACGTGCCACCAACCCTCCCTTTCCCCCTCCTTTGGTTGCTTCCCCCACCATCACCACCCCCTCCACCCTTTCTTTTTTCCTTGGGTTTTTTTTTTTTCCCTTTTTCCCCCTAAAGAGCGAACCAAACAAAACAAGAAGAAAGCGATTCTGAGCCGATCCTCTTATCCCGACGTCCTTACCCCGGGGAGGGCCCCGGCAGCGTCGCAAAAACCCCCACGCATTTTGTCCTGCTCCTTCAGAGCAACTCGAGCAAATTGAAAGCCACGGAGGGGTGTGTGCCCCCAGGCACTCGGCAAATCCACTCCCTTTGTCACAACAAGAACAAATCCCACCTTTGAAGTTTTTCCTTCTTGTTACAAGGGGGAATGTCTTTTGTTTAATCCATTTTAGCCTTTAATGCCTGACCTGGATCAATCCTGTTGGGTAGATTACACACTACTCACGCCGACTTTAAACTACCCTACAGGGATTTTTATTCTTCCCCCCCCCCCAACCCACCACCCTCCCTCTCCCCACCACATTCGTGTGAGAATCTCGGCAATAATCGGCATTACGACTTTAGACCATCACTCACTTTGAAGGAGGAGACTGTCCTTTAACAAAGGGGAGGGAGGGGGAGGAAACCCTCAAATATCAAACAGATTTAATCAGCTTTGAGGCCTTTCAAACTCATATTTATACCGGATCTTTATTAGTTATAAAAATCAGTGCAGAACTTGACTGGGCTCTGTGTCTCCACATCCTCCTCCCCTGTTTCTTGCTGTATTCAGGGCTGAACCTGCTTGTTCTTACAGCCTTCTCGGTGCTGGTCTGGGGGAAAGGCCAGGGAATATTCACCCAAAATAACTTATCAGGGTGTCCTTCACCCACACCACGTCTGAACACCACTGTCCTCCTCCATCCCATTGCTCATGCAAGTGGAAGAGGCTGAAAACTGCTGCCAGGAGGACCCAGGTGACCTCCTTGATGACCCAGACACCCGTGGTGGATGGATACCTGCCCAGAGGATAAATCTATACATGAACCCAATAACCTCCAGCTCATTAAATCTTTACATTAGGACCTGCTGTGGAAATTGGTGAGCCTCAGCTCGTGTCAGCTCCTTATTTTCCAAGAGAACCTGTACCATGGTCTTCCTTTGCCCTCTGGTAACACCTCCAGCAGGGATGTCCTGTCCCAGAGCCTTCTCCTGCCGGCTGCTCCTCTCTTCTTCCACAGCACTGAAGCACTGGCTGTGCTGGAGGTCTCACTGGCAGATTAATGTTGGCTTCATCACTTTTTCTTGTGGTTCAAGGCTAATCAGCAGCCTCGGGCAAAGCAACAGGGCTCAGGCACTTGCAGAGACCTCCAGAGGTGACTGCAGGTGGCATTTCCCAGTCCTCCCCTGCTCTGGCACCAGGATGGAGCCAGTGACATTCCCATCAATCTTGCTTTGCCAGTGGTGGCCACGAAGTGGGGGAGATCTGAGTGACCGAATCCCTCCCCATCCTGGAAAGCTCCAAGACAGGGACTGCACGTGGTCCCCTCATCATGTCACTGCTCTTCCAACTCAAACCAGTTTTGCCTTGAGTACAGTTTTGACCTTTCCCCAAGGAACAGGGTGGGCAATTCCTACTCCAGAAGGCTCATAGCCCATCTTCCCTCCCCGGCCATGGCCCAGGATCCCTTCTGTTCCTCCCCTCTGGATTATCTCCAAGATGCTTTCGATGTTTTAAAGCCCCAAGCTGGACACAAGGCTTCCCCTTGTGCCTGGTAGGAGCACCCAAGGCAGGACCACTCTCTCCCAGGACTAGCATGTGACTCTCTTTAGAATGAATCCCCAAAATAAGTCTTCTTTTGCTGTCACATCAGCCTTAGGTTGAGATTTCTTCTGCTTTCACAACCCACCCCCCAGTGCTGCTGCTTTCCCATCTCTTCTCCATTTCACACTTGTGTTCCTAATTTTTCCCTCCTAACTGTACCCAGAAGCTCTGGGCTTTGAGAACTTGCAGCTGACCCTGATTCATCAGGATCATTTTGGTTTCCTGTAGAGAAGCTCTGGTCTCTCCCCATCTCCAGGCATCACAGGGGGCAGGTGTACCAGCATGGGAAGGCAAATGGAAGAGATTAAATTGACCCAAACCTGCCAGGGATTGTTTTGCAGCCCTTAAAACCCCCAAAAACTTAATAGCCAATCCTAATAGGGTAGGTGCCCTATTGGCATCTGGAAGCTGGGAAGACTGGGAACCCAAGGACCTTGAGGAGGTGGGACTGCCATCAGAGATCAATTTCAAGACAAGATTTCACCAAAAATCAGGTGACATCTTCCGTCCTTACCCCTCAAGCAGCTCCCAACCAGCAGCCAGCCAAGGTCACCCCAAACACTCATCCCACGAGAGATGGGAACCATCTCTCATGCCACCACCAGTGGTCCCATCTGGGGACTTGACAGAAGGAGCCACAAAACACTCACCAGGCCCCTGCTGCCTCATCCTGGGGGATAAAGCAAAGAGTGGGACTGTTTTACAGTGAGAATATCTGCCTGGGTTAGAGGGCCTGTGGGTTAGAGCACCAGACCTTCCATCCCTGTTCCTGACAGCATCAGCCTGGGGGATCAAGTGGCTTTTCCTTGGTTTTCATGGGGCCAAACCTTGGATGAGGCAGAGCATTTTGGCACGTGGAGCCAGCGGATGGCCCAGGAAGGGACCAGGGAACCCCCAGACATCCCCCAGGACAGCCTGGTAAGGAACCATCTTCTTTCACTTTTTTATGAGGTTGATATGCTTTGAAATTAGTAACCCTCCATTAGCTCTCCAAATAGCTCCGAATCATTAGGGTCAGTACGTGTGCTCTCCTCAGAATGAGCTTTTACCTGAATTAGCATCTCAAAGAGGCAGGACGCCCTTCCCCGGTTCTAATTCCAGCGTCGTGCCGCACATCAGGATGGTTTTGGTGGCCAATCCAAGCCCCGCATCCCGAATACATTCAGGGGAACCTGCTGGCTTGTTTAAAATGTTCTTTTTCCTTCCCATTCTTTACTAAATGCCTATTATATTAATGTTTAAAATCCATTTAAGTTCATCATGGGTGGCTTTGTGAAAGGACGCCGGCTCCATCACTGTAATTAGATGATTTATTGCCCTCTCGTGGTGACACACGCTAACTAGAGAAGCTGTGATTTAAATTGGATGATCCTTCCAAGAGTGTTTGAGTGAGAAATAAAGGGAGAATTATTAATACTATTAGAAAGCAGCGGCGTGTTCGTGCGAGGGAGATTCTGTGCTAGGAGAGGGATTAGCCAAAACTTGCTGTTTTGCAGCTGAGAGCTGCTTTGCCCCCGATGTGGGACCAACATCTCCCCCAGCAGAGCTGTGAGCAGGGCGAGGTGCTGGCACGGTGATGGGCACGTTATTATAAACCAAGTGTTAGCCAAAATCACTGGGTTTAGAATGGGAAACCACATGGAAACCAACCCCCCAGGATCTGCTGCTCCAGCCCAGCCAAGTGTCCTGTCTCTGCCCCAGGAGCAGGGACATCTTTGCCCTCCCTCTTTCCAGAGCCTGCTGGCCACAGGAAGAAGTGAAGGGGGCTAATTTTCTTTTTTTTCTAATTGAAATTTTAGTTCCTTTCTTTTTCACACTATTAAAATACGTTAAGCACTACCTGGGTTTACAAATCCTCCTCATTCCCACTCTTGGGAGAGCTGGATGACTCCCAGACTTTTCCCACTGTAAGACAATTCACCTTCAGTGTAAGTGAATCCACAGGAACAATTTTCACTGATGCAATTAAAAAACCAGGCAGGCCTGAGCTGCAACAATTTGGTGTCGAAACCAAGTATAGACCTAGCCTGGAGCTGTTATTTAAAAGCCTGGGTTAATACAGTGTAAACCCATGAGCACATCCTCTTACGATGGAGCTTAAATCTTTTAAGAGTGGCTTATATCAATCTAGTTTAAGTCAATTCCTCAGCGAGTTAAGCTAAATTGAAAGAAGCACTCAGACCCCAAACACAGAGCTGGTGTTACCTAATCTCTTTGCACAGAGCAGTGGCCATGGCCAGGAGCCTGCTGGGAGAGGACAAGGCACCAGGGAGCCTTGGCCAGGCCCTCTTGAGCACCAGGGCAGAGAGTTCCCTTGTTTGACCCCTACAGCTCTCCACAAACACAGCTGTCCCCTCTCAAAAGTCCCCTTTGCATGGTGTGACATGTCCTTGCAGAGGACTGGGTTCTCCAGTTCCCTGTCCCTTCACAATGAGCCTTCAACCCCAAATTATAAGCATCAGCTCATCAAATTTTGGAGAAATTCACTTATATTGGACTGATCCAAAGAGATGGGTAAAGATGCAAAAAAAAGGTTTCCTGGCAGAAGGTACAAAAGAAGAGCCAGAGACAGGATGGATGTTCTGTGGCCACCAAACATGTGTGCACATGAGATTTTTAGAGCAGTACAGAAAAAATAAAGGTAAAAAAGGTTTATCTCCTATGTGGGACAAAGTCTGAAGGCCACAAATTGGTTTGATGCCAAATTGCATGAACTTCATCATCAAACTGGGGTCACACTGTCTGGCAGGAGCTCCCACCAGGAACATCACGACCTGCACAGAGGTAAAACCCTTTGTGGTAAATACAGAAAATCAAGCCTTGATTTTCAGGACAGTCATTAGGGAAGCTCCTTGGTCCAGTCCCAGGAGCACGTGGCCCATCAGCCTCAGATGCATCAGCACCTTCATCCCTTCCCTCCTCACCCCCAGCTCCTCTGCCCCAGCACTGAGCAGCACCTCTCCAAGGGACAGAGGACACCCCAAATGTTGTGCCCTCCAAACACTGCATTTCCTTGTGTCCAGCCATTCAGATCCCGTGTCCTCTGCAACCTTCATGGAAATGTGAAGTCACGGCTGGTGAAATCACCAAAATCCCTTGGAAGACCCTCAGGAGTTAAATAGACCCCATTTTGAGAGTCTTTTGGGGGCAGGACAACACCTGGGCTTTTAATCTATTTCACATATATTTTAATCCGTTTCACTCTGGTTACTGATAATTGTGAATATTAAAAAATACAGAAAAAATAACCCCCTGAAGAAGTGAGACAGAGGAAGGAATCTGCCCCAAGCACTTCAGCGAGTACTAAATAAATCGAAAGTTATTACAGGCAGAAACACCACTTGGACACAGAGATTAATGAAGAGCTGACTTGAAAAACCTCCCCTCTCCACACTCAGAGCTCCCACCCAGCCCATCAGCCCAGCCACCACCTAGTGGGAGGTGTCCCTGCCCATGGCAGGGGGTTGGAACGAGATGTTATTTAAGGTCCCTTCCAACCCAAACCATTCTGGGATTTTATTACATGATTCTATGCAAGAAATCAACTCTGCCTGCCTGGCAGAAAAAGGCCAGGGAGGAGCAGCTTCTGCAGGACTGAAGTCCTGGCCGTGGTGGGCTGGAGGGTGTTTTTCCTGAAATTTTAGGGTGTGCTCAGCCAAAAGGACCAGCCTGTACCTAAAAGCATCCCAGGCTACTCTGCATCCCTGCCTGGATGCTCCCACTACTCTCCGTTATCCATAAGGTTCCCCGGGCTGCTCCTTGGGAAAGGAGCACCATTTACCTGCAGAAACAACACCCCTTAAAGAAAAGGGGGGCATTCCTTTTCCTCTCTCGGCTCCCAAAAATTCGTCCTGCGTGTTTCCTCCCGGGTGATGCTCGGTGCCCGACACTCCGGCCGCGGGCATTAGATGGCAGCAGCGCTCAGGGATGGAGGAGCCCGGGAAGGCAGCGCAGGTCGGGCTTTGGCAGAGGGTGGGAAGGTGTTTCGGGACGAGCTGTGGGTTGGCAGCGTTATCCCAGATGTGTTATCCCAGGTGTGCTATCCCAGATGTGCTATCCCAGGTGTGCTATCCCAGATGTGCTATCC
>JAWWEW010000165.1:60170653-60242290 GCA_035583185.1 Anabacerthia variegaticeps
GCATGGAGGGACAGGACACAGGGAATGGCTTCCCACTGCCAGAGGGCAGGGATGGATGGGATATTGGGAAGAAATTCTTCCCTGTGAGGGTGGGCAGCCCCTGGCACAGGTTGCCCAGAGAAGCTGTGGCTGCCCCTGGATCCCTGGAAGTGTCCAAGGATGGGGCTTGGAGCGACCTGGGCTAGTGGAAGGTGTCCCTGCCCATGGCAGGGGGTGGAATGAGATGGGCTTTTAAGGTCCTTCCAACACAAACCATTCCAGGAGTCCTCCTGAGCCACACACAGGTAAGATTTGCTGAACCACATCTAATGCCAGAAGAGACTCCACTTTGTACAGACACTGCTTGGACCGAGCTCAGCTTAATCCTCATCTGGAGCCTCTCCTGGGGGGAATTACTCTGGCCCATTCTCCCTTCCTCCACCCCTTCCCTGGCTCCTCACTTCCATTTAATCAGAGAGCCATAATGAGGGGAGGGGAGGCACCACAGACCCCAGATTTGCCAGATGTTCCTCCCTGCTCTCCCCAGCCAGCTGAGCTGGATTTGTGGTCTTTGCTCCACAAGCACCTTGGCCCCAATCCTAAATCACCGCTGAGACCGAGGCCAAGCCCTGACTCCTCTCCTTGCTCACACACCTGGCTGTGCAGCTGCTCCAGAGCCACAGCTGGATTTTGGCAGCCTGGCAGCTGCCCCTGGCACCCCTCCCTCCTGGGAGGGACACAGAGAAACCACCTTTGAGGAAAGCCACCATGCTGCATGGGCAGCAGCATCCCCTTCCTGGTCCCCTTGCTGTCCTTGCAGAGGACAAGTCCTACCAGAATTAGCAAATTTTGGCTCAGTTCAAAGGCCAGGCCCCTGCAGTCTCATTTAGCTGGGAGAAAACAGCATTTGAGGCAAATACTCCCCAAAATGTATTTCTTTACATGTATAATTATTTACAGGCATGTCTATAATCTTAAGCACTGATGTAATTGGGGTTCTACTGAATTCCTTTGTGCTGTGAAGTATTTTCTCATCTCCAGCCTGCCTTCAGACATGAGTTCTCAGCGAGTTGAAAAGAAAGGAACTATCAGGCTCAGACTCCTGTCAAACTTCTGTCTGCCTCAGTTTTACATGAAAGAGATTTCTTAAGTTCCTCCTAAAAATATGCACCCATACAGCCATGCCTTGAAAGGGAAAGAAAAGCAGGAGTCACAAATGCTCTGGAAACCTCTCACAAAGATGATTTCCCAGCAGCACAAGCTGCAGTAACTAAGTAGTGAAATTTTACAGCCAGGTAACAGAGAGAGAGGCAGGAATCGATGCCTTCTTCAGAGGGGAGTGGAAAAAAAAGACCAGAGCATCTTCAATCAGGGAGCTGGGAGGATGAGAAAAACAGGAAGGGAATAGGATCATTAGGATGATGTGTGGTCCTGCTGCCTTGCATAAAATGAGTGAAGAATAGGCTGAAAGCTGAAGGTTTAAATTAAAGAACAAACTTGTGACAGAGTTGATACAAAAGCCACACAATTTGCATAACAAGCTCACAGAAGGTTAATCCCGAGCGGTGCTGAGGGTTCCTCCAGGATCTGAGCTGTGACACCTCTGCTGCCCTCTGCTCTGGAGCCAGGCTGGGAGAGCTGGGGGGGTTCACCTGGAGAAGAGAAGGCTCCAGGGACAACCTCAGAGCCTTAAAGGGGCTCCAGGAGAGCTGGAGAGGGACTTGGGACAAGGGATGGAGGGACAGGACAAGGGGAATGGCCTGAAGCTAAAGGAGGATCGATTTAAACTAGATATTGAGCAGAAATTCCTCACTGTGAGGGTGGGCAGGCCCTGGCACAGCTTGTCCTGAGAAGCCCCATCCCTGGGAGTGTCCAAGGCTGGATGGGGCTTGGAGCAACCTGGGCTAGAGGAAGGTGTTCCTGCCCATGGAACAGGGGCTTTGGAATGAGTTTTAAGGTCCCTTCTATCCCAAACCTTTGATTCCACGATTTCTCTCCCTCCCCAGGCTGTTGGGGTACAGCACCAACCCCCTCAGCTCTGGAGTCTCATTTTTCCTCCCTTTCAGCCCTTGTTCCAGCCTTGAGACTCATGTCCTCCTCCAAGACTATCAGAAACCTCCCTCCCACCAATACTCCCAGCAGAACAACTCCTCCAAGACTGCCCCAGAATCCTAGAACAGTTTGGGTTGTAAAGGACCTCAAAGATCACCCAGTTCCAACCACGAACCAACAGCTTCGAACAGTTTTACACCAGACAAGGCCCTGCCTGTCTTTGCTCAGGTACAAACAGCTGAGCCCTTTTCCCTGCCTTTCTCCAAGCACAGAATTCCTGCTCAGGAATGCAGCAGGCAGAGCCTGGTCTGACCACATCCACTCCCCTGTGAGCACTGAAGGAAGCTGGTCCTTACACAGAGAGCAATCCCAGAGGAAAAAAGGCTTTACTTTTCCCTTGGGAGTGGATAGAGTTACACATAAACAACCCCCTGGCCTGGGAGCATCTTCCCTGGAAAGTCTTTAGCTCTCTTCAATTGCATGGAGGCCTGAGAGCCAGCTGGCAGCTGACCACATCTAGAAAACACTGCCCATATCCACATTTCCCTTCCCTGTGCTCATGCCAACATTTTTTTTCCCCCCGCGTACCAAAAAAAGGCTGACAATTCACTTTAGTTCCTTTTAAAAAAAAATGAAGCTCAACGGACTCACAGGGGCCGCCTGCAAAAAGGGATACAGAACACACAGATGGAAGCAAAACACTGAATTCCCATTATGGAAATTAATTTTGGAGAGTCACAAAGCATATTATTCCCGGAAATCGCTTTGATTTAGCAATTCCGTTAACAGCGCAAGAAGGCAGTTTGGCATTGAAAACAAACAGTTCCATTGAAAAAGCAGGGAAGGGAATTAACTGGAATTTCAGGGCCCTCACACCTGAATACACTCCACTACCTCTAATATTTAAGAATCCTCAATCAAAGGCGTTGGGCTTTGTTTGCTGAGTAGAAAGGGGATAAAAGAGTAAAAGAAACTGTTTGGGTTTGAAGTTATTTATAATGAGGGTATTTTTGCAAATCAAAGTTAAACTCTGACAACCAACCAGCAGGGAAAATAAACCGAAGGAGTCAGTGACAATACTGAGATAATATTTTAATTTTTTTATATTTTTTTTTTTCTCCTGCAAAATGGCTTGTTCTTCCACAGGTACAACAGCAAAGAAATCATTTCAGTCCATTTCACACGGCGTATAAAAAGACCAGTTTTACAAATATACCCAGAAGTTTAATAGCTGCTAACACTGTTTAAAGGTAAACATCACTCCTCCAACACACAGGGCTCGCTGTGGGAGGGGCTTTTCCATCAAGGAGCCTTCCAGGGGCTCTCCATCCTGTACCTAATTCAAGAGGAGAGTGACAGCCATCCCCAACCACCACGACACCAGCAGAAGGGACTTCCAGGTGACTCAAAGACTGGTTTGCCCACCAGGAAAGTGGAAATACACCCCAACCAAGGGCACCTTGACAGACACTGGTTTCACCTGGAGATTGGGTGTCCCAACAACTCCTGGTTTTGTTCTGCTGCCAATAAACAAAAGCTGTGCTCAGCACAGCCAGCGAAGCTCCATCTCTGCTGCCCTTCCAGGATCCAAGTGCCTGCTGCAGTCAGTGGGACACAATGTGCACGGGGCCCACAGAACCACTGCCACTCCATCCTAGAAACTACCCCCTCTCCACCCCTCACCCCCAAAAACCAGCCTTACCTTCTAAGTGTGTCCTTTAAACTCACAACACCAAGTGTGCAGAACCCGTGACGAGTGCTCAGCAAAACCAGAATAACGAGACAATCCATAAAACACACTTGCAATTCCAATTTGTATTTTCCTCGAAGAGCTAAGCAAGCCTGAAGGGATCTTTGTAATTCTCTTCCTTGCTTGTTTTCCTTCCCAGCTGTATTTATTTGTTTACCTGCAGCTACACAAACGAGGAGCCAAGGGGCTGAGAACTGAGGGAACAGGAGGAATCCTTGGCCAGCACACCATAGAACAGAGGGGCCATCCACACCAATTCAGCTCAAGCACCTGACAGGCTTCTGTTCCCACCTGCTCCGACCAACAGCTCAACCTGTGGATTCACTTTGCATCCAACGTGGCCTGTTAACAGCAATCTCAGGGAAAACAAGGCTTAACCAGCCCTGACAGAGAGCTCCTTTAGGAACAGACCAGCACAGCTCATTTCAGAGCTGTATCTGCAGCTCAGCTTTAAGCAGGAGGAGGAGTCGAGCCATGTGAGTTTTCCTACAAGGCTAAAAATGGATTTAAATGCCTGTCAGTCCTCACCATGTCCAGATCCCTACCAATGGTCCTCCAGCCCCAGGAAAGTGTCAAGACTATGAGCTTGATGAACAGAAACATGGTGGTCTTGGAGAAACTTCCATTTCCAGAAGAATGAAAGAAGGATGAGAAACTGATCAGCCACTATTAGAGCCAACCCCAAATTTCCTTTGAAATCCACTTTAAATCTGATTTCTGTTCAGTTCTATTGCAGTTTCTCACTATGACACACTCAGCACCTCTGCTCCTCACTCAGGCTCTGAAGCCAAATCTTCAGTTTCCAGGAACTGCCACTAAAATGCCAGTGTTCTGTTGGGAAGATCACAGCTTTCCATGGCATCCCAGAGCTTCCTAACAAACTGAGGAGGACCTTTTTTAGAGCATGGATGAGGTCTGAACAGCTCCAGTCACATTTCTGACTGGTTCCTGGCATGCCTTTCCTTCAAATAGGTCTGTACCCACTGGGAGCAGCCCAACCATGGCTTTCATCTCTTCTAATCCCCATTCCCACCCTCACAGGGGAAAAAAAGAAAAATCCTCCTTTAATTACTCAGCCTGTACAGTACTACGATGCCCAGGAACTCCCCTGTACAACTGGACCACAATTCCCAGCAAGAACAGCACACACCACTCAGTTTGTCTGTTCAGACTTCAGTGCTCTACCAAAGAAGCTGCCAGGAAAAAGGAAAGTGTTCCAGCTACAGTGTGCACGGATATGGCAGATACATTTTTTTAAAAAATAAGATCAGACTAGAAAAATGCTTTTTAGCTCTAAGTTATGCAGCCAAAGCTGGTTTTGAAGCATTCCAATTGAACCAGCAGTAACAGGTGGGAAAAAAATCCTTATGGAACACATTCCCAGCACTGGAAATGGGATGCAAGGAACATCCTAACACTGAAATCATGAAATAAACTTCTAAAACAAAGTTTGAGGGTGGCTCTCAAGTTTACTCACTCCAGTGTTACTTATCCACAGACTCCCTTCTCCTGTCAAGTTACCAGAGCAGAGGAGGTATTTATGGAGAGGAGGGAAGGTGAGGACCAACAGTGCATCATTTCACTGGAGCAGGACGTGTGGCAGCAGGGCTGGAGAAAAATAACACCACAAACTGTCCCACCTTCCCAATAAGTGCAGCTCTGCAGGACTCACCCTGGATTTGAACACCAGCTAACAGCAAAGTCCCTGGATTCTACACAAACCATGGGAGATCCCTTCCAGACAAGAATCCTGCCCCTCTCCTGAGCCGTGATCAGGCCACACCCAGAGTGCTGGGCTCCTCAGTACCAGAGAGACAGGGAGCTCCTGGAGCATGTCCAGTGTGGGGCAACGAAGAGGATTAAGGGACTGGAGCCTCTCTTCCAAGGGAAGGCTGAGGGAGATGGGCCTGTTCAGCCTCTGGAAGAGATGAGCGAGAGGGGACCTGCTCCATGTGGATAAATATCTACAGGGGGGTGCCAAGAGGGTGGCCCAGGCTCTGCCTGGGTGTGCCCTGCACTGGGACAGGAGGCAACGGGCAGAAACTGATGCACAGGAAGTTCCACCTGAACACGAGGAAGAACTTATTTCCCGAGCACTGGAACAGATTCCTGGAGAGGGTGTGGAGCCTCCCTGACTGGAGATAATCCAGAACCATGTGGACACAACCCCGTGCCACGTGCTCTGGGATGACCCAGCCTGAGCAGGGAGGTGGGACCAGACGACACGCTGTGGTCGCTTCCAGCCTGAACCGTTCTGGAATTCTGACAGATTTCCTTCCTGCAGTAGTCCTTGTGTTATACAGAATTGCTGACAGCGAGAGAAAAAACTCTTGCTCCAACAGTTTCAGACCTTTCCCTCGGATACAAACCATGATCCTGTGCTCTGCTGACCACACTGATGGGGTGCGGTGCTTCCAGTGAGGATCCCTCCACCACTGGACATTCACTTCCCACCTGAAGCAGCAACCAACCTGCAACAGCGAAGGAAAGGAGTAAAGCAGCTCGACAGCAGAGGTGGGACAGGCGGGAGCCACAGCATTCACAATCCATTCGGGCTCAGAGGGAGACAGCACATGCACATCCTGCTCAGGCAGACCTGGGACGTGGCACACACGGAGCTCCAGGCCTTAATCCACTCAGGAACGCGTGTTTGCGGAGCGTCTCTCGTGAGCAAGAAGGTGAAAGCACTCCAGAGTCCAGCAGGGAGGAGGTGGAGGGGAGGCTGCCTCTCCCACGTGAGGTATTTGCTAAACTGGGATAACGCTGCAGGACCTGAGGAGCCTGGGCTGGAGAGGAGCGAGGAAGAGGCACCTTCACGTCCAGGACGGAACCACCACCAGGAACTGACGGCCAAAGGCGTTTCTTCCCAGCGTGGTCGGGCTGCTGCTCCTGATGAAGTTTAGCCACAAGGTTGTCTCGTGGGACCAAGGACTTGAAATATATGGAATCACAAGAGGATCTCATTGAAAAGGCACTAGGAAGAAGCATATCGTTTTAGGTTAACAAGATTCATCCTATTTCCAATCTCTGAGTGGGACAAAAAACTGTACAGTTTGGGACTTCCAGAAAAAAATGCTGCAGAAGTGTATTTTTTTTTCTTAACAGCAAAAGCGTAAAAAGAAAAGTAAAGCTCTTTTCAAATTATTAAAATGCTGACCATGTATACAGCAAAATTATATTAAAAACAGCAGCAGACAAAGTCCATCCCATCACCACTGGCAAGGGACATGTAAAATGTTTATAAGGTTAACTATAAAACAATTTTACAACCAAAATATGAACAGGCCAATTCAAGTATATATATACAGAATATATTAAAATCATATAAATTATATATTTATACAAAGGGCACAAATATAGCAAAAAGCTATAGCTGATTAAACAGAACTGAGCTTGAATGATCAATTTTATCTAGAGATGTTATAAATTTCTCCCGAATTCTTTTTTTTTTTTTTTAACCTGGATAGATTGATACCTCAGATACCAAGAATACAGAAAGCATAAGGAAAAAAAAAAACCACCACAAATCAAAGAGTTGTTATTCTGCATGAAATGAACCTAACAGTGGGCAGGGTACATCTCATATGAAATTCTGATTTAATTATTTCCATAGTAAACATTTATCAGCTCTCTTAAAAAGTCAGGAATTTCAAGTGATCCACTTCAGATGTACCACCCTGGTGCATATATTTGATTACATTTGAATGTTGTTTGATTTGCAAACATTGGGGGGAAAAAAAAAAAGATACAAGCACAACCCAATTTGGAAAAAAAAAAAAGTGACAGATGGCAGCAAGTTGAAAAGTGAACAAAAATGCTCAGCTGAACTGGAAATGATGCTCCCCTTCCAGCCAAAAGGCTTTAAAGTGAGCTTAAAATGTACCAAATTTTAAATTGCTTCTTTATTTCCAAACGTAGCAACATATAACCACAACGCACTGAAGCACGGGAGAATCTGGAGAGCCCCAGCACTGGGTTTGTATTTAAGAGGGACTAAGTGCTTTGCTGAAGGCAGGGCTGTGTAAATCAGTTCTGTAGAAGTTGTACCTAAGCCTGGTGTGGCTGCCTTTGGATCCCTGGGAGTGTCCAAGGCCAGGCTGGACAGAGATCTGAGCAACCTGGGCTAGTGGAAGGTGTCCCTGCCCACGGCAAGGGGTGGGACTGGATGATCTTTAAGGTCCCTTCCAACCCAAACCAGCCTGGGATTCCATGCCCTCACCACACCCAAGGGCCCTGGACGTGCAAGTGAGGGCAAGCTAAGTTAAGCAGAACTAAAAAGGCCAGACTATGCAGACACAGAGCATTGGCTTAAAACCCAGAACCAAGTGCTTAACACAGTAAAGTGGTTTTACCAGATGCAGGATAAAAAAAAAAAAAAAAAAAAAAAAAAAAAAAAAAAAAGAAAAAAAAAAAAAAAAAAAAAAAAAAAAAAAAAAAAAGACAAAAAAAATCAGCCATCTCCCACACCTAATGGCCAGTGGATATCTATTACACTGAAAGGAAATCAATACAAACAGGATTTCCTCAGTTTCAAGTAATCTTTGATGCCTTTTTGGCCAGCTGTGTTATACCATAATAGATATTTTAATAGCTTTTATCCTCTACACTTTAGGCAGCTAATTTTTCTCTTACATACCCAATTATCTCCAGTGAACATTCACCTCTGGTTGTCCACACATTCTGTATTAGCTCCTTGAAAAACTATTCAAGTTAAATTATATTGCAAATTAAAGACAGTTACATTCTGTATGTTCCTTCTAGATTTGAAAAATAGGTTTTAAAGGCTTGTCAAAGTTTAGAAGAAAAAACCTTTCCATTAAAAAATCTTAGCTTAAAAAAATCATTTAAGACACCTTTTTCTGATCCGGGGTACTAATAAAAAGATTACAAATATACTACAATTTGACCAAGAAGACTTCATGAATATGCTGCTTTTGAGCATGCAACACCACTGATATCTGTCGAGTTCCAGGTATCAATGTATCCCAATTCCACCACAGTCCCTCCGTCCCCTCGCCACGTCCCCATCCCCACCCTACCACCCCCTAGTAATAACATTATAAAAAAAGGTAAAATCTAGAGAGTTAGTGGCAAAAATCTTCACAGTAAATCGTTAAAGAAAACTTTATTGTGGTCATGGCAGAGTGGCATCAGTCAATGGGGCCCTGAAAGATGAGCTTGACGCAGTTGTGCTCGCCGGAGAGCTGCGTGGCGCAGAAGGGGCAGGCGGCGTGGAAGGCGTGAGTCCCGTGGGGCAGCGGGATCTGGGACCAGTATTTGGCCGTCTTCTCGGAGCACACGTGTCCGCAGGGGGTGAAGGCGTGGGTGGGAGGGCCGGCGTCCACGTAAAAGCCCGCCTCGCAGCCCAGCCACAGCGGCACGTAGGGGCCCACGGTTCTGCACATGGGGCACTCGCGCTCGTTGGCTTCCATGTCGCTGCGGTGCCCCCAGTTGTGGTAGCCGTGCACGTGGCCGCAGCTGAGGTAGGCCCAGGGCTGCTTCTCCTCCACCACGTCCTTGCGGTTGATGCTGGGAAAGGCGAGGGTGTTGAAGCCCACGGGGCACTGCGGCCGCGCCGCGTTGATCTCCTGCCGCAGGGCCTCGATGTGTTTCTGCGTCGGGGTGTGCAACAGTCCGTCCGCCGTCCGCCACAGCAGGGTGGCCCCGCACAGGTCGATCAGGGAGCCGTCCTGGAGGATGTTGGTCTCGTTTTCTACCTGGTGGTGGGACACAAAGGGGGCGGTTCAGCCTGAGAGCTCTTACAGGCAACAAAGGTAGTTCTGCAAACGTGTCATCCTTCTCACCAAAGCATTACCATCCCCCCATGCCACTGAGTTCTGTCTTATTGTTGGATCTGAATCCACCTCAACCCTGTGTTTCAGTTTATAAGAAGCACTGGTCACTTAGTCTATGCTTGTACAGGAGGTTTCCATTTCCAACTGCAACACTAATTATTATATACAGTCTTCCTGCCTGCAGTTCCTTGGGAACGGTATTACATTACTAATCACTAAATTCCCAAATGCCCCCACCCCAGAGCAGGCACTTTTCCTCTCTCATATTGATTCTCTGTGCGCCTTTGTCACAGTTCAGTAAGTCATGATAGACTGAAGAGGAGACTTGCCATTCCCTAAGGGCTGCATTAGCAGGTTCCCTCCTGGAATTCTTTGCTCACAGAGACAGACAGAGGCTGCTCACTCAGCAAAAGATCCTTTTTGGACCTAAAAACTCCTACCCAGGACAGTCCAGGTATTCCATGCAAACACAGCGCCAGTGCATGCTGCCTGAAGGTTTCTCTTGTCTGACTGAAATCTGGTACTTGAAGCATTTTCAAGGGATTATGCCAAACACACACTGTACTTCACTGAAATATTCTTGATTTTAATGCCACAAACATGTAAGGAATCTGTGCCTTTGCTATCAGTAATTATGAATGTATATTAAAAAGGTTCTTTATGAAATTAGAGAAGAAAACAGACCTACTGCCTGACTTTATACCCACAAAGTATGTAGCAAATACCACTAATGCAAAACAAACACCCAAATACAAACAAATACATTAAGTAGGTCACATGAAATCATTATGTCTGCCTAAGAATACTATGAATGACAACCAATTTGGCATTTACATTTTAATCCAGTTTAAATTCACAGATTAACTGTGGATCATCCAGGCACAAAACACCTCGATGGTACAATGCAGACCACAGATAAGAGGTCACCGGTGCAAAATACTTCCAGCAGAAAAAAATCAGCCGTTCAAGAAGAGATGAGAAGCTTTGATGTGATGCTCTTTTCAGATAATTCCTTCACAAACAGCAAAGCAGAAAGCTCCCTCATATGTAACGAGTTCAATTCGTTATACAGCCAGCATTTGGTTTTATGAACCCAATCAACGAACACTGATCACATCAATACCAGTGTGCCATGTAATTTTATTTAAATGAGAATTCGAGTCATTTTGGATGCAGGGAAGGGAATTCATTTGTTTTACTGTGCCTTTCTTCAGCAGCACTAAAGAGGTGTTTTGCTAACCACGTACAAAGGGTGCAATTGCCACATCATCTGTCCCAGTCCCCAGGTGACATTTGCCTGCCACTGTTAAAGTGACAAAGCAATTTATGTCCTGCAGGGTGTCTGCTGAAAGCAGAGCAGTCCAACTCCATTTTCAGGACTCCCTGAGCAGTCAGTTTCCTGCAAAGCCAATGGCAGAGCTGGAAAGAAAGTTCAGTGTGAGTGTGTGGGATCCCTCTAACACCATGAAGCTGCTGGGAACTCAAGGTAGTCACACAAGAGTAACTTTGGTTGGATAATCCCCCTGTCTATATGGTGGTGTTTGATTGAATTTCACTTTTTCCCTCTGAGGGCAAAAGGAAAAGGGATAAGCAATGACAGTATTCTCCCTTTGTAGGCTCTACAGATCTTGGGAAGTGGAAAGAACAAAATGCTATGGGAATTCCTTCCCATCTTGTATTGAAAAGTGTACACGGGCTTTCCTGGAACCTCTCTCCTGGCTAGGTATGTCACAGGTCTCTGGCAGCTGACATCTCTCACTGCTGGCAAAGGCAAAGCACATCCTGATTCACAGGATAAACCAGGAATGTACTTTCAGGGCTTCCCTAATTCTTCCTAGTGGCGGGTAAATCAAACAGAAGCTGCGTTATCCAAACTCCTTTTGCATGCAGGTGGACTCTTCAGACAGCACTGCAAAAGACAGCTCCCTGTGCAGTAACTTCCAGACATCCCCAAGCCCCAGGAGAACATTTCAGAGACAGAGATGCAAGAGCAAGTTTATTTAGCTTCTACACTCCATGCCATTTCACTTGGGAAAGTGGCATTAGCAGAAAATATAGAGTGTTCTCCTGTATAATCAGAAACAGAACAGCAGTGCAGAACCTGCTGTCCCCACACAGACACTCAGGTGTTTTCACTGCTCACTACAACACTTACACTGCAGCCACCCTCTAAGTGCCTCTGTTCAATGCCAGCAAAAACAAGCACCCCTTGTTTAGTTTTAATCACCAGTCTCTCCCAGCTTACCAGTTTCCCCCTCTGCTGGGCGGATCTGGTTTCCCGGAGCGTGTACACATCCCCACAGACCGAGATCTCCCGCCACACTCCGGGTTTGGACTCCTCTGTGAAGCCTCCTTTGGGATGCATGACCAGCACCCCGTTAGTCGTCAATCCATCCATTTGGCCGTCGGGGTTTTTCCACTTTGCTGCCTTTTCCTGCGTGTGACAGTCACAGTGACTATCAAGAATGAATCAAACCAACCTGAAGAGAAGCCACCACCAGTTACTAAAGCAGAGATCTCCTGTTAAAGACAATTATGACCACGAGTCTCTGCTGGTAATAACTCAGGCACATAAAAACTGCAGTTCCTACTTAACACTGCAGCTGGTACATTGGGGTAATAAAAGTCTAATGACAGTGTAAGTTATCAACCAGCACAAGGAGATTTTGGGGCTTGAAAATAACAGAGAATAAAACCCAGAGCTTGCTCGTAACAATTATTAGTACTTACACCAAGAAATATATTTTTTGATGAGTCAAAGCCAGCTGCAAAGATCCTCGCTGTGTATGGGGGGGCCCTGTCACAAACAATCCTGCAGGCAAACCGGGAGATGGTGCTCTGGGTGATCTGGGTTTCATCATTGTTTTGACTTCCAGAAATAGTATCTGTTACTACAAAGTCTATGGGGCTTTCAGTTGACCTTCCAACCTGCAAAAAAAATTAAGGTAATGGTATAACTAGAAATACCCACGGAAATATGAAGCACTGAGGGCACAGTGTTGCCAAGTAAATATTGATGGCATCAGTAAACTACTGTTTATTGAATTTTTGGATGCCAAGATCCAATCAGAGACCAAACTGTCTTTGTTCCAGGCAGAAATACATCACTGACATAGAATGACAAATTTCCACTTACCACAACTGATGTTCTTGTTTGCTTGAAACAAATCAACAGGGCTGATTGGTTTGATAAAAGTATTGTCACCAAAAAAAGTCTTATCACTTTGCTACTTCCCCATCCAACCACAGCAAATGACACTGTATTCTGTCAGTTAAGCAAACGCTGGCTTGGATTGACAAGTTTTATTCACATTTCCAGTTCCAAGCTAATTGGCCATGAAAATAAAGGACTTTTTTTAGACCCAGAACTCCATTGCTTTGATACATCATAACAAAAAGCTACCCACCTTCATATTTTCAGAATTTCTAATCCCAGAGAGTTTTTAGGCAAAAGCCACCATATGATTAACAGAATTAAAAAACTGTCTTCAGCAGAAATGAAACACACTTGATCAGGATACAAGAACATTTTTCTATTTTGTCATCTATAAATGTTAATTGTAAAGCTTGGGACATCCAGACATCTGGAACAGAAACGTGGCTACGTGGCCAGAGGGATCTGACTGCTGACCAAACATACAGTGAGGTTTTACCAATATTTCTACAGGCAAAGTAGTGTCACAGCAACTTTGAGCATCACTGGCAAAGTGGAGCTGAGGAACAAGGAGTGGAACAGAATATTCATTTTACAGACGCTGTGTGATCAGACAGAATTAGGAATATTCTTCACATGAAACTACATTCAGCATCAGACATCTGCATTTATATAAAACAGCCTCCTCACTACACATGATCCCACTGTCCCCAAGAAGTTACACTCTGCTTAGGTCCTGCCCTTCAAAGCCAGCTATGGGCAGACATGTGTGGGTCCATCATTAACCAACACCTCTGCAAACTAAGTCTGCTGCAGAGAAACATTATTCAAGAGTCAAGGAAAGTAGTATTATTAATACCTAACTCTTGTCCCAACTGAACTGATAGAAATAGTACAGGAATCTCTCCTGGACTTCTCTTCTGCTCCAAGTTCTACTCCAATACATGTCAAAATTCACATTGAAAGTGACACTTCCAGTTCCTTTCTCCACCTCCCAGGTCTCAGCCCAGGTAGAAAATGTGATGAGTTTGCTGCAGAGGAAATGCTCAAAAAGGCCTCATCAAAAGTGTACATTTCAATTTTTCACAGGAAGTGACTAGGAGAATACCCAAGAGACAGAGTTTAGAAACTGTTTAATATGGGACATTTCTGATTTATATAACTTGACAACTTGAAGCTAAAATTTACACAGCAATATTCTTCTTCCCTTTACAGTATTATTTCTAACAGACTTCTATTTCCCATCCAAAGCAATTCCTGAACAGCAGCAGCAACCCTATGAATAACTTTTGACTATTCTCTATCTGTATGTGGAGTTTCTTACAGGATAATCAATAACCAACACGAAATTAATTTGCTCATAACAAGCTTCTGCGAGTTCCAGTCTCTGAAATAGATCATTCTCTCAAAGCTTTTAGATGCAATTAGAGAAAAACCTGCCTCATTTTTCCTTAAAGGATGACAAACCACACAAGTGCTTGCTCCCACTCTTCCTCACATCACACTAATTGGTAACATGAAATACAAATATGTTTGGATGCAACCATTAAAATCTATAAAAAAAGCTTTTATGTGGTTTTTAAAATCTCTGAAATGACAAGTAATATTTTATATAAGTACAGTAAGTACTTATCTCATTCGTGTCACAAGTATGTGTAGGAAGCATCAAATATTTTAAATATTTGGTCTTCTTCCCTTTTTTCCCCCTGTTGAGAAAGCCTTCTAAAGGATCAGCCATGTATTGTGCTACTTTTCAACAGCAGAATTTATTTCAAAACCTGGCCATTTCCTCATGCTCCCTATCAAATCAAGAACTTGGGTTTGAGATCACCTGAAAAGAAACTCCCTTGTGAGTAAATGAAGAACTTGATGCCATCAACACATCTACCCACCAAAAACTTTTTTAACTCATCTGATGTTGCAGTCAGACCACAGTCCCCACACAACCACTCCCATTATTCAGAGCTGCTCTTTGCACACTTCAATGCTCATTTTTCTTCCATTTTCCTCTGCGGCACAAAAGCCTTTCTTCTTTCTTGCAATTCTAGGCTGTATTTTGGGACTCTTCTTGTTAACTGTGTCATATTACATATTAGTTCACTAAGTTGCTTCCAATAACAAGCCATAAATCTTCCAACTGATGCCTAAGACAGTGTCTGTTGTCTCCAGTGCAGGTTATTGTTAAAGGCTGTGTAGGAGCCAGGCAGTCAATCAGTTTGCTCGTGTCTACTGTCAATCACAGCAGTTCTATTAAAACACTCCCTCCTGAGACAAGGCAAAACCAGAAAACCTGCCAGCAGATAATTTAACAGCTGCACCTTCTTGGTCTACAACAGAATTTCACTCTGGTGAGGGGGAGAATTGGACCATGCATCTTCCAGAAGGGCTGTTCTTCACACAGAAACCAATGTTTCATACTGACTGGAGCTGCTCCATGTGTAAACCTGTAGTTACTCAGGGTAGGAGCTACATATTTTAGTTCCTTGTAGTGCATGATATATTGTAGTGCATGGTATAATCAACCCAAAATACAGTCATTTTCATTATGGAAAAATGTCAAGAAAATTGGTATTTAGACAGCCTGAACACTGCTCTAAAATGCTTTCTGAATTTCCCTCCTGTTCCTTCTGTAGGCTCCCACGTTTTCCCTACACGCCTCACTTTGGATAAGCACCTACTCGTGTTTCTTCTTGGTTCTAAGATTGGAAAGCATAAAACAAGCTGTTCTGAGTTTGTAATCCTCAGAATTTTCCTGTTTGCTTCGAGAAAAACTGCAGACTACAAGTCACTAACACAACACTTCTCACATTTTCCTTCAAAGAAAAGGACTGACAACAGACCCTCAAAGTAAAGGAAAAAGGTGACAGCTCTTTTTTGAACTGTGAACCGGCCTCATTTTCACAGGAAATCAGCTTTAACCCGAGGGATTCAGTCTGTGCAGGTTAGAAAGGGTACCCCAACCAGGAAAACAAGACTTCTGGCACCCCTTTTCCCCGCTGTGGGTCTCACTGACTGAAGTGTTACTGATGACCACCACTCTAAGCTTCTCACAGTGGTTACTTTGGGGAACTCACACAGTGCCACTATCCCGTTGCACAGGGGGGAGCAGTGGAGATTTAAAAAAACCCAAGATAATACATGTTAACAGCAGCCAAGGAGGCGCCTCAAGGCTCAGGATAATCCTGTGCTCCAGGCATTATCCATCCCTTTTCAACTTCCACATCCTTCCTATTCTACACAAGCCAGGAAAACTGACATTTGAAAAGAAAACAGTGACTTCTAAGGATTGTCTATCCAAGTGATGTTTGATCAACAATAAAACTTGACTCTGTGGATCCACAGACATGTCACTTGTCATCACATACCACAGGGCTGCACAATACAGTCCTCAAGCAACTTTGCTCCAACTGCCCACAATCAGATTACTGAGAATAATTAAAGTCTAATGGCTTATTTCTATAATGGAAACCTCTTCAAGCTGCTGTCTGGCTTCACTTCAGCAGCAAATCATTGCCACAGTCCACCCAAGGACTCCTGTTCCCATCCTCCCCAGCCCCTCCAGGCCAATGCATGGAGTGCAACCCTCAGAACCAGCCACAGGGGGTGGAAATATGAACCAGGACACAGTACTGGGAAATCCCAGTGAGATCAAACCACAACACAGCCATCTACACATATCAAGACTGAAGAAAGAGACTGCACTGAAAAGAGGAATTTGAACAATACAGAAGCCTTAACCATTATCACTATCTGTGACTTATCCCCCCCAGGAAAAGCTGTAACCACCACTAGGACATTATGCAACCAAGGAAAGAGCTGCCTATACAATACACACAGAAAAGCAGCTGTTCTGCAACTTTTTATTCATTTTTTTAGTGCAAAAATTACACCTTTCAAAAACAGCTTCTCAAAATTTACATATGGGGGGAAATTTAATTGGAGCTACTCAAGAAATGAACTACACAGTAACCCAAAAGGATGGGCTACATTTTTCTTTTGCTGGTGAACATGGAAAAACCTATTTCAGTTCACCCCGACTGGGTGATCCTTCATCCTGCAGCAAGTGAACAAGACTGGGTTTTAATCAATTCCTGTTTGGACCTAATAGTTCCAGTCACACTGGGAAAATTTAATAGAGAGCAAAACACAGAAGGCCTGAGAAGCAAAGAACTCTCAACAGAGCTATTTCCTCTTCTGTCAACAGCCCTCAACTGCTGACCCTCCTAAATATGGAAGGCTGAAGGAGGAGAGATAATGATCCATGGTGAGATGCTCTAATTAGAGGTCACAGAGAAAACAGACCTGATCAGTCTCAATGGAAAAGGTTGCACGTGTTTGGATTTCCCCAAGTCTGAAGTCTAAGTTTGTACAGGATTTCTACTCTCTTATTATCTATAAAATAACCATCACACAAGAAAATAACTCAGGTTACCAGAGTGTTAAATGATGCAGAAAAGCACAAATGCAAACGGGAGATTGAACACATGTTGGATAATAGATGGTAGCTTAGAGAAACAGCACAGCCCCCTACACCACCTGATACATTTGCACACCCCTCAGGAACAGTTACCATTCTGTCACTGCTTTGGCTCCTTTATGCACAGCTCCCACATGCTTTTACCTTCCTCCTTCCCAACCTGTGTCCTACTCCTATCCACTTCCTTTTTACTCCAGCTACTTGATTAACTGGAGGGTGGTTGGTGTAATTTTGTGCTTATTCTGGAATCCAAACAGAGCACACATTTCTACTGAGTACTATTAGTCTTTGGAGGAAAAGCAGAGTACAGTGAAAGCAGTAAGTCAGTAAAAGTATTAACACGTGCTGGGGTGGGTTTGAGAAAAGCAGAATAAAGCAAAATTTCAGAATGCTCCCATATTAATGCAAATAGATTGGACCATGGAAACCCCAGAGATTACAGAAAATACCCAGAATATAATGCAGGGCTGTGGTGCTTTTAAAAAATCAGCACATATGTTGCAGGGTCTTACCTGGAACATGTCTCTGTCTTTATCATGAGTGCACTCCACTATAACCGTCTGAGTCCTGGATAACGTGAAGGAGATACTGTGATGACCTCTGGAGCTGACTGCCTGGGGAAGGAAAAAAGAAAGATGTCTGTTACACACAAAAATATTGTAATCAAATTCATTTTGTTATATAAACACCTTTACTGTGATCAGGAAGAGCAGTGTATCGTAACATGTTATTACAAGGCTGGGTAAACACACAATGGGATTTTTTTCGTTCGTTTTTAATGGAAAACCCCAAGCTGCACTGCTTGTTTCTAGTTCAGAAATACCCAACACTTACCATTTTTATAACTTAAACTCCAAAGACCTTTTCTCTCTGGAATTATATTCAGTTCCTAACCCTTGTAGCAATTTGTACCCTAGCAAACACTTGGGGTTTAGAGAGTTTTGGTTGGTTTGTTTTTAAAGTAAGTGAGCAACACAACTGATTTCCAGTTAAGTGTGCCAGGATTTCAGGGATATCATTAAGTAAATTTCTGGTTACATCAGAAAGAGCCTAGCAATTTTGTCTAAATGGTGACAAAAACTAAGCACTCCTAATGTGTTTTTTCCTTATTAAAGGAACATCACTTCTTACTACCTGTCAGAGTGAACTGGTCTCTGTAGATATGGATTTAGCAAAGACTATATAGTATTTCAGTATTTAAAACAAGACAGCACAACTCCTGTTTTCCACTGTATGTTACTAAGGTTGAGGGAAAAGAATTGGGAAACTAAATCTATTGGCTAATAGGAAAGAGATGTAAATATAAGGTCCATATAACTGCACACAATTCTGAAAGGTAATGAGTGTTACTGCTCAGAAAACACTTTGCAGACACTTAAGCACTGAATTAATAGGTTAATTAAGGCTTTCTCCAGTTTTCAGCTAAGGGGATAATTTTCTCCTAGAGGTTCTCACTTGCTCATTCCTTCATACTGCTTTTCACCTAAAGAATTCACAGATAGGGATGATTAAACTAAACAACTAAATATATTCTACTCATCTGTCTGCCATCTCTCACAAAAGCCTAAATTATGCCAAAGCTACATCAATTATTGAGCAAATCATTAAAAATCTTTCTGAATGCTGGAGGTATTAAAAACATCTATGTGCATACTAAAAGCCTACTAAGGGTTAGCAAGGGTAATTTGAGACAGAATTATTACAAACACATAAGGGAAGAATTGGTTTTTTTGCAACCCTCCCGCATTTACAACACCAGAGCCTGCTTTTACAACACACTTCTTGCTGAAAGCTCTCAGCTGACACTTGCTAAAGGTTTCAGCTTAGCTGGTAACACCTGGAGGCAAAGGATTTAACACCTTTGTGGGAGACAGAGACAGTGGCACTGGGAGCAAGTTTGCTGGTGACACCACTCTGTGTGGTGTGGCTGACAGGCTGGAGGGAAGGGATGGCATCCAGAGGGACCTGGGACAGGCTGGAGAGGTGGGACCTTGCAAAGCTCATCAAGTTCAATAAGGGCAAGGTCCTGCACGTGGGTCAGGGCAATCCCAGGCACAAACACAGGCTGGGGGAGAATGGATGGAGAGCAGCCCTGAGGAGAAGGACTTGGGGGTGCCTGTTGAACAACCAGCTCAGTGTGATCCAGCAATGGGCACCTCACCAGAAAGCCCAGCGAGTCCTTGGCTCAGCCCACAGCATGGGCAGCAGCACAGAGGGAGGGGATTGTCCCCCTCTGCTCCACCCTGGTGAGACCCCACCTGCAGTGCTGCCTCCAGCTCTGGGGAGCCCAACAGAAGAATGATGTGAAACCTGCTGGAGCAAGGCCAGAGGAGGCCACGAGGACCATCAGAGGGCTGGAGCTCCTCTGCTATGGAGACAGGTTGAGTGTCCAAGGCCAGAATGGACAGGACTTGGAGAACCTGCTCTAGTGGAAGACGGCCCTGCCCATGGAGCTGTATGATCTCTAAAATCCCTTCCCACCCTACAATTAGGCAAGATGACCTTTCCCAGTCCCTTCCAAGTGTTTCTTTCCTGCAATAAATCTCTTCACAAAACTTGAAGACACGGTTTCCCCAATTTTGCTCCAAGAGCTGCAACAGCTGAAAAGTGATGTAAACATGTTTGGCAATCAGTGATAGGCAGAATCTGAATTTCCCAGCCTATTTATAGTGTTCTGTAATGACCATTATGCTAGCACACAGCTTGTTGCAAGAACCAACAGCATCAAGATGCAATTTGGATGAAGTCACTGATGCTGTGACCTGCTGGGACACTGAACTGTAGCTCTGAAATGTGCATGAAAAGTTTTTTCCTCTATGAATGTTTGGCAACTAACAAGGGGATCTCAAGCTCTGAGCAGGTCTCAGGTGTACCTAGAACATCAAAGAAATAAAGTGACAAACAGGAGACACGTGCATCTTGTGTTTTAAGATGGCAATACTCTATTTATATTTGTATTATCACGTATCACCATTTCAAACATCAGAGAGTAAAAGCTTTCACACGCAATCTTTTCTGTGTGTGCTCCTTTCCCCTCGAGTTTTTTTTCCTCATCTACTTCCCCTCCTCTTTGTTTGCCACTATTTAAACCCAGTTAGTTTCAGTGAGAAACGCTACATTTAATTTCCTGGAATTGTGCAATCATTTTGAGTAAAAAACTCAAGGACATTATGAGAAATGTTTCAATTTGTGTGCTTTTCCAGTCTGCTCAGCACCAATTCAAAGGCACTTCATAGGCAGTTTAAGTGCTGGTCTCAAAGCAATTGGCCACTTACAAGTTCAAAAAAAAAAAAAATAACAGTATTTCAGGAACTACACCAAACAGTGAAAGTTTAGTATCCTAATAAAACAGTATTATGAGTGGAATGCAGACAGGCAAAATCATGAAGGATTTTGACAGCTTGAGGCACAACAGAACCACACTACTACAAGTCCCAGGAGAGGCTGGAGATTGATTGCACCAACCCCCTTAAAATTGGTTTGTAGCAATCAAAATAGCGAGTTTGCCTTTTTACTGCTTTTAGCACTCAAATTTCCAGACTTTTTTCCTTTTTCCTGCCAGAAATATTTCCCTCCCCAAAACCACTGATGCCGTTGTGGTAACTGAAGCTGTGAGAAGAGCCCTGACTCTTCAAGATCCACAGCAGCACCACAAGGTCCAGGAGAAAACTTCCGAGTTTCAGGCTGGACAATAGCACCTTCCAGGCAGGTATTAAGACACAAAAGAACAAATATCTGGCACTAAATTTTACCTCTGTCTTTTCACCTCCACCCCAAGATCCATCGCAGCAATAGGATTTTCAAAGCTTGTTCTTACAATCCACCACGTTTTTGTGTGGAACTGTAGAATCATTTAGGGTCTAAAAGACCTTTCAAATCAAATCCAATCATAAATCCCAGGGTTGTGGTTTCACCTTAGCAGCCACAGAAGACACTTCCTTCAGACATTTCCAGCACTTTGGGCTCCTTTACTCTGCCACGAGCTGAATTTGAGACCACTTTGCTCCTGTCTTTTAGGTTCTTAAAAGTTTCATGAAAATTATAAATTGAACTCAGGAAAAAGAAACCAAAAACACACACCTTAAATCAGTGCCCAACAGAAACAAATTCTGGAAAAACCTCACTAACTTCTACAGCCTGAGCCTGGCAAACAAATCCAGAGCATGATGCTGCCCGTGGCACACGTCACCTCTTGTCCTTTAGGAATGCTGGTGGAGAGATCCAGGCTGCATCAATTCAGCTGCCTATACAACAGATTGTTTTACATGGTTAACTGTCTCAAGCTGCTGAATTCAAGCAATTCCCTTTGGAGGAAATAGATAGGAAAGTGAAGATTAACTGACAGGAAGAGAGGGAAAAAATAACAGCAGCAAGAGATTTGGCCAGAGCAATTGCACTGTTAGTGACTCCATGCCCATACTGGCACTGAGGAATTTTAATAAGTCCAAAAGCCAAGTGAAAGGAAGGAGGGAATCCTGAGGTGTCATATTCTCCCCATGGCATGAAGGGATAGATCTCCCCAGCATCTCTCCAAGACAGAGCTCATGTTTGCACAGCAATCCATCCCCCTCCATGGGGTTTTCCAGCAGGAACACAGTGTGCAGCAACAGCTCCAGCCCTCGCTATACATTGAGCCAGTTAAGCTCAGCAGGGAGACCCCTCCCCAGTGCCCAAGGCAAACCCCACAGCTCCCCCACTGCCTCCAGATTTGTGTCCTGGTGATTTCGGGTCAAAACTGCCTCATGTTACCGGAGACCAAAAGGGGAAGGCCCCTGACCTCACTCCCACAATAACACAGCCTAAGCAAATATTCTTCCCTTTTTGTTTGTTTGGTTTTCAACTTCGCTAATAGCTCGAGTTTTCAGTTCTATCCTTCCTGCTGGCTGGGATTACACTTGGCCTTGGTTTTTCCCTTGCCTCCTTACAGATGCTTCTTCATTCTTGCTCCTTTCTCTCCGTTTTGAGAACAAACCCTCGTTGCAGCCCTTTGCCCTCACAAGGAAAGCAGCAGCTAAAGGCTACGACTTACAAATCTGTCAGGTCTCTGAGGAGCCAAGATCAAACAGAGATCAAACAGCGCCTGCTTTTCCAGCAGCAACACTGCAACCCTGCCAGCCCCTGGAAGATCCCAGCCCACCTGAAATCTGTGCTCTGCACTGGTGGGAAGGTGGATGTTACCAGTTTATCATCCTTTCAAGAAGGGACAATGAATAACCTCACCTTGTAGATAAAGGGAATAAGAATTTATAATGGTTACACTGGAAGATAGGGTTTCTAAGTGCTCTAAGAGATATAGAAAAAGGAGGGAACAAAACTAAAAAGTAAATAAATCTCCAGCAGATTGGATGTATGACCAAGTGAGTGGCAGCAATGGACTCCACAGACACACAGGGTCCCCAGGGTGTGCACTGCACTGAGTGCCACCAGTGTCCCCTCTCTCCTGACCCTGACAGCAGAGGTGGCTGTCTAAGCCAGAACGTCCACCTTTATCTCCTACATCCACTCTCAACCAGATGTTCCCTATCCAGGAGCATCCCCTGGTGTGCCACAGAGAGCTCCTGCACACTGACAATGGGGCTCATTTCCCTGAGTCATCCCCGGGCCCAGAGTTCAGGAACGGGTCAGGAGCTCAGGGCACGATTACATCACCTTAAGGCTATTAAGTCAAACCTGCCGTGTAAAGAGCGTGTCAATGAGCTCGAGAAGCAGATCCCAAAATTCTCACAGCTTTTAGGACTGCCGCTTACAGGGAACAAATCTAATCCACTTCTAGAAATAGAGGTTTTATTGCTTCCTTCTGACTTGCAAACCACGTTTGCACGGAAATAGAAAAAGAACTCCCCGCATTTGGAAATTTAAAATTAAACCATTCCCTTTGTGCCAGGCGAGCTCCCCAAAGACCATGAGAGGGACTTAGTGTTATTATGGCTCCCAACTCTTGTGCACTACAGCAGAAATAAAGGCCAAAATCCATTAAGAAAGAGGCAGATGTCTCACAGGAAGGGCTGCTCCGTCAGAATGGGAGTTTTAGTTTAGTTAATTAGGTTGGATTAGGACAATAAAATGATTTATGGGAACACTTTAGTTTCCTTTGTTGGTAGTCAGGCTGACCGACACCACACTGACGTGTCCAAAATTAATGACAGCAGTGCCTTCAGGAGTTAAATGCTCTCGGACTTGGCTGCCAGCCTTCGATTTCTTTTATAAAGAGAGAACACAAGAAACACTCAGGGATGTCAGACAAAAGATCTTGCAACTTAAAAGGAAGCTTGAGCCAGCAAGGAAGGAAGCCTTTAAAAGCAAAGAACACATCACATTTCCACTGGATTTTTGGACAGACTGGCTGCCAGAGCCAGCAGACATTGAGTTACCATAAAGAAAACACAACAGAAGCTCATGATCATGAGACGCTGATATTTTACTCACATCAGAAAAGCTTCCCAGGAAATTAAGACAAATGTCAATTCATATAACATTAACTTCAGACTGTTTGCAGTTTTACTCTGTCTCAACTTGAACCCAAGAGCAATTGTCCAGAATGACTGCTTCTCTAACACAAGATTCCAATAAATTTACATTGACCTCTGGCTACCGATACAGCCATTACATGTAATTTTCCTCTAGCCTTTTGCAAAGAAAACAAGAGATATTATTATGGAAGCCTTATGGGTTTCATGTATCCACAGGAGAGGCTGAAATACCTGTACCAAGCCGAATCACTGGCCCAACTCTTTAACTCTGCATCAGCCTCCTGCACAGCTCCATACAAGCCCATTCCTTCCACATCTTTCCTTATAAAAGAGCATCTACATTACAACTGCAACAACAGCTATGCAGACAACTTTGAAATACCAATGCTAACACCTTCTCTGTCTCTAATACTTCAGCTGTCAATATTCTCTTGACAACTAAATGAGTGGTAGGAAGTGGTCAAAAAAGAGCAAGAGTCAGTAACTGCAGGTAAGCAAAGAAATGTGCCACAATAACAAAATTAATTGTTGTCACTTTTAAACTAAGTTCACTGTGTGCAATCCCTGTCACAACAAAGAGCTGATACCTGGAGCCTGCAGGTCACCCACGTCTTCAGTTTACTGAATGCAGAACCCCCCCCACCCCAAAATTCAAGGCACACGGGCTCAGGGCCCATGCAGAAACAAATTCAGCATAGTCTGCTTTATTTACACTTCAACTTTTTATGGCTTTCAGAGCATTCCCAAGTTTGTTCTATGTACCCTTTCCTGCTGAGCTGGGAGGCTGGAGGGGCCAGAGGGGATTTGTCTCGAGCACACATCAGAGCCATCTGCTCCAAGTGCACACGTGGGGTTGTGCTACCACTCGAGCAACTCACTATTTATCAACTCAACAGGCAGATGTTAAACCATTGCCTCCATTTGCTTAATCTGCCTTGGTGTGCAGTTTTAGACAACAGCCAGCATCACACATCTATTCTCCAGAAGCAGCATCAAAACACGCCATTCTCTGCTTTGGGGACTACAAGAAGTAAGGAGGCAAAACTCTCAAAGTATTTCTAGATCAGCACCTGCAAAGTCAGGCCAGGGCTCCCAGACACTGGACTGTATTCTGGTTTTCCAGAGAAGAATGTAGAGGAAGCTGCTCCTGAGGAAAAAGTAAGTATTGAAAACATCTTCAAAACACACTGTGGGTGTTGGTTAAACTGCACAGATTGAAGTTTAGGGGGCCAAACCCACCACTGCTGCAGCCACTGACTAGTCCAGAGTCCCACCTCGTACCTGGACTCCTGACCAGCTCTAGTAACACAACCCAAGTTGTCCCCCTCAGTAAGTAAAAGCAGCTCAAGGCACACACCAGCTTATATAACAGGCACAACTATAAGATGCAGAAGCTCAGGAATTGCTTCGTCCATCACAAACTTTTGGTGGTTGTGAACCAACACTTTCCTAACCAACCTGTGAGTCATTTTCCTCCCAATCTCACCTTTTCGCTTTTCTAACCCTTACAATCTTTCTCATCTCCTTCCATTTTCTCCTGTCTGTGTTCAGTAACATTACATTACAAGCAGAACTTCTGACCCCAAAACTCCTGGCATTAATTCACCAAGGGTAGGATTTCTCCAGGAAGACTGCAAGCCTATAGATTTAAACATGAAGGCATAAACACGATTTTGTCACTGCAGCTGGATCACATCCCTAAAACTCTTGACACACCCACAAAAATATCAGTAATTAGAGAAGGATGCAACAGTGTTTGTAACTGAACATTCTGGTGCCAACAGTCTACAATTCATTTATATACATCAGGAACAAAAGCAGCAGATGCCTGGCTACGCTTATGTATTTAGATATGCCAAGCACACAAAATACCCACAAATTAGAATCCTTAACTAAAAACCAGACAAAAAAATATAGTGATAAAGTCCCCTCAAGGGCTTCTATCAATACATAGGCTGAAAGATTTGTACACTCGGCTCATCAGCAGTGAATGTTTCTGTGAATCAAAGCACCCCTGAGCACCAATCTGTGCCTGCCTGCCAAAGGAGAGCACATAATAACACCGGGAGAAGCTGCAGATCATTCCACAGCTCCCAGAAACCATAAACTGCATCTGACACAAGTCAATTTTACATTAAGACAGCCAAAGGCTCTCCAGACAGTTACCTTAACAGACCTGTTAAGCAGCTGCACAAAACTCTCTCAAGGGGCAAGAAAAAGGGAACTTCCTCTAGCCAAAAAGCCATTCAATGCTTCTAGAAAGCAGTTACTTTTTGAAAAACCCAGCAAGGGGCAGAAGCTCCTTTCTACACATCACACTATAGAATATTGTCCTCACAGAACACCCTCCTCTTCAACAGAACAAACCCAGAAGGCATCAGGTTCTTTTCTACTGGTCTGGGATTCCCACAGGAACTGCAACAACTCATTGCAAACTAGACTTTGTAGCAAATCTCCTTTGTGGAGACTTCCAACAAAAAACAAAAATAATAAAAAAATTGCAAACCCAGCTGGACAAACACGACTGACAGCAGCTCTCAGGAAAAGCAAGTCAAGCCCACCTTTCAAACACAGCACCCTCATTGCAAGAGCTTTTGGGGGCAGAAGGCACAGAAGGGTATGTGTGTAGGATGTGTCTCCCACAGGGATGAAAGGGATAGATCTGACCTCGCAGTACTCTCATACTCCAGCAGAAGAAACAAAACAAGTTAATAGCACACATCTTGCTGTGGAAAATGATCACTTTGGGTTTCTTTACACTGCTACAAGTATATAGCAAACAAAGTATTTCTGACCTTTGCAGTTGTCATCGATACAGATCACCAAGCATCTCCCCGTGTAAAGCTCAGAGCTTACTCACATTCCTTACACACAACTCGGTATATTTAAAAATACACACACACTCTGTTTGAACTGTGTTTAACTGAGCTACTTAAGTGATTTAAGTCAACAAGATAATACCCTAAACAGCAGTCAAAATGCAATCCTGATTTACGCTGCTGCACAGGAGTTGCAAAATCAACTCTTAGCAAGTGGGAGGCGAGGAGCTTTCTTCTCTAAGTGTGCAGTTGCCAAGCTCATTTCAAAACATAAGTGGCTGTAAACTCTGAATCTGTGCAGAACTGAAAACAAGGCTGGTCCCAATTACCAACTTTTCTCTGTTTTTCTCAATTATTCAAGATTTTTTAAAAAACACCATCTCTTCCACCAGCAGAGCAGCTCTGGGAGCAAGTGGTACCCAGCACTGCAACTCCATCCCGCAAGCTGAGACGGACAGTGAGAAAGCAGCAAGCACATGTCCCGTTCTGAGCCACCCACCACAACTACAACCAGTGTTCACAACCAAATTTAGGAGTTATTGATCAGAATGTTTTGTCCCTGGGTGTCACTCCAAAACTGTTACTGTTCAAGTTAGGAGCTGGGTTCACAAAACACATTCAGCGCTAGAACGGGGAGGTTCAGCTGAAAACCATCTATTTTCTTTGTGTATTTACGAACTTCCGCATGGAATAACAGATCAGGGGAAATTTCAACATCAACAGTGAATTACAGAGCAAAGCAAGCACAAAAGAACTGCGTGAGAGCACTTGAGCCAAAACACAGGTCGTGTCTGCCACTGAAGTGCGATGGGAGCGGAGCCAAACAGAACTGTTATGGGTCAGTCCAACCCAAACAGCGCTGCTGTGAATGTGCCACATCCTCAGCCCGTGCCCAGAGCGCTCTAACCCATCCTTTACAGAATCGCGGGATCCTCCAGTTACATTTCAAACCCCAGGGTGTGAACACAGGGCAATTAACACCCAGGAAAATTCAAGCCCGTAGACAGGCATTTGACAGAGCAGCCACATCTGCTTCCCTTCCATCAGATAATATACCACCAGAGCCCATTACTATTCCGAGCTGGTAGCAAAATCCCTCCCTTTATAATAGCTTTGGAATGGAATAAATTTAGCTTCCTCTAGATTGTACTGAAGGATATTCTGCAGCCCAATTCCCAGTGTTCAGAGAAAGTAATTAGAGGATTAGTCGCCTCTATTGGTCCCCGTTCCTGTTATTTTCATTGTGTTCTCAAATTCAAATCTTCTGTGGGGTTTTTCAGTCAGATGGATTCAGAGGAGAGGAAGGAAAATTTATTTCCCTAAAATTTAAATCTCTCATACCAGCTTAAAAAATTCAAGCCACGAAGATTCGTTTGAAAATTTACAATCCCGGAATTTGGTTCCAGCAGGCTGTGCTAGATGCATCCACACCCAGAAGTTACCACTTATCTTTTCTGCAGTTTATTAAAATTTAAAGGCAAAGCTTTACAGGCAACTTGCTTTCCATTCATATGTAATGTTAGATAAGGGAAGGGCTCATCAGCTCTGCTCTTCAGACAACGTGATTTTACCACTGATAGGACCTGCTGCCCTTCCCTCCACCAAAGAGAAGCAAGGCTGAACTCCATCCCATATTAACACACTGGTTCCATATTACCTTAGTAATGAGACCCAAACTGTCTGAACACACAGTCAAAGAGATTTCTTTCAAAAATAAAAAGGTAGAGTACAAGGCTGGAGTTGTAATAGCAAAATTATGGGATATGTCACTATTTGTATGAAAAATACAGACTAGTTCCCCCAGTGATGGATGGGATTTGGGGGTTTATATTGAATGAAACAGACTGAAAAACAGCATTAAACAATGACACAGTGCACTTAGCGGGCCCACAGTATAAATAAGGCACAGTTTTAATTAGGGTTATAGAATATCCAGTGTTTCCTAGGATAAAGCAGCCTACATTTATGTGGGAAATATAGAAGGCTTATGAAATTACACACAGCAAAAAGCACCTCAAGGACCTTTTTTTCTTTTCCCCACAGCATGTCTGGGTGGAAGTTGTATACATAAAAATTAATTGTGTTTCCCAGTATTAACTGATTTAAATCATGTTCTTAATTTGGTGTCAAACTACTGGATTTCTTTAATTTATTGTTTAAATCAGGTTTTAACAAGTAGGAAGGTCTTTGTAGTGGCAGAGCTCTGAATCCCAGTTTCATGACAGTTAAAGAGTATTTACCACCCAGCACTGTCAGGCAGCCCTTAATAAACATGATGAATGTGTTCCATCTTATTGCTTACATTTAAGAAAATAATGAATTTACATACACATTTCTGAGAGCTTTAACAGCAGTATTTGACATGTTACAGGCAATGTTACAAGTTTACTGAGGGCAGGCTTTGGTACAGACACCCACACATTCCCAGCACAGCTCCAGAAATCACTGTTCAAACACCATTTTTATACTGGAAATAAGAAGAAAAGTTTCCCTTCTGCAATCCCTCTGCCAAAAAGCCCCATTCAACTTCCCACATTATATATATAATTAAAAACATTGAAATCACATGGCTCTGGGTCAAAAGTTAGTCCAGTTCCTGCACACTTTTGGAATATCTGGATGGTATTCAAAGGAATCCCCAAGACACTGAATGTGCAAATGGCAAGTGAAGTCAACTACGGGTGAGTGAATTAAGAAGCAGCTCCAGTGACTCCTTGGAGCAAACACTGTCTACAAATAAATTATCAGATCATCTCATGCAGGCAGTAGAAAAATCATGAAGAGGCTTTTTTTTTTTAAAATAAATAGCAGTGACTGGAAGATCAAATTGCAGAAACTTTGCCACCACTCTGTTGAGCTAAGAAAGTAATTTAGGAGTAGTTAATGTGGGAATCTGCACTGAAACCAATTGATTCTTTCACAAGGTATGAACTGTAAAGCTACAAAACCCAGCAGGAAGCCTAATTAATGACAACAGATGAAAATGGCAATCCAGATCAAATGCCAGATAAAAAAAATTAACTGAAGGCTTACATATTTTTAGAGCAAACATAATAAATGGAAATCCAGAAAGATAATCTCCTCAAAGTCAATATAACTGAAGAGTGTATTCAAATTCACATCTGAGATAACTGAAAAAAAACTTGCCAGTTTTTGTAACCACCATCCAACAAGCTGGTTCAGAGAAACTGATCCTTAAAAACAAGACCTAAACAGCAGAGCAATGCTGAATAAAGGCAGACCACAGAGTGCAGTGCCAACACAAAAATTCTTTTTGTGTACAGATTGTACCCAAATAGTTGGCTTTACTTAGAGAATTACTCTCAGAAAGCTGCAGAGGAACCTCTATTCAGTTCTCTAACCATGTAGGCAGGGTTTGAGGGTCTCAATAACTGAATGCCCTCCCACCTGCAACATGACTCCAACCATTTACTGTCTTGTCCTATTAAAACATTCATTTTTGCATTGACCCTCCAGTGCTTTATGAAATCTCTGGGATAATGGCATTTATTCATTAAAAAGCAAGGTAATGTGCAGAAAATACCTCACAACTAAAAGGGGTTTTTTTCAGCTACATTAACCTATTCTGCTCTGCCAACCTCTACTATTATTACTAATATGGCTATTATATATAATATGTAATTTAGAACACCTTTTATCACAGGATCTGATTTTCACCTTTTCATTTCTGTACGTGGCAACTGAGGTAAAATTATTTTCACTCAAGAGATTTGCTCTCTGACCGTTAAGTTGGGTCAGGGAGTGTGCATAACAGGGGTTTAAAATGATGGCAGAAGCTATAAACCAGAATTTGTGGTTGATTAGCAACTACATTTTACACTTCATACAGCATCAATCCAAATTTACAATTCCCCAGATGAAACACGAAGTGAAGTCGGAGGGGCTTTTCTGGCACTGGATTTTGTTGTTGAGCCTCTGTAAGAACAGCAAATAATCCCTTCCATCTCTGCTCTGCTGCAGGTGGATCAACAGCACCTGCTTTGGCTAACGAGGCCCCAGGACCAAAAAGCCCTGAGAGGGTTTCCCTGCTGGATCCAGGAAGGTCCAGGCTCCCACCTCCTTCCCTGCTACCTGATGGCTCTGCAGGCAGAGCTGGAGCTACAAATCACAGACGGGCCATCAAGGAGGTACCTGCCTTTAACCTTCCCACACTAATAATGCTTCCCAGGCTTTCCCTCCACATCACACACACAGACAGTACTCTTGCACTGTAAGCACAGTCATTTTCGACACCTTAAAAAAATAAAAAAGGGACTCCATTTTGGCATTTTCTCCCCAAGAGCCCTAATTTGTTTTCAAAATATCCATTACCCTTCTGTTTCTCACATGCACAGGGTTACTATAACATACAAAAACATGCTTCATCATTCTCAAAACACCCACTTGACAGACAACAGTGATCACCTGGTTCATAATAATTACTTTTGCACACTTTATTGTATTTTCTCCAAAAGAGCACCTCAAGAAATAAATATTTTTGAACTCTGCATTACCTAACCAGGTCAAATTTTCCCCATACCAGGTTATCTCCCAAAGTCATCCCTTTGTCTCCTGTATTCATTTAAGTACACCACGTTTAGCTCAGATACTTCAATCTGCTTCATGCTAATTTGATATCATCAATATATTAAGCGTAAATACACTAAAGAAGCCAGGTTTGCTTTTAATTTAAAGAGCTTCAGCTTTCATATACAGCAGCAAATGAAAATTTCTAGGCAGTTGCTGCAGTTCAGAAGCAAATTCGGGAGCCACTTTCTGCCACGGAAATGGCAGGCTTTTGAGCAGCTCTGGTGAGTAACTCGTGGAATAGCTCATTTAAGCTGCCAGTTTTCATTTGCTGCTGTACAAGGCAGAGTTTCTCCATTCCCTCCTTCAAATCAGTTTTGAGACTCCTGTTTGAATCCTCTCCAGCTTTTCAAAATCCTTCTGGACACCCAACAGCAGAACTGCAGAGTGTTGTATAATGCAGCCTCATCAACACAGACTGTGCAATTCCACCATTCCCCTCTCATCCAAGTCAAGAAAGCTAACTTACAGACTGCAGAAAACTCTGGTTTCCAAGACACAGCTGCAATAGCTACAGACCCTACTGAAACTCTCCAAATATTTAGCTTTGCTGGTATTTTGGTTAGAGTTCATTACAAATCACGTGCCTTTTGAAAAAACCCCTATCACCAAGCCATCTAGACAGCTCCATGCAGCTGTTGCATCTTATTTACCCTTCTGACAATTGAACTGCTACCAGTTTTCTCAAATGAAGTTTGTGGGTTTATGTTATTTGGGGTTTTGTTGGTTTTTAAAGTTTTCCTTCATGTGATGCATTTAATGCTGGAAAATTGCTTACTGCTATAGAATCCCATTAATAATCAGCTCAGGAATTTGGATTTCACAAATAATTTACTGGGATTTAAATTAATTAAATGCCAGCTGATAACGGTTAAGATAATATCACATAAAGCTCCTTTCCATTTCTCTCTTTTTGACTTTTCATACCAGGAAATAATTAAGTAAAAAAATACATCTTAAATAGTGAGGAAAATGCAATGCACAAGTTATTATCCATCAGCTGTTCTACCACCCTCATTCACCTCCCAGCACCCCACAATGCTGTGGGACACCAGCAGCTCTCTGATCCCTCTCAGTTAAAACCAGTAAGATTCCTCACACTCACCATAGTAACAGCCCAGTCAGACTTATCACCGGGCAGATGAACCAGGATAACATGTTTAGGATTAATTGTATCTACACCCTGCTGGATATAATCAGACAAATTCCATGCTGAGACCTGTATAAATCAGCAGATTATTGACAAAAGGACATTATCCACAGAACTGTGCTCACTACCCCGGTAATTCCCATCCTGCTCATGGAGCCACAGCAATTCAGCTCAGGTCCCTCATCATCCAGGCTCTTAGGGACCATTAGAGCTCCTCAGGAATTCCCCACTGCTCTCTCTCCTGTCAGCAATTACCAAACCAGCCTGTGCTCTCCCCTCTCTCTTTAGGCACTCTGGAGAGTGGAGAGGCACACACAGTGTTCTGCTTTTCTCCCAAATCCATATGAAGAGGGATGCAAAGGCACTGGAGAGGTGCTGTGCAAGCTTTTCCGTGCCCACCTCCCTTTGGGAAGGAAACAGCCAGGTCCCCTCATGTTCCCAGCAAACACGAGGATGCCTCATTACTTTAACTATGGAAAAGGAGCTCAATCCAAGCAAAACGGGTGAGGAACTAGATCATGGCACCCATGGCTCCTGAGTGTTCCTTTCCCCAGGAACAGGAGGGTAAGTACCTTACAAGTCCACATTCCTCCTCACTACTTCCCCATACACTTGCTGGAAACGTCTTTTATTAAACCAACACCTCATTTACACTCAGCAAGTTACAGAAGTGTCAGAGAACGTTTCTTTCTCAAGTGATGACTTGGAGATTCCTTACATTATTACCCAGCCAAGCAGGAATTGCTTTGGACTGGAACCTGCTGAATGAGTTTCTCACATGTGCAGCTTAACACCCTCACCACAGACTGCTCACCTGGGTGCTCCAACTTGGCTTCAGCCCAGATGATAATCCCGCTTGCAAAATGTTAGAATCATCCTCTATAACATTCCATCTTCCATTGAATGGAACAAAAAAATGCACAACAGCAGAGCATTTAATTTTCACTGGTACATTGTTGCCCTTCCTCCTAGCTGAGAGCCACGATTTGTGTTGTGCCCAATCTATATATAGACACACTCTCTTTTAAGTAAAATATTTTGAATAGACCTCTCCGTATCACCTCATTTCTAAAAATAAATATTGGACAATGGGTAAAGCTCACTTTCCAGGCACAGAGCGCTGTGAATTGCAGGCAGCTACTTAAGCACGTTCTTTTCAAAATATTATAGACATTCCCTTAACAAGGAGCTACAAATGCATTCAGTTCCCCTGACTTGCACTCAATACTTAAAATTACGGCAAAGTATCACTATATACACTATGGAAAAAGAACTATGTCCCACTAAAACACATAAGCAAAAAAAGAGCATTTCTTTGTTAAAAAAAAAAATCAATTTAAAGAGTCTTGAAATATCAGGTCCCCAACTGAGACAATCTCAGGCAGTGGAAAACATGAACGTAAGAGTTTTTGTGTGTGTAATCAAAGGTATCTTCAGCTCCAACTTGAGATTTGATAGCTAAAATTGTCAAATGAAAGAAGGTTTAAGTGTCAGGAGAGGACAAAGCACTACCTGAAGAGCAAAATGTTACTACAAGGTACAACTAACAGTCTGGAGGGTCTGAAGTATTAAGTACTTGCCCTCAGGGTGGGATCAGCAAATCTAAAACTTCAGGGAAGCCTGCTTAAACCCATCGTGAAATTGTTAGAGCATAAGGCTTTAAAAGTTCAAGTATTATGTGCCTGTCCAATTACATTAAGCAATATTAGCAACAGAGCAGCTTAAAGCCATTTCGGAGGTGGAAGCGGCCCTGTCTGTAGGTGATAGTGGGGAATGAGCTGATGCAGCACAACAGGCGGTACTTTGGCCACATCACTCTCAAACAAGCCGGTTTCACCACTAGGTCTGTCAGAGCCGCACAGATCTTCCTGTTACTACAACAACAGCAAAAGAAGGAAAAAGAAAAAGAAGGCAGATAAATGTTCCATCAGCAGCGATGAAATAGTACACACCCCGAAAATAATAATTCCTTGTGTCTGTTGAATGCTGAACTTCACCTTGCCGGGCCGCATTAGCGGGGAGAGAGGAGCCGCCGTAATGAAGCCCCACGGGAGGACAAAGACGGAGATAATTGCGGCTTTGTCTCACTGCACATCAACCCGACCAACTTCTGCTAGCAAGTTCAAATGCCATTTCACAAATTAATTCGTGCGGTTTTATTTTCAGTTCAAAACAAACAAAAACCCCACACGGCTCTTATGGGGAAGGCAATCAGGGAGGAACAATGAGCTCGAGTTGTAAGAACAAAAGACACACATTCCTCCTGCAGGAAAAAAGGCTGAGTTGTTACTAAGACGCTTCTCCAGCGCAAACACTACAAGAAAAACGAGCTGAAATTCTGTCTCGATCTGGGAAGATTCATTTTATTTGTGACAGCAGGAGATCACAAACCAGTGTTCAGATACATGACTGGCACCTTCTGCCCAGACAAGCTTCCAAGGAAAGCAATAATAGTTTCGAGGAAACGATAGCTATGAACGAACAGCCACGAGAGAACAGCATGTATCCTACATTTTTCCCTTCAGCAGCAAGAAGCCTCAGTACCAAGGAAAACAGAAAGACAGCAGAAGAGTCTGAAGTCAACTGTAACATGTAATTTCTAGCGCTTGTTTCTGTGCATCTCACTTAGCAAAGCAGATAAAGCACTGATTTTCACTAAAACGAAGGGCTAATCTAGTGTAACTAATATTCTAATTACAGAATCATGTCTATTACTCCAGGATTCCCCTTCACAGAAACATGAACAAACAGCAGTGCAACAAAATACTACCATTTCCTGCTTTACAGAGTTAAGATCTATTTATTCAAGAAGATCCACAACCAAGAGTCAATGAAGATTTTAGGATTTAAGCCAGAACTATCAGGGCACCAAACGACTTGCCCAAACACAGGCATTCAAAACAAATGATTAAGACCATAAATTGTAGTTCTACATTTTAGATTTTTAATAATCTTTTCCAGATCTAATAAGGAATGTTCTGTCAAAACATCCCCTCCCCTTCTGTTGTTGCACTGTCATAATTTGTGTTCAGAGACCTAAGGAACTTTGCGATGCCAAAAACAAGTTTCTCATTTTGCCAGCTCAAGAGACAGGAAATAAAAATCAAATGCTACCAACATGGAGGGACAGATCAACACAGTGCAAGTGTTATTGGTACAAATGAAAACTGGGACACAAAACCCCTCACAACTCCTGAGCATGTTGGACTATTTTTACTTCATGTATTCCAGCAGGAGCAAAGCTCTACACCAGTAGTGAGTGCTAAGCACAGTGCATACATGTTTTATATATTAAATGCAAAACGAGAAGGAAAATTCTCTTTTAAAACCCCATGAGTACAGTTTTAACATTTTTCTTACCAAAAAGAAAATGTTCGGCAATGTTTTCCTAAAAAGCTCAGAGGCATCTCACTGATAGGCCAGCTAGAGAAAGAGAAACCCTCAGGACTCCTGGTGTCCCTCACTTGTTAGTGACAACAGAACAGTGGGCAGAGGAGCAGCACAAGGTGGGTCAGTGGCAGGGAAGGTGAGATGGGAAGGGAAACAACAGCAGAAAGACTTCAACCCATCCTTTCAAACCAATTCATTACGTCAAATGCCCCCTTCTTTACACTCTGTATGATACGTACATTCATAAGAAGCACTGGAGATGATGCACAAGGAGGGGGGGAAGACAAAGCACAAGCTTCTGTATCAGTTTATTTCCACATTATATGTCATTTTCTCATAAAAGGTTCATACAATACATTCTTCCACAACTATATCACAGACTGATCCTATATGCTAACCAGAGAGTTCAGTGAAATGCCCTGAGCCTCAATCTTTGAAGCTTTCAAATCTTGGGGAAACTGGAGCTAAGTCCCAAGCTAACAACTTTGCAGCAGTTCACCACATCAGAGAGCAAACCTTCCCCCTGTTTACACATACAACTGACCCATCTGCACACCTGCCAAGGAGACAACCTGCCCCACACAGGTATCAATCTCTGTTTTTCCCTAAAGCACTTTAATATAACCACAATCCCTATTTTAAAGGCAAGATGTTCTCCCCCAGTGTGAAGCAAAACATACAGTCACTGTCAAAAACTATTAATCGAGAACTAGTACAGCAAGTCACACTCAAATTAGATTAATGTGATGCCAAAACATTTAGTACATTTTTAGTCTTTCCACTTTGCACACAGTTTCTTGCTGTTGATGAAGTTATCTTGGCCAATTCCATCAAAGGTGAATTTTATTCCACCCCAAATCTTCCACTGGTCTGCATGAAAAAGTATTGTCATCATACTGGGTATAGTTAGCAGGCACTAAAAAAAGAGTTAAATGCAGGGAGATGCTTCATGAGAAAGGGTTGCAACTGTTAACAAGATAAACATGGTTTCTGGATCAATGCATGAGCAAACAAAAAAAAGACAAAATAAAGAAAGCACAGAAGCAGCAAACCACGGTGGCAAATTAATGTGCAGGCTTTGGCCAGGCTGATAAGACTGAGTACACAATATTCCAATGGGAAGGATTTCCACTTCAAAACAAATCTACTTTTTATCTTCACTGTCCTTCAAATACACATGGATACACAACAGGAAAAAAAAATTACACAAGTGATAGAGACATTATGTACCTGTAACAAGTGTCCTAAGTGCTCTCTCCTTCCTGTTCATCAAGCCTGAGAAACACCAGACTGAAACAACCCTGGAACACTGAAGAGGCCGATTAGATACCATTCAGGTTTCTGTGATTTATGAACTTTTACTAGTGCTAACAACACAGTTCACAAGTTGGTAAGTGAAAGCCAAGAAAGTCTTGCTTTAAAGACAGCCTATGCACAATTAACAAATCATTCTGGGCATGACGTTTCCTTGAAGACAACTTCTTTGACTTCAGAACAAAAAGTATCCGAGTCTTGGCAGGAGTACAGAAAAAATGACTCTGCAGACATTCAATGTTTTGGCAGAAAAATTACTGAAGGACAACAGATTACACGAGGTTCCCAAGATGTCAAACATCCACTGTACACAAACTTGCTAGAGGTCCTCCTGGAGTCACCTTCAGCCAGGGCTAAATCAGCAATTAAGACACCAAAATTGGTATGACCTGCTGGACATATCCGAGTCCCTGGAGCTTTGACCACAACTATTTGCTCTGAATCAGCTTGTGCTGCTCAGCTGAGCCACCCTCAAGACTCCACTGACTCTGCAGAGCCCAAACCTGCACAGCCAAGGCTTCAGCATCTTCCCACACAGAGCAAACGTGCCAACAGAGGTGCCAGTCTCAGCCTCAGGCCCAGCCCTCATGGCCCTGACACTCCTTCCTGCACACAGCTGGGCTGCCAAGGGATGGACTGTCCCCACTGTGCCCACCTTGGAGCACTTGTTGTGGGGTTTTCTCCTGTGCCAAGGGCCTTTTTCAGAGCAGTTCTAGGAAGGGCTCCTACATCTGTGAGCAAGATTGTTTGGGTATCAGAGATCATTCAATTGCCATTACTGCTCCACCATCAACGGTGCAGTCAAGCATTCCATGGCAAACACTGGAACAGAAATGACAACAAACAGCTTGCATGGAGCAGTAGAGGTGGAACTATCATCTCTCAGCATCTGCATAGCCTGCAATCCTACCTGAGGCAGAAATACCCCTTATTGTAGTCCAAAATCTTGTCCTTTTCAGAGAGTTGTCTGAAGCCATCCAAGCCTTGGACCTAGGAGGATGTCTCTACGCCCCTGCTTCAAAGTGGTTTAGTGTTTCTAAGGCCAACTGTGGTAACTTTCAGTCACCAAGTGAAAATCAATTACTCCTTCAGCCTGGAAAAGCCTCAGTGCATTCACAGAGTCACACTGCATGATGGTGTTCTCTCTTGTCATCTGTATCGGCTACACATATATAGATTTTTATTTTATCATTCTGGCTAAACTGTAATCAGATTAACTCTATACCCAGTTTATTGTAATGAGTTTCGTATCTAAAGCTTTCTCTCAAAAAATTCCAATATTCTTGAATAACGATTGAAATGCTTCCTTCCCCTTCTCCCCCCGATCCCTAAAGTATTATCATGGCAAAACCCATAAAATCAGTTCAGAAAAATATCTGCAAAACCTCCATTGCATCATGTAAATATGTACATTACACACAGTGTTTTTTTGACAAAAACACTGCAGGAAAAGTTTTGAATTAAACCAATGAATGGGGCTACCTGAACTCGATGGCCTGATTGTTTCATAGTCTATGTGAGACCCTGAGTAAATTCACACATCCAAGAGAATTTAATAAATATGCAACTTCTTTCCTTTATAAAATCCTTTTGTAATTCTTTTCCAGAAAAAAAAGTTCAACAGAAATAGCCCTGTTTTCACTTGCATTACAGTGACACCCTTAACCCCATCAGTATCTGAGTATAGGACAAAGATATTAAGAGATAACATTAAATAACCAGGCTATTTTTAACCAAGGAAACAAGAGTTAGACCTTCCCTGTAATAGTCGAGAGCATAACAGAGAGATATTTTAAGATATTTAGTAAGGGCTGTCTCCTGCACAAAATTGCAAACACATTGTTTTGACTTGCACGGTTTATTTATTGCACTCAGGCAGCAGCAGAGTCAATCTTTGTGACAAAACACCAAACAGCAAGATTTGAGAAAGCTTTGAGGGGGAGGGCTGAGCTGGGAAGAACACTTTCTGTGCTATTAGGAGTTTCACAATCCAGCTTCCCAAGGCCAGCTTTTCTCTTGGAACAGAGCAGGAGCAGCTGCCCATGCTGAGGCGAGGTCAGCTTTGGTCCTGCCTGCCTCCCACCTGGACCACCAAGGCACTGCCTCATTGCTGACCTTCAGCAGTGGTTCAGAAGGTTCTTTGGTGGGCTGTAGATGAGACAGGGCTGTGGAAAACCAAGTGGTAACGTAAGAAAACAGGGAGGAGGAAAAATTTCAGCCTGTCTTACACAGTAGCCCATTGTCTGAAGTTTATGATGGTAAATGTCATTACGCGAAGCTTAGAAGGCAAAAGTAACCCACAAAACCTCCACAAAAGTTCCTTTCAGGCCTCCTTCCAACTTTTGTGGGTTTGCTGCCACTGTCCTATTCAAGATTTCCTCCAAACCTTTGTAGAAAATTCAAAACTTGTAAGGTTTGTCTATATACAGTCTCTCAAATACATAAATTAGGGAAATCAGCCCTTAATCCTTGAAGGTTTTTTTACTATTAACACAATTTTTTTGCATTCATGCAGCACAAAGTTTTTAATTTATAGCACTCACCAAGCACTTTAAAACCTCAAGCACAAAAAAAAAAGCATCTCTCCCTCAGCTTGTCTCAACCACACCACCTCTTTAATTACCTCTTCTGGAATTCTGGACTCAGGAGCAGACTGCATGTTAAACAGATGCACAGCCAAAATACTGTGAAGGCAAGAGCTTCAAAGAGAGGGGTTGGGTGTTATCTCTGTGATCACCTCAGGTCCACCCACCCAGAGACACTTTCAGGTGGCTGAACTCCACAGCTGAGAGAAGCTCAACAAACCTTTGGCCACTTTTTGGTAGAGATGAGAAACTGCCTGTCCTGTGACTTTAGCTGTGCCAATCTGAGAAGTCAACAACTCATTCAACAATGAACACACCTTATAAAGGCAGGGAGAGAAGTGATGGAATAACCTCATTCAGCTGAAAATAAAAGCTTCACAACAGCAGCTGCTGAGGAAAGCACCATCTGGGGAAGGGAACAGCAGCTCTGTGACCCCCTACCCAAAGAACAGCTTCCACAGAAAACTTCCCAAAGAGTTGGAGAACAAGCAAGCTGCTGTAGGTTCAGAAATTCCCTGATCAGCCAGGGTGTAAGTGTGTATGCTCTGATCCCAGAAAGTCCTGATTCTCAGAAGTCTGATCCTACAAAAGAAAGCATCTCTTCAGTTAAACTTCACTGAGATTTAAGATTAGCAATAAAACTCACAGGTTTGCCTTGCTGCAGGGAAAGTATAAAATGTGCTTTATCTCATCAGGAAAGTTTCAGGTTCTTTTCAGGTTCCCCTGCTCAAGAACAACATCCCTCACCGAGCTGAGCAATATTGTTTTAGACACCAGAGCTGTCCAAGCTGCAAACTGGAGGTGCTTTGTCATCTGAGTCTTTGATTAGTGCCAAGTCTGGGAGGAGACACAAACTTGTACAGCTACAGGGACTGGAATCAACGTTTCTTTGGTCACTTGAGACCCATGAAAGAAAATTAAATACATAGAAATAAAATCTGTGCTTGCTTCCCCTTTTTGTACCCTGTGTTAGGGAAAAGAGAAGGAAAAGTATCTGTCAGGATCTTATACAGAAAACATGAGAGGTTTCCAGGGAAATCTCTGGAACCACAGAAGTGGTGGTAGCTGTCAACATCCAAGGCTGAGAGCACACCACTTGTAAATGATCCCAGTCTGAAAGATCCCTGTGAAGACACTGGTCTTGTTCTCAGGGAAATGCCAGGCCAGCAGCCACCAGAGAGCTCAGGGGAATGTGCAAACCTGATCTCAGTGTCCCAAGTCCACAGTTTTTCAGCTTGGCTGGGAGTGCTACCCCTGGTAAAAAAAAGCAGAGGAGATCCCTCATTCCCTGCCTGTGCCAAACTCAGTGCAGGAGGGATCTCTCAGAACTCACAGTGATATGGAGCTGGAAGAAGACAGAGAACTGCAAAACAGAGCAGGTAAGCAGTGCTGGGCCTTTAATGAGCTTCCTCAAGTCATTGTGATAGGCATCTGCTGTTACTGAAATTAGAAGGCCAAAGCATATATTACCACACACATTATCTCACACCAGGTATCTGCAGAGTCCAGAACTTCCTGAAGTACTGGCAGATTCACTATGGACAGCAGACATGCAGAATTGAAAGGCAAGTCTGTGCACAACACACACAGCCTCACATGAAGGTCACCTAAGTACAAGCCCTCATGAAAGCCCAGTGGCCAGACTCCTTTGTTTTCATGGAAGGACTGCTCAGAAAATGATTTTTAAAAAAGAATGATCTTATAGGAGCGAACCCACAGTGCTAAAGAACTGCTAACTGCTTTAGGACTGCCAGAGAATTTCTGCACAGCAGAAGAGCTTGGAGCATTCAGCAAATGAAGCACCACCATAAGCACTTTGCTGGGGATACATCCCTTCAAAAGGGATTATCAGGATAAAGTACTCCCTGTTTTCTCCTAAAATATTTGTGAGTTATTTGGTGTTGAGCAGGAGCAAAGCAGCAGGATCCCAAAACAAAGTAATCCTGCATCTAAAAGAAAACAAACATGTCTCAGACAAGAAACCAACCGACAGCAGAGAAAGGAATCCCCTGGTGTCACCAGAGTCACCCCTCGAGTCCTTCCCTTTGAGAACAGATAACATTACTCATTTTACAGATGCAGTCATAAGAGACTTCCAAAAAGAGAAATATTTAGATTTTGCTCTTTCCATCAACAGAATCTCAAAGCACTCTGGAAAACAAGTATTTTCCAATTTGTCAAACAGGAGTAGCAGCTGTTTGTTTCTTTGAAAAGTTACTGTTGGCCCGTGAAGCTTGAATTGCTTTCTGTGTTTTCAAAATAATTGCCCCTCTCAACAAAGCCTCGGAGCAGAGGAGCCTCATCTCCTCTTTGATGCAGTTCCAACTCCTCTGTTCCACAAGAGCTGTTCCACACTGCTATGACGGAGTAAATGCTGCTTGATTTTTCCAAAACACAGCATTCCATCCATTTAAGACAATTTCATTTGGACATTAATTTGAGATAACAGGAAAAGTATATCCACCATCAGCTGCATGTTCCCCTTGCTACATTTTATTTTGAGCATGAAGCAACCTATAGAGAGAGGAAGAATTGTGTATTATAGATGCTGACAGTCCCAGACTCCAGTAGTTGTACACAAGCCCATGTAACCATCAGGTTTTTTCCTAACTGTGCTCCCAGCACAGCCCACCCAAACAGCTGGAACACCACAGCAGATCCCCACCACTTTTTAATGCTCTAGAGAGAATCTCCCTTGGTAAAACCCAACCTGCAGGGATGAGTTATCCCCAACAGCAAGTTCAAAAGGCAGTACCACCACGCAGGCAGAAATATGTTCAGTTCATGTGGCTTCACTGGATCCAAAAACAGTGTGGGGGCTTTTCCTGACTTTTAGGAAGCTAAAAGAAGTCCAGCTCTCAGGAGACATGCACGTTCAAGACCAGATCCATTCCAGCCAATTAAGAGTCCAGAACAAATATGAAATAGGACAGAGCTCAACCACTACAGTGGTGGTCCAAAATTTCCACCCCAAATTCTGGGGAATTGAGAGGAGATGCAGGAACCAGTCAAACTGGAACAAGATAGCTTTAAACAAGTCACGAAACACTCCCGAGTTTAACACCAGCCCTGGTGATCACTGCACCTTCCTCTGCTTTCAAAGGGCACCCACAGTCAAGCAGAATCTGTTCTAAAATATTGATTTAGAGCAGATGTAGTTTAAAGAGAGTTTACAAGGAAAGCGGGTTTTGATCTTTTTTTTTTTACCCTCTGAAGGGAAAGAGTGAAAACAAAAAGCAACATTAAGTCATAAAAAAATAATTGCTGTAGTCCTCAGCAATTTTTAATTCCCCTTCCTTCACTAAACATCTGGGTTTCGTTAGGAAACACTATAAAATGATTTTTCAAAACCTTTGACATGCACTCTGCTCAACAGGACCCAAAAGCTCAGGAAGGAGAGCTTCAAACCAAGTAAAGGTTGTTATTTATTAAGCCTTGCTAGTGAAATTGGTCTAACCCTTTTCTGCTGTTTGAAGGGCACAGGGATAGGGAGTTGGCATGTTAAGGTGATGCTCATTTAATAAAGAAAAGGACAGTACACCCAGGAAACTATCATTCAAGCAGACTCAGTGTGATGAGCCAAGAAAAAGCTTCTCCTGCACAGCCCAGGACTCTGGAGATACCTGTGCGATTAAGTTCCTTCAGAACAAATTAGTGCTCCACGAACTGATTAGACCATAAATAAGCCCAACAGGAATGTGAGAAGCCACTGACAGGCACAGCATCCTCCTGACAGCAGCTGAGCTCTACAGCTCTCATTCACAATGAACACCAAAAGGCTGTCAGTGCCAAAAGGATCTCTGGTCCTTTTCCTTCCCATTCACAGTACGTCAAAGCAGATGCAGTATCTCCAGCAGACAACTAATCACAAGAATCCTACACTTTCATTTTCTCTCGTCACTCAAAGCACAAATTGCAGCTCTCTCCCCGACCTAATAATTATTCGTATGGCTGCATTTTGTTCTTCTCCAGTAGCAGCAGGAAACTTGATTGGAGCTGCAGGAACCCAGCCAGTGACTCTACAAGCTGCTGTTGTGATAGCACAAAGCAGAAGCCAACTCGGTAGGTAATTGGACTTGAAGTCAGAAAGATCTTCCCCAGTCAGCCTGAAATAGTAATTTCATAGGGGAGAAAATACATTGTCTTTACCACACAAAGTTACCAAAGGAAAACTTTGATCCTAAGACAGACAGACACAATAAATACCAAGAATACCACCATAAAAAGGTATTAAAGGTGGGGGTTTTCTGTAGTCTGCAGCAATTCAAAAGGCATTTGCAATCTTCTACAGAGCCAGTATTAATAATGCAATCACCTGGGTACCAAAGCACAACATTCCCTTGTTAGAAAGGAGCACTTCCAGTGCTTGACAGTTCTATTCTCTTGCCCACTGACTTATTACATTGAAAGGTCTCAAATCCCATACACACTTACAGTGGAATTCAGCCATGCTTCCAGAGGAATCCTGGAGGGCTGCTGGCAACAACTCACGCTTCCTAATGTTATACTGAACTAACTCAAATGCACGTGAAGCTCCTTCATCTCTCTAAACTGTACACCCACTGAAACCAGTAAGGAAATCTAAATGCACACACACCTAAAGGCACAGAGTGTCCAGTTACACCAGTAAGCTCAGTGTTAATGCCAGCTGCCAGCACCCCTCTCCTGTGGGACTGGGGGAGTTTTCTCCCACTGTTGCACAAAAAGAACTCCAACTAACAACACTCAATGAGAAGTTAGTGATGCCTATGAAGAGGAGGAAAGAGAAGTGAAGATCCACCTGTGTTTGCACAGTGGGAAGTGTTACCCTACTAAACCAAAAGACTGGATGTGTACTGGGACATGAACACCTCTGCTTAGCAGAAACTGGAATCATACAGTTTTATTTAGATGGCATATCATTCACCTACTTAAAATCTGTAAGAAAGATGTACTGTCCTTAACTTTTATTGCACAGTGATATTAGGCTGCCTTAACTTTCAGTTACAGACACCTGTTTCCCTGTCAGGCATGACACCCTCAGCCAAAAAAAACCCTAACCACCACAAACCCTCAAAATATAGAAATCCCTTAAAAAAAACCCTCCCATATGCCTCCCAAAACCTAGTGAACTCCAGTTTAACATCCCAACATTCCCAGGTGATCCTGTGTCTTGATTTTGAAACAAATTCTCCAGTTCAGCAAAAGGGATTATTAAAATCTTAAGAGAGATTCATACACAGTTAATAAATACTCTCAGTCTCCCACTCCCCACCCTGACATGTACACACAGAGAAACTTAAGACAGCATAAGAGTTTTAAGCTTCCTTTCTGACAGTAAACCCAATTCTGATAATGCTGGAAAGCGTCTGTCTTAAATGGTCTGACTTCTATAAAATAAGGAATAGTAAATTTCCTGAATGCTGCCTAAGCACAGAGTTACTGAAACAGGTGTTAAAGTCAAGAGCATAATGTTGAAGAGGTGCATCCATATTTTAAGAATACTCTGAAAAAAACTTAAGACTTATTACCCTGTGCAGTGCTTTCCCCCCAAATACCCTTAGAAGGCCAAACAATCCTAAATTTTCTTCAGCACCTCAGAAGGCAGAGTGGCAAAAAACAAGTGCACAGTGGAAAAAACAAAAGGCACTGATTCATATGCAATTAGCTCAGCTAAATTTACTACTGAAGCCACTGCTACCCCAGCTGTCCTGGACACCTGCACAGCAGGGACAATGCAACATGACAAGCATCCTCTTGCCATCTATTGCAGCTCTCAGGCTGACACATGAACTTAGAACTGGAGACAGCCACAGTTCCTGACCTGCTGCATTAACACAATTAGCACAAAGCCAGCCCTGCACCTTATTCAAGTATCCAAGTCAGAGGCAAAACCAATGGAGTCAGTGCCTCACCCACCTCTGCTAAATCCCCAGCTCAAAAAGCATCACTGTTCTACACACAGTATGTGTCTTCCCACTCAAGATTCAGTTTACAGTGACAGACAAGCTGAGCAAAACAGAAAATTGGTATTTGAAAAGTCAGAAGGAAGGACATAAAGGGAGGAAACACTGATATCCTGTGCAGCACAAGTTCTCACTGTTTCACCTTCCTTAGATACAAGTCAGACTGAAAGACTGAGAGCAGACCTGACCTTTTGAGGTCAAGTTGTTATTTTCTAAGAACTAAGCAGCTCACTCTTTATCAGTCTGTGTTTCTGCAATCATTTACACCAGTTGTGTGCAGAAACCATATACACTAAAGTGATTTAGGCTCTGGTGCCTAAGATGTGAGAAAAGCCTATGACAGCAGCTCAAAAATATAAGTGTCCTTTCTGTGCATTGAAAGAGCACTCAGTGAGATCCTCTGCAACCCTGTTCTAGCACACAACCACCAGCCCTACCCCAGACAGCAGGATAAACATACAAAAGCTCTTTTTTTCATAAGGGTTCAGAGAAAGTGCAAAAGCATACATTCAGCTTGACATATCTACCTGAATCCAAATCCTCAGAGGATGGGCTCTCATGTCCCAGCCCCAGTGCTATCTTTATAAGGGCACTAATTTGTACAGCACGTTTTTTATCTGCACTACAATAACACCACAGATGAACATTAACCAGATTCCTTGTGCTGTCTGCCAGGTGTTTAAATATTTTGCAACTCAAATGGTGAAATACTATCTGCAGTCTAAATGCTTAAGATTATCCAGTGAGAACATGTGTACATTTCCATCCACTGTGTAAAACTCAGTTTTGCCCCATTTGTTACATTTTAGGAAGCAAACTAAAATGATCAACATACAAACATATACTACAAGTCTATTACGAAGGTTGATTTCCTCAGGAAGTTTTAACTCACAAAAGCTTTCATTTTGAGAACAGAAACACTGAAAAATATTCACAGAAACTTTCAGTCCAATAGACATCAAATTTATCTGCTCTAGGCAAGCCCTGTACAAAGGATTTTCCAAAGAAAACAAGCTCTGATATTGTTTGTTTTGGTAAGTTTAGGTGTATGCTCTGTATGCTGTGCATTAGAAAACACAATCCCATACTATGCATTAGACAACATTCTTGTCTTGGTCCAAATTAGACAGCAAATTTCTGAGAAATGGAAAGATCCATGACTTTTTGAAGCTTGAAATATATTCCAGCACCAGAACTCTGACGTGGACAGCATTATATATTAATATATTACTAGGTTAATATATTTACTGTTTTTCCTCCTTCACCCACACTAAACTCCAAGTAAAAACTTATACAGTATCATTCTTAGCAACAAAAATGAAAGCCCCAAAGGGATCATGACACTTTTTATAGCATGTCAGTTCTCTGTCTGGAGAGGAAAAGAGATATCACTCCAGTGAGAAAGAAATTAAAATACGCCTTATGTTTTTATCACCTGACTACTCTCTGGCTCAGATAAAACAGTCAGCACTGACAGCTTTCTGAACAGGAGCAGGAAGGTCAGATTATCTCACACCTGAGGTTACAGACTATTTTGAACAGGTAACTGGATTAAAACTAAAGCTATACACCCCCAGAAAGAAAATCCACTGCAGCCTCCTCATTAAAACAAACGTGTCCTACTGCCCCAGAATAAACTGGCAGCAAGGTCAACCAGCAGGAACACACCAGGAGTTCTGCCCTCTGGATGACCAGAAGAACAGGATTTGCCCCCTGTCCCATACCTTTGATGCTTGGGGAGTAGAGACGACGTGAACACTGCTGGGCTTAACTCCACTGGCCTTCGGCCGCTTATGAAGGGCAAATCTGCTTTTCCTGCGTCCTCTGTCACCATTAGGGAGGGATCCATTGTACCTACAAATAAACCAAAAAAGCTCAGCATAAACAGCCACCAGTTCAGAACACAGAAAAGGAGGGAGTGGTAATCTGGCCACAATATTCTGGTATCATCAAATGCACGAGCAAAATAAAACAAGTGACAACCACGCTACGTTTTGTTTCCTGAATTATGAGCATTCAAACATTCTTTACCTAGCAATGGCTGAAATTTTGTTCTCATTAAGAAGGTAATTAACTACAAATGAAATACTGAGTTGTGCAGCCACAGAAATCCTTCTTCACCTCTAGAATCAAAGGAATTTGGAAGCACAAATCCTACATGTGCACTGTAATTTCAGAACACGGGGAGTTTTAAAGTGTTTTTACCTCACATCTCACGCAGGAACGGAGGAAGAATAGGGGCAATTTGGAAAAATAAAGTAATTGAGGGGCAAGTAAAACTACGTGAAAAGGAATTCTACTTACATAGGAGGGAAAACAACCAGAAAAGCTTTCTTTTTCTTAAACTCTAATCCTAAAGGCTTCATCCTAAGGAAAATGTTTTTAATTTATGTGACTATCTGAAGCCTCACTAATGACTTCCTTTATCAGGTGTAACACAGTAGCCTTCAACAGCTCTTTCATCTCTCCCAGAGGACAGAGACCCAGTGGACTAATTATTCAGAGAAGTCTTAAGCCTCCAGAGGACACAGCTCCTTCCCCAGGGAAGGGATCAAGTGGAAGTTTCTCTGCAATGCCTAAGCTCGGAATTCACCACCACCTCACCCCCAAGATGTAGGTCAGGTAGGTTCTCACCACAGCACTGCTGGCTGTGACAATCCTGCCAACCCTCAGCTGCTCTAGGAAGAGCTCTCAGGGCAGAGTATGAAAAGGAGGTGCAAGAGGCAGCAACATAGAAATGCTGAATATTTTAATTTTTTTCTTATCATAACATGCTGAATATGTAACTAGCTAGTTTGTGTAACAGGAGAATGCACTTGGAGAGCTTGTGCCCTTCTGCAAACAAATGGGAAGGAGGGAGTGGATGAAAGAAGTGGTGTCCTTGCTGAGGCTCTGGCCACTTGCTCGCTCCAGGCAAGGATCACCTGCTGTCACACAGGGAAACAGCTCCCAGCTTCACAGGCAGGGATCTGAAAGGCAGGACTGCCCAATGTCTGAGCACAAGCAGGAACAGATGCAAGATCAAAATAATCTCAAATCTCAGGACTCCAAAACGTAAAACCCAGACCTTTCAAAAATACACATTTAATCCATGATGCTAAAGGCACATAGGCAAGACTACAGTATCTTTCTGGAATATTAAAGGGGATTCCCTAACACAGCAGAAAAGCACCAGGAGTAAATCACTATTATTTCACACCAGGCCCACTTGTACCTTGGAAACTTGTTATTAACCCTACACCAGACAAGGGTAGCAGAGCAGATCCTCATCACAAGAGACCAACCCTTACAAAGACATCAATATGATCTACAGGCAGCTTAAATACCAGCACTTAAAATAGGAGTTATTTGATTCTCCAACTTGAATCTCCCTGGATATATACACATGTTCTCTTTCAAAGACACTCTATTAGCAGGAATATGCCAGCAAGTTTTAACTTGCCTGAAGACAACATTCTTTCTACAAGTATTTTTATCTGAAAACCTAGGAAAGCAATAATTCCCTCAGAAATAATATGTAACTACTATATATTACCATTGCTAGCTTTATATTCTGTCAGTATTATTTTTTTTTATATTTGTGTAACAGTTAAGCAATACTGAAGGAAAGTAGTCCCACTGAAAGTTAAAACCAGGCAAGTGGGGTTTTAGTCTCACGTTCACAAAACAATTTTAACTAGGAAAGGCTACTCAATTTCATTTCAGTCTCTGTGGGATTTAATAACTTTTAAAAGAGAGAAAGAAAGAAGCTGCTCAAGGTTAAAAGACCTTTTGGAAGCTTTAAACAGGAAAGAAATCCAAGCAAGTAAAAGTTGAATTCGTTCATCCTGATTAGCACCGACAAGTTTTCATGAAGGTTTTCTCCCTGTGCCAATTTCTGAATTTCCTTTCCACAAAAGGGCAAGAGGAATTGAGTGGTAGTTTTAGGATTTGTTATGCTTTAATTATAGACCTGCAGGTTTTATTTTGATCCAGCAGCGTCAAAAAGAGCTGGGACAATTACTAGGCACATAAATGTGTTTTAGAGCAGGGGGAAAAAGGGGTGTCAGAGAACTTGCCTCTTTCCTCTCCACAGCTGGCACAGCCCTGCATTTTTCCTAGGCTGAGACTCTCAACCTGTTCCCCACAAACCAACCCTCCCCATGGCACTGGGGCCACACCTTTCCCACTCCTTAACCAACCTACATACCCAGTGAAGTGGCAGTAATGCCATGGGATCCTGCCAGCCGAGCCAGGACCTGCACCCACCCACAGCTCTGCCCTGCTCCCCAGGCACAGCCCCACGATCTTGGCCCATCCCTGCCTTTCCAAAAGATGCTGCCCCACTGGATTCTGTAGGAACACAAGCATGGCTGTCCACACCTTGCTGAGGCAGCTTTTCTAAGCACAGGCACAAGGAACTACCAGAGAAGCCTCCAGCCCCCTTCTCTCCTTCATTTCTCTCAGCTGTTCTACTGAGCAGTGCCTGGGTGAGCAACAACTGGCTCCTCCCAGGCAGCAGCAGGATGGAGTTGTGCAGGCAGAGAAGGGACAAGGACCGAGGCCACAAATTCCCCATCACCAAACACGCCAAGCTTCCCACAGCCAACAGGAGCTTCCTCTCATGACCCCTCTCAGTAAGAATCAGCCCATTTCCCTTCTCCCTGCACCCTTCCAGTAGCTCCAGAAGCAGCTCAGGGACCATGTCACACCAACTTTTTGCTTCATAAGAAGGCCAGTGCTGTCTCTTGTTCCAGACAACCTGCAGTGGGAACTCTCCTCTGCCCCACCAAAAAGCCCAGAACAAACTGATTTCAAATAATAAAACAAACCAGGAAAAGCCATTTCAGAACAACCATTCCTGAGACCATCCTGCTCACAAATGGATCTAAAGGGCACTTCTGAAGTTCTCCAGAAGTTCATCTGACCAACACATGTGGAAGGAGCAGCCCTGTCCTTCCAAATACCTCTCAGTGACAGCAGTCCCAGGACAAGCTGCATTATGAAACCTGCTGGGATAATCATCTCAGTTGATAGCACTATTCCTTGCAAATCAGGGAGTGGTGCTGGCATAGGCTATGGGCACCGTAATTATCAAAGCCAGTTTCCTACAGATTTACATCAAACACTTGAGGACTTTGGTATATAATGAACTGCAAGCTCCAATTAAGCTTTTCCCATGGCTGAGATGTGTAATGAAGGCCTCTCCTCCACATGGGTTCGTGGCTGTCTGGAGAGCAAGACCACACATGCTCTCTCCCACAGCCCACTGGGGCAAGTTCCTATTTTCTACAAGTCTTGTACTACTTGTACTACTACTACAGGTACTTGACTACTTCAGAGATCACCAACAAGCTTTGAACTGTTTGTCAGATGGCTTGTTACACAAGCTTTTTTGGTTTATGTTTATTTTTGGCTTTTAAAAAGAAAGAATCAAGCCCAGACAGAGTAAACAAGACCTCTGCTATTTGGGATAAGAGCTCTAAATCTTGACCTGCACCTTGAAAAGTTCAGTTTCAACTCTGGGAAGTTATCCCCAAAATTAAGGTGATTATGTACTAGCTGACATAGAAAGTGCTGCATGGACTTAAACTTTCTCACAACAGTATCAAAATACAAACTATCATAAAACTGAAGTATTTTCCATACCTATGCAACCTACCTCCTAAAAGACTGAGCTGAACAACTCCTAATTTTCACAGGTAATACAGTCCCTGGACACAAAAGAGTAATTTTACTTTGCTTTCCTTGCTTACTCCCAGCAGATCTACTGCACACCTCGTCATTTTCAGATGAAAACCATCCCATTTCAGACTTCACTGGGAACAGATAGATGACATGCCACAGCTCAGTTGGTACCACAGCTCTGATGAGTCAAAACAGCACATCTTTCCTTCCTAAACAATAAAGCTGCAGAAGTGAAGCCAGACATGAGAGAATTTTCCCTTTCAAGTACATTCTGATCCCATATTTGGAATAATCCTGTAGTACACACTCCACACACACCCAAATTCAGTCTGTGATTTTTACCATCCCTGAACCAGCGTGGTCCAACACCACTGCCAAAAGCAGCAGTCTCACCCTTCATTTGGTAGCTTCCTCCTGCTACTTCTCTCCCTGGTTCCCATGAAGAGAAAGCAAAACTAGATTTATGCTTTAAATGTAGTTTTAAACTACATAAAGCCACAGAAGCACTTTTATCAGCAATATGGGAAAACAGCACAGAGGGCAGGAGTAACACCCCTGGAAGTATTGTGAGTCTACAGTGATGATGGCATCTACTACATTAGAAGGCTAAAGTTGCATTATTCACCTTTGCAATACCCAACCCCAGAGCTTCTCAAGGCTGAACACTCAAGTCCTGACTAACTGGAAAACCCTCTTCTGCTGCAGCATCCAGCTACCTTGAACACACATTAAAAGGGAAAAAGCCACATGTTTATAGCAAAAGGCAGAAAGCTTCAACACACGCAATGCTGACAACAAACTAAGTGACCTTGTGTTTCCTTTTATGCAATAGCACTGCCAGTACCTCATGCTCTTTACACACCCCCTCTCCCCTTGGATCATATTGTACAATTCATTTCCTGTCTAGGAGAACTGATGCACTATTTCAGCAAACTAACTGGAATGGTTATGGATTTTCTTATTTTTTTGAAAAAAGGTAAGAATTATTTCCAATACATTTTTCTGCACCAGAGCTTCAGAAAACAAGCAGTTGCTGTCTGCCAGTTACCTGAGAATCTCAGCGAAACAGAACAGTGAAGTTATTCTCAAAGTTAATCTCATGGGAGATAGGAGAAGCAAAGCTCAGTACTACTTCTGGAGCACCAGGATACTGCTGGTTCACTTCCTCCTTTGAACTCTGCTCTCTGGTACTGTGTTTCAGTGTCACAGGCATTGACTCAGTAGGAATTTCAGCTTAGGCTTGTCTCCAGGTTATTACATGCATCAGTGTCCGTCTCACAGGCACCTCCAGCATCTGAGCTATTGCTAGTCCTGTTCCTGTCAGGAACTTTCAGCAGTGAACATAAGACTGCTTCTTGAAAAATGGAGTGCTGCAGATGACTACAAGAGATTACAACAAACACCTTTAATGTTGAGGTTTGTTGGAGCTTGGAAGGAGGATTCTTTCATCCTTTTCATCATTTCCTGCTACAAACAAGCTAGACTCACCAAAGGGTCCCTTCTGTCTTCCCAAGGTGCCCTTTCCCCACTGCATCTCATGTACAGTTGCTTCCTGACCACAGAGTGACCCAAAGCAGAGCTGGACAGAACCTGGAGTCACCTTGTCCATGCCCAACTCCAGCCCATCCGTGACACTTCTGTTTCAGTTAGTCTGGAAGATCCAGCCCTCCCCACCATGTTTCACCATCTTTAGAGTTAAAAAAACTTTTGCCATGTTCACAACAAGGGAGATTCAGGTCAAAGCTAGTCTCCTGCACTTCCCATCAAATCCACCTAAGAGCTTAAACAACCTGTTCTCTCTTCCTTTTCACAGCAGGATCCTGTGCTAGAAGATTGAATTCCCACGAGATTTTTCTTTCCTTCTGAAGGAAAACATTTTAAGCAGCTACAGCAACAAACTAAAGTAGTATTAAGCAGAGTTTTTGCTACTGTAGTAACTACAGTAATAAGGAACTCATGGGTAAGCAGAGGGCTTTCATCCCTTGATTAGCAAAAGCTACTGATCCAAGACCTTTGGTTTATGCAACCTTGGAGGAAGCCCTGAATGAAAAGATAGTCCCACCTCAGACTCTGCTGGCTAAGACATCTCTATAGGCACAAACACTGCCTAATCACTACCAGTTGTACAGCTTAATAAAGCCAATCTTCCTGCAGAGCAAGAAAATCCAAACCAGCAAGTTCCAAAGCTCCAAATAATCTCATCTCTTTCCCCAATTAAGAGCAATGTTTTTGCATCCATGAACTTGATCATCCCTGAGAAAGATATGTTGGAGTCATTAATTTTTGTGGCTATGATCAGTTCGGGGTGGGTTTTTTTGCTTTTGAGACAAGTGTTTGTTCTTACAACTTGCATCTGTGAAGTCATTTTACTATCACAAAAAGCACTTTAGGATATATTCCCTTCTCCAGTACTTTTGGAATACTCATTGGCATAGTGATCAGTGCTGTGTGTTCACCACAAGCCTTCTGTTCACCCCAGCACCAAATTTTAGCACTGCCTGCCTAGTTTCCTGCTACCTGTGCAGTCCTAAAGCTTTCAAAGAGGCTGCAGGGGTTCAGTGAAATGCAGTCTGAACCCATAACCCCAGAATTTTCAGAGAGAAGGTTGATTTCATCACTGGCTCATGATTATGGGTTATTTTTAATTATTTTTTTTTAGCTACCCTTTGAAAGTTGCTCCAGTTCCCATCAGAAACCCAGGAGTCAGCTTGCCCAAGACTTCCATGTGCTACACTCAGAACTTTTCTGTTCACACACAGCTGGTGCTTCTTGATCAGACTCACAAGTGTGGATCAGCTGAACACACAGCTAAAAGGTTTGGTACACCCTGAAAAAACCAACAAACTAATCTTTCAGAGGCACCTACAGCAGACCAGATAAGCTGGAACCTACTTTCCCCCTTCACGGGGTGTACAAATTAAGGAGAACCTTATCTATTGACAACACCAAAAGAAGTCACATGTGCAGGAGCTGGGGCTCTCCAGGGTGACCTCAATTTTCCCCTGGAACAGAAGTGGTTGCTCTCCTGTTTTGTGGGGAAAAAGCCTATTTCTGGCTGCTGTGCCCTCCTCCTGTGCCCCCACCTCCCCCTGCCAGGTGATGAAAGGATCTGTCCACTACAGATCAGGTTCATTCACAGCCTGCCTTTGGAACTATTCTCCTCCACACGTTCCCTCCACCATCAGCAGGACTGCCCTGCTATTGTAACAAGTGTAACGTAAGAGCAATAAAGAAATCAAGGTTTGCTCAGGGAGAATATTTATAGAAAATACAGCTGACTAATCCTCAGGGATGTTTAGCTTACGTAATGCAGGCACTTCAAGAAAACATGCACTTGATCTATATTAACTTCACCCTACACAAAAAGCTAAAGGATGTTACTTGGCTTGCAAATACCAAATGGAATGTGCAAGAACTGCTTTTAATCAGTTTTATTTATGCTACACATTCAGTTTTCTTCAAAATTCCTAAACCTCTCTGCTCCCTTCACATTCTCCCCCTCAGTGATATTGGGGGAAAGTTAGAGAGTAAGAAAACAGAAGCAGCAGAAGGGACTGGTATCCAAGTGAGGGGCACAGCAGTCAGGGCTTTATTATCCCACTTGCAGCAAGATGACAGAGATCCAGTGAGGAGTATAAACCGCCCGGTATTTCTTTTGGGATGGGAAGAACTTGCTGTAAAAACTTCTTATAAATCTCTGATTTTTCTCAGCAAGTGGTTTGTTACTTGCCCCAGACTATTTTTCTGACAAACAGTTTGTTACTTCTGCTTTTTGTGAAACCAAAGGCAGCTGGATGAGCAGCAAAAGAGTTTGATTAAAAGCTGATACTCCAGAAAACTAAAGGAGCATGCTGATGCAGACTACTAAAGCATCAGGATAAGCTCCCATTAAAGCAGTCAAATAACCTTACAGTTCCAAACAACTTAATAGCTGAAAACCTCTGTAGGCAGCCCAGTTACAGCCAGAGCAAGGGATGACTACAGTCTCACAACACAGATTTCTTAGAAGTCATCCATAACCATGGTATTAGTAAGGGAAATGAAAGGCAGCAACTTTAACAGGAAAAAAAAATACATTTAAGACACTATTATACCAATTCCAATATAACTAATATGCCAGCAGAGTACTAGAATGCAAGAGGTTTTTTACCTTTTAGAAAGCAAAAAGGGTAAGGGAACCTGTTCTTTCACATAATGACTTCCTTAACAATCCTTATTTCCAACATTTTACTGCTCCCCCCAGCATTCATTTAACAAGGAGGCAATTTTATTCAGTGCTTTAAGCCCATCTCTAAAGCTGTCAGCTAAAACCATTCACCACTGCATAAAACCAGCAATGTTAGTGCACGGCAAAATACAGGGTATAAACTAATCAAGTTCATTTCAAAGCATGCTTTTTATTCCAGCTGAAAGAGCACAAGAGGTGGGCAAAGCATCATGTTTAGAGAATCCTCTTTCCACCCCTAAACCTCTCATAGTACGGAGGAAATGCTACTCATCTGAGAACCACCTCTAATCTAGCCAAATGCCACTGGAATTGTTTGATACAGCATTTGGTTAAATTAAACACAGACAGACACAGTAGAAAGTGAGATCCCACTTTTACTGCATTCAAAATAAGTCAGATAAACACAAAACCCATTTCAAAGGGAAGCACTGTGCACAGCTGGGTTTCAATGCACAAGGGAAAGAAGTGAAGGAGGAAGGCTGTTGATCCTTAATGCCAGATCAAAAAAAGGCTGCAAGTATAAAAATTAAGACAAATTACACTTCATAACACGCAAGGGGACAAGAGACCTCAAAAATCACCTTCCCATATACCCTAAATGTGCTCCCAACCTATTTATGCTCCATATATGCTGGAAGGTGCAAAAGTAAGCTGTTCAAATTTTAGCCTGGGGAATGAATAGCAATGACACCACGTTACATCTGAAACTTCACTACATTAAACATTATGGAAGAAACTACATTTCACTCAGAGGACCGTTTGGGCCATTGAAAATAAAAGCACAACCCCAACAAGTCATTTCCTAAGAAATCAAATGCTTTCCCTAAAACACTATCAAGGACTATTTGACAGTTCACATTTTCATAAGAAAAGGTGATGGCTTTCTTGTAACTTCACTTCTCCTTCAAATACTAGCAGTTGCAATGTCATTTCTGTGGTTCCACAGGCAAGAAGTTCCAGGATGCCTGTTACTTTCAGCTTTTTCAAACACTCAAGCATGACAAGAATCTTCTTAGCTTGGTTTCTGTATCATTTAGCACAGAGGAAGATATAAAATTTGCATCCATTTGGTGAATATAGGTGATTTCACCAGAAGTGTACTGAATAGAAAGTGAGATGCTCAACTACTGCATCCTGACCTGCAATGTTTGAGTCAAATCCCATCAATTTTAACATTCCTTTTAGTTTCCCAGGGGAAAGACACCCTTATAAATGCACAGCACCACAAGGCAATGCAGCATTACACCTACAGCAGCTTGTAAGGAAGTCAAACAAGTGTGTTCTGTGACCTAAAACCTGTCCAGGATAAATTATTCTTCACACCCAGTTTTAAAGAAATGCCTGAAAGCTACTGGATCAGTGGGTGTACCATAAGCACAAGAGTCATCACAGCACTGCTGAAACTGTGGTTTTTTGAAAAAAGTCTTAATAACCCAGAAATTAACAGTGCAGCAGTGCAGAGAACTAGACTCCAATGTATCATCTTCAGACTAAAAACACTCTGACAGCTTACTAATTCACAGCAACCTTGGGTGTTTGCTTTTATCATAATCCATAACAAAGTTAATCAGACATCTCGAGCCAGGAAAAGACTTTTGCAAGGCCGTGAAGTGTTTACTGCTGATCAGCAAAATTAATTCTGATCTATACAGCTTTATGACAGCAGAGTCTTCCAGTTTCTCACTTTTATCCACAGAATTTTGAGGGTTTTCTTCCCTTAAGAGGGCTTCCCAAAATGTTACATCAAATAAACATTGATCCTTTAGAGGTCTCAGAGCACCACCAAGTATTTAAGAATCATGACGTATCTGCATGCACCTACTAAGAATGAAGCCACAGAAGTGATGAATTCCTAATTTTTTTTCATTTCTAAATGCTCAGAGATGCTGATCTCTGGCAGAATCTCACTGCACAGTTCCCTGCAGTGGCTGCCTGAACAAGAGAGCTTGCACTGCTGTTGGTTGCAGAGGGAAAGGCACGTCCTCAGTGATGCAGCAAGACATGGTTTTATGCAGGACAACTCCACAGGGCTGTGTTTACACACAGATGCCACTACTGAAGGCACTTCAGTAGCCGAGTTTCTGGGAGCACCACAATTTTCACTTCATTTGCAGGGCTACTCCAGCCCTCCTACTTCTGGTTACACTCTACAAACTGGAGTTTCATTCCAACAGATATTGAGTAATGCACACAAGTGGTACAATGACTTGGAGAACAGAAAACAAGTTTAAAACCACAGACAGTTCTCCCTTAATTTTTTTTCCTTTGGAAACACAGTTCTTTTTCTTTGCCAATACCCACAAAGACAGTCAGCACACTATTACTATTTTTGTTCACTAGCTTTCAAAAACACAAGCCACCCCATATGTTTCCCTCTATTTGTCTAGGTTCCTTTGATTTTAAAGGCAAGGATGCCCTATGGGGCAAACCAGACCAAGAAAACAGAGGATCTGTTTAAAGCAGTGATTCCCAAAGTACAGGCTGTAATTTCAAACAGCATTACAGGACTTAGAAGTAGCATTTGCAAGCCAAATGGAAATTCAGCTGTAGAAATAAAGCTCATGAGCCCGGGACTGAAATTGGAAGTGCATTGCCCAGCAAAGCATGACTGAAGGAGCCAGTTCAGAGACACAGAAATCAAGTAATTGATTGCAGCTGCCTGGCTCCAGAGATTCCCTTCTGCCCTCCAGTTTTTATATCTGACATCACTCTCCATAAGGGCACCTTGGCCATGTAGCAGTTTTCAGCTGAACAGGGCAGTACTATGATGCTAAGGAATTCTGCATCCCACTGCAGTGCAGGACAGACTCAGGTTCTGTCTATACTTGCGTATCTCCTTTTTACGTGGGTTTTGCAGATACCCAAATTCTTCCCTGTCTTCCCTCACCCAGCTAAAGGTTCTGCACGTGCATTTCAGAATACAAGCAGTACATTCCCTTGCCACTCTGTCAATACTTTGGCATTATACCCATAGAAATATCTCTAAGCATCGCCCACAATTGTTTTACTTTCCTCCTACAGCTCTATCAAAAGCAGAGAAAAGAACTCTTCGTATTTGCTTCTTTTACATAGAAATCTCTCAGACTCTAGCACCTTGGGGGGACCAAAACATCAGAATGAAGGCCAGAAACAGTCAAACCCCATCAGTCTGTTTCAGCACCTTTGCCTGTAAAACTCAGACTAAATCTTCTGGAACTGCTCTTTATAAAGGAACAAGCCTGAAGTCCATAGGAGAGGCATTCATGTCTGGACAAATCCCAAACTTCTCCTTTCAGAGTTTTGGCCAAGGACAAAAAATCCTCCACTAGGCTATTTTACAGTCACTTGGAAAGGGAGACTTTCCACATCCAGAAAGTTTAATGTTGGAGTAACACAGAATACTAGTCTTAGTTCTGAACTGAGCTCATTCACGAGGCAAAAGTAGGAGGCTGCTGAACTACGTGGGACATTGTCAACAATTCCCAAAAGAAAGTTTCAGATTGTGTTCAGAATGACTCCAAAAAGCTGGTTTTCCCAAGAAAAGGAGTTATTCTTCAGGGACATCTCTTTCCACTAAAAAGGCAGAGATGAACTGATGCAAAGCAAAAGCACAGAACACCACCAGACCCGTGCTGGAGTGGTTCAGAAAGGCCACTCAGGGCTCCTCCAGTACCTGAGTCCCAGCCACAACAGTTTCCATCCCAAGGCACCGTGTTCATACAACACAAAGAACATTTACTGTTGAAGTTTTCTGCTTCACAAACACCTGTGACAGACTTTATGCTACAGCCCAGGCTGCTGGGGATTACAACTCTCCTGTACATCCAAACCTACATTCACCCCTTAGTTATCTGGGATGGCAGAGTGATTGTCCTTCCCCACTCACTCGAAGTTGACATCCCACCATTGTTATTACCACTGCAGGCAGTGGAGGTGAAGCAGTAGCAGTGACAAGGAGAACAATCAAAAAACACAGAGTTTCATAAGCCAGAGAACCAGCAAAGCATGATTTCCTCTGGGTATGTGTCTTACAGTTGGATTCCTTCCTTGTCTACTAAGGTGACAGCTCCAACTGAAGCTTTTTCTCAGAGGTGGGAATCACAGTCACGTGGATTCCCTGATGTCTAATGAGGTGGAGGGCTCATTCATCTTACAGGCTCTCCTCAACAGGGCTCCAACAGCAGTGGGAGGCTTTGGAATACAATCAGCTCAGGGACACACTTCACTCCCAGCTATGGAGGACAACCTCACCTGTCACTACATCTTCCAGTGAATCACAGCATGTTCATCAGAGGCAGATGGAAAACGCCTGGGAGAGGGAGTGAACAGTGCCAGCAGAGTTCAGGATATGGTGTCCTCCTGCAGGACAACTGCCCAGACAGCCAGGAGCAGCAACCACCTCAGACACCTGTCTTGACTCCATCCCTTTAGGCCATCAACCCAAAACTCCCTACCTTGTTCTGCCCCAACATCTGCCCTTTACAGCCTCAAACAGGAATCAGATCCTTAAACAATTTATCCCACACCACTAAAATACCAGTAGTTCCAGAGGCTAGAAGCAGTTACCATGACCAGTTTGAAACAGGCACCTGTTTAGAGCTTCTCTAGATTTTTAACCAGGCTTAATTTATGCCAAGACAAACTGCCCATCTGAATAGACATTATCTAGACTTTCGTTCTTCTAAAGCAAAGAGGGATAAAACAAACAAAAAATAATGGGAAGCTAAAAGGTCCCGTCAAATTCTGCTTGATATAACACTTTCTTTTTCATGTTGACAATTGTCACACTGCATAGGTCTGTACATCAAATAAATCCCATCTTTCTCAAAAAACCCCCCACAAAACAAGTAACAGAATATGTAAAGCCAAGGAGGGGAAGAAGGAAGAAAATTAAAAATATATATTATCTCTAACCAGACCAGTCTTCAGGCTTACTGATGACTACAGGTGGGAAATCACCATCATTTAAGTAAACCAAAGACTGTTTACAATCACTCACACAGGTTTCACTTAGTTCATGCACAAGTAAGAATGGTGGTAGGAGGGTGGAGAACATCACTTTGTCCATCTGGTTTCAATGAATAAGTTGCTGTTTTTACAAATGAATACACTTATTTTCTAGATAACAAAGAGCATCATATATTCTTCTCCTAGTTTAAGTCAACTACGCATTTTGCTCTCTTATGCATGACAAACCAATCACTAATGCATTTCTCAACCTCTCCATAGCACAAAGCACCCCACTTTTACCACCTGACATATTCATAACCAATTTCAGCAGCTCACAAAACTGAGACAGCTGCTTTTTCTCAACTGTCATCTCTGCCCAAAACTTACAAATCAGCTCATACTGCTTCTGGCTTGAGTCTGAATAGTCTGAACTGGAACCCAGCCAACCCCAAATCCAGTTCCTTCCTTCCTGCCTGTACTGACTGTGGAATGCCCAGAGGTGAAAGAGCAAATCACTTTTGCCTCAAAGATCTGCGTACCCTTTAGCAAAGTATTATTTGACAATTGTTCTCTCTCCACTGAGAGATTTCCAGTAGGTAAAGCCATAATATAAACCAGTCTCCTCCAAGGAGTTTAAGGTGCAAACCAGCAATATATGACCGGAGGCCAATTCCTGAATTGAAAGTTACACTGCACATAATAAACCAGGAGGGCACACTGAGCTTGACTTAGATCCTGCTAATCACTTAAACCCCAGCTTTGCTTACAGATGGAACTGTACTTTATGTAGTCTTCCTCCATCCTTACATGGAAAGCTATTTGCTGGATTACACCAGTCTCTGCATGCTGGAAACTCAAAACTCGCAATAAAACTAAATATATGGCATTCCAGTATCGCAGTTGGAAGTGGGATTGTGCAACCAGAGAGATAAGGCACAGCTGAGCCAGCAATGTAACTACAGCATTTTGTGCTCAAACACTGAAAGTAAGGCACAAAACACAAGCCAAAAGTTAAAGCTCTTTTGCTCTGACAGCAAGCAGACCGTGAAAGTACCAAAAATACAGCTTATTTATCCTTCATAAGCAAAAGGAGGAACATACCTAGAGCTTTTGGGAAAGCTCTATCACAGCCTTTAAACGGGTGCAGGGACTCACTACCAAAAAGGGTTTCTTACAAAAATATTTGTTAAAATTATGAAAAGATTGAAGTGCACATCCCTGAAAACAAGAGCAGCTTGCAGTGTCTACCCTGGCACCTCCAGCAAGACATCTGTACCTAAGGAACAAACCTCAGCACGGTCAGTGAGACTAAAACACTGCAGTTTCCAAGAACTTGGAAGCACATCCCTGCAACCTCCAGCATCCCAAGGGCAGCTGGATCAACAGTGGTGTTTTGAGGCACCTCTCACATTTCAGACTTTTCATTCTTCCAGTGAAGACCAGCTAAAAGGAATAAAAAGACATGTGAAGCTTATCCACTTGGCTATTTCCAAACTTCCTTCTCCAGTTTTCACTCTGATGGAAGAAGCTACTCAGCTGTTTATGTGAACCAACACCTGCTTCCTCACAGATCTGCCCCAGGACCAAATCATTCCATTTGCTTCATTTGCTGGTAGTTTTTGGCCAAGTCCACCAAGGTATTGACAACCCATTTAATTAAATCTTCTGGCAGAGTCAGGTGAAGGAATATTCTTGGGAGGAAAATCTCTGTCTCCACTGCAGGCCTGCAGCAAAGCACTGCAACCTCTTCCCCCACACACACGGGTCTGGAATGGGACTTCTGTCCACAGCCCAGTACACAAGGCCACACACTGAAATCATGAATCAAAACTTACTCCCCTAATGCATTGGGAAGCTACTCCAGCAAATTTTAAGATTCAGAAAGCGATTCAAAGTGGGTGTTACACATCTGCTAGCAGAAAGGTTAGGACAAGCTCAAGGTAATCAATCTTATCTATTCTGAAAGATTTCTCTTCAACACCAAAATGATTTTTAACCTACCTATTGAGCTGCACAGCTATTTGCTCTCAGAGGTCAAACATGGACTACGAGGAAGGCAAGTTGGAAGTACAGCACCACTTTGGTTTATTAGTCAATGTTCCATAAAAACCCACAGTCACTGTGAGGTACTGAACCCTGCCACTGGATGTGCCAGGAAGCAGGAACCATGGAGCTCTTAGTATCTGTCCACAGCTCAGCCTTTCCTGGGAATGGAGGGCATACACACATTGCTCCTGTTTCAAAGACTATGGCTCCACTGTCACTAAATCAGACACCAACAATCAAACCGAATTCATGCTGTTGCACATGAAGAAATACAGCTGTGCTTATATCAAAGTTTCAGCCCATTAACTTCTGTGTCTAGACTAAACAGTGCGTTCACTCTTCCTCAGGGCACGTGCTGCAGGGTTTGCACATTTGGTCTCCAGTTTATTTGTAATAGCCAAGCAGAGATTTGAGCTTTTATAGCTTCAATTTGTTTACTTTCATACAGTGACTAATTGTCTTCGCAGTCAGTACCACTTTGTCTTCATCAATGACACTCCCACATGTTAAGAGGATACACCTTGTAAGTTTGAAGCCTACCTGTCGGTCAAAGCATTACTAAAGTCATCCAGTTTGAAAAATAAAATTGCTTCATGACCATTTGTGAACTCATTGGAGTGTAAAAGACAGCACACATTTGTGGGTGAAGAGTAATTTGAAAGCCTACTAAGCAAATCACTACAGTTCAATAAGTGTTTCAAAAAAAAAATTTAATCAGAAAGAAAGACTCTACCAGCACTGTTCCTCAATTCCTTGAATGTAAAGAGGGGGAAAAAGAGAATTTTGCAACAACAGGGATCAGTTAACATTACAATAATCAAGAAGACGACCATAATGTTTCTCTGCCTTCTCCTTTTAACCTACTATGGGCCAGCTGCTCCTAAATCATCCTGCCTGTCCCCATTCCTTTGGGCCATTTGCAGCACAACAAACTGACATTTTACATCAGCATTCGTCTCACTGTGCAGCTGACTGCTTGCACCTCTGTTAAATACAATTAGTTGCTGCACAGCAATGTAGCAGTATCACAGTTAATATAAGCAATAAATATGACAGAAGAACATTAGATCTTTATTGACAAACACTTAACAGGGGCACATTTGGTCTCATTCCCTAGCACAGGAAGCCTTTTTATAAATAGATTAGAACAGTCCACATCTACTTCATCCTCCTTGAAGCACACTAATTGTACCTACAGTGAGGTTGCTGTTCCTAAGTCCAGTATTAAAAATTATACTGTTAAGTGAGGAAAAAACCCACCTAAAGCAATTTACCTCCAGAAGCATAAACCAGAGCTTGCTTGCTTTCCCCTCCCTACAGGAGGAACAACCTGCTATTGAGAGCAGCAATGCCTAATAGGTCCTTCAGCTATCAGCACCTTCATATCATGCCTCATCAAATAGAGCTCATCTCAAAACCACTTTGCTTCTAATACAACAAACTCTTCAGCATTGTAGATGTTGTCTGTATCTGTTTTCATAACTGCTGTTCATAATGTTTCATCCAGATGACATTTCTGTTGTGAAACAGAGGAAAGCTTTTAGCTGAATTACTCTTTCTTCCACCATGAGCCAATAGCTGCTGTACTACCAAGCTGTGCACATGCTTCCCAGTGACCTCACAGGACTTCCAGCACTGGGGTACAAAGAACTGAACAAAACTCCAGTGCAAAACAGCTGATACTTGCTATTTTCAGGAACAGAGGTTATCCTAATCAGAAAATGTAACTGTAGAAGCATTGTCTAAGCACAGACAGCACAAGTCCAGTGTCACCTTGTTCACACATCACCCATAACCAAATCACACTAAAACACCATGTCCTCGTGCCACACAGCCCCTCAGTAAGAAGCCTTCAAAGACTGAGTATTTATATTGCAACTGCTGCAGTTTCACTGTGCAGAGTTTCCTGCAAGAACTGTCTTCTTGTATCCTAGACTGTTAGCTCTAGACAAGGAGTAGTATTTGTAGGAAGGCAAGGAGAGATGTTTCTTTCCTAATCAAACCCAAAGACAGGTTACTCTGAGTGCTGACCTCCCAGCACCACGATGCCTACTCAGACTTTAAGAAAACCCTACAAACAGTTTACTGCCTGCCATCCTTCCCTGGCCTTGGTTTGGGTTTAAACTGTAAAACTAGAAATGCCCCATTATAGAGTCTTCAACACCACAGACAACAAGCCAGAGAGTATTTGCACAGGAGGCCACATGCCAAGGTTAAACCCAAGACATCTGGCCACACTGAGAGGATGCAGGATGCTGCACCACAGCTGAAGGGCTGGGACAGCATTGCCCCAGCTGCTTCCCTGCCCTCAGAGCACACTAATCTGCTGCTTTGGAACCCCTACTGTTCTTTGCTTAACATGAGCACCGAGACTATTCCAGGCTACCAAGTAATAGGATTAAAACAGTCTAATCCCAGATGTTACTTACAGTTTGTCACACAAGTCATGAATTAGTCCCCCCAAAGTATGTGAATGTCACTATGAACTCAAGCCCCAGGACTGGCCTGCATAAAGCTACACCAGGAGATGTCTTGGCATCATATGTTTTTTAGACAAGAGGCATAAAACTCTGAACTGCATCTTGTCAAGAAGGAAACAAGCCAACAAAAGGAAAAGCAGGACCCCTTCAACATGGTGTTAGCATGTGCAAGGTGATAGAAATGAAAAATGCACGGGCACCATTTAGTGATGACTTTATAAATCAAACAAAATGAGCAGCTTTGCCTTAGAAGTCTCTCGAAGCAGGCACACTCTCCATGCCAGCATTCCCAGCCCTGTCCCTCAAGGTTCAAACTCGTGACAAGTCACATGCAAGCTTTTCAGCAGCGACCTTGGGACAGAATGAGAATAAACACAAGGATTTCTGTTGATAAAAGGAAAAGCATCCTCAACACAAGTGAGACTTAGGGTATCAAAGCACAAAGTATGGTGGAAACCAGCTAGAGATCCTGCTTCAAGCTGGCAGCTCACACCAAATCCTCCTCTACTTCACTTGCCTTGCTGACCACAGGACAAACATGCCACAACTATGACAGTGCAGAATAGCCAGACACATCTCTAGATGACATCACAAGAAACGCTTCTACTAAAGACAAAGTAGCACCGTAACATCCTAGAGGTGTCATCTTTGGGAGGTTTCACACCCATACCAGTCACAGTCACCCACGACAAATTCAGAATCAAAGCATGTGGAGACAACACCAACAGGAAATACAATACAATACAAGCCTACCTCAACAGTTGGTGCCTAGAGGCATGTCTGTAGTATTTTGCAAACAGTATAAATAAAACTTCTCTGCTGGCACAGTGAACTTGTTAACAAACCCTACCTTCAGTGAGGCACGCTGGCTCAGGGCTGCACCACACTCACACCCCTTCTCAACAGCTGGGAGTACAGGAGAAGGTTCTATCTCCTCAAAGCATCAAATTGATAACCTGTTATCACTACTGAGCAAGTTAGAGAACAGCATTAGCTCTGTAATAAATGAGAATAAACCAGGCATAATTTGGTTTGAACTGCATAATAAAAAGTTCCTGACTTGTTAGGAAAAATCTGCTCTCAAGCAACCTTGTAATCACAGTTGTAAAACAGCCTGCTGTTAAGAAGGAGCGTGAAACAGCTTAGGGAAGATACTGCTTTCAGCAACAAAAAACAAACCTCAGCAGCCCAGAAAGTGATTTCTAGGTTCGTATGCATATATTAAGGGTGAGCCAAGTGGACTTTCACGGTGTTTACCCATTTATAAATTTCAGCTGAAAACGGAAAACTGCGTATCCCTGATTCTGACAAGATAAGAGAGGAATAGCTACTTGGTTCTACATGAGAACTGCATCAAAGGCAACCAAGTCTTACATTTCTCACACTTGTTTACTCAGAGCAAGCTGTCTGTTTTCCATATTTCACAAAAAAAACCCTCAGTCTTCCATTTCCACATGTGTGACCTCCTGCCTGTACACACCAAGGGGATTAGTTTAACTTCCAGAATGCACTCAGTTTCCTTTTTGTAACTAACATTAAACATGCAGATGTTTGATGCTCTGATTTGCCTCAATAAATATAGATTTTAGCTTCTGGAGTCTGATGTTTCTGCTCTCTTGATTTTACATGGGTACTGAGATGCTGTGAATAAAGCCTAGATACAAATCTGCACTTGGAGAAAGTCAAAAGTACTCCAAGGAATAGGATAGTTGCAGAAAACCAACTCGAGTACGTTTTCTTTCTTAGCTTAAATGAAGCAAAACCTTTGCTCCACCCAGCCATACACAAGCTTTCACTGAAAAATCCACAAATCTTTCCTCAAGTATAATCCTTTCTACTGTGTTTTTCCACACTGCAGTTAATGTTCTATTCAGACACAATACTTCTGGTGTTTGATTAATCTGCTTGCAAGTTCTGAACTGACCCTGATCACACGTTCTCAATATGCAGCATATAAGATGCACCATAAACTGAGCACAAGACATAAAGGTCTCCAAAAAGCCACTGTCAATATCAAACAAAAAAAAAATAAACATTTCTGCAGAACAGCAGCCTTCCAGCTATGTCTGCTGAAGCCAAAGAGTCTCCAAGAGGATCATGACCTTGAACACATTTAATGGGTGTCTCCCATTATCTGCTATAGTCACTCCTTTAAATGAAATCTAAAGTACATTTTTAAATAAGGCTTAAAAGCAGAACCTGAGTCACCCAAGCAGTTTCACCAATATATCTACACCATTTAGTGTAGAAAATTACAGAATTGTTAAACAGAGCTTCAGCTTGCTATCAGGCAACAAATCCATTACGTGCAAACTAAGTCCCCAGTTTAATTCCACAGCCAGGATCCCTCCACCTTCAGTTCATAAACAGACTCAAACAGCTAGCAAGGACAAGCAGAGATATCACATCATGTCTGCATTTGTCAATATCACTGGAAACCTGCATCAGCTTCTTCCTGAACAGCACAGCAAAATATCAACAACAGTTATGTGAAAAGCCAAACAGGTAAGTTAAAAAAAATGAAAATGTGCTTATGAACAGAAAACACTTCAGAAAGTTTATTTACCATGTCAAGGAGGTAATGGTTAAGGAGCAATTTTGATCAGTCAGGAAAAGCCACTATGAGAAGCAGGGATTTAATAATGCAGGTGCTTTCAGATAAACACAGAAAGACTGTTCCAAATCCAAAGTCGCTTCAAGTATAAAGTGGCCCATCAATCAGAACACCTTCCCAAAAACTATCACAGAATTTATCACTGCAAACACAGGTGACAATTTTCATAAGATTACAGAATGGTTTGGTTTGGAAGGGACCTTAAAGAGCAGCCAGTTCCAACTCCTCTGCCCATGAGCAGGGACACCTTACACTGGACCAGATGGCTCGAAGTCCCACCCTTTTATTTTACTTTCTCAAAAGGTCAAATTTAAGCAGAACTACAACCTGTTTGAGATTGCCCAACAGTCCACATCAAACAAAACTCACAAAATTCATAGCAGGTCCTTTGGGCCTGAGGCCTCCAAGTTAAGCAATTCATTTATTTTAATAGTTCACAGGAAAAATTTACATACAAAATGTTGACAGCAATTTCAAAGTGACCATTGTAACAGCACGGAGGGACAGCCCTTGGAGTTGTCTAGTTAGATAAAAATTGTATTAGATATTGCAAAACCCATTAAGTCTACAAGAAAGAGTGTTCCTCAGCTGAGGATGCACCAGGCTGCACCCCCTTGCTAATGAGTAGCAAACACAGATCTTTGATTAGTAAGGAATATTCCATTTACGTGCACACACCTACCCAGAAACCTCGTTCCAACTCCCTCAGAACTGGCTGCAACACAACCAAGTATTAATGTCAGGTACAAAACGATTCACTGCTAGAGAACTCAGCCGCTGACAAGCTCATGTCTCTTTGGTGTTCCTTCCTGAAATTCTATCATTTAAATCAAGGGAGTTTTCTGAGAGGTCACAGCTGCCCATCGACACCATGCAGTCCCAAAGGAAGGCAGATTTAGGGGCACCAGACCACTGCCACCTGCCTTCAGTGACAGCCACCCTCGCAGCCAGGGACCAGCTCCTGCACACTGAACAAAGCCCCGCTGCCCTGAAGGACCCTGTGCCACAATAAAGTCATCAGAGCACAGTTCACAGCTGGGGGACAAAGGGCCCCCGGGAGGAAGGGGACAGGACATGCACCTCAAGACATAACATGTCACGTAAGTCAAACAATGTACTAATACCTCCAATGTTATTCAGGTACTTGTGAGCACAGTCAGCACCTCCCCAACTCCCTCCAACCACCCGTTCCAAGAAATACACAATGAGCTATTACTTTGACAGGACTTCAAACAAAGCTGCCTTTTTTTTTTCTTCAAAAAAAATTAGAATATGAATGTTTCTGCTTCACCAAGAAATCCAGAGCCTTTTGTGAGCAGATGATGCTACCAGCAGATGTACACAAGCAGATTCACAATCAAGCAGATGATCTCTTCTTTACCAGCCATCTTGACCTGTCTGGCTCGATTTACATAAACTGCTTCTATTCACTACAACATTGATTATGTAAAACTCGACAAAATCTTAACCAAACACACACTGCCACATCACTGACAGGGCAGACGTAACACGCTGCCGGGAGAAGGTTATTAGGAATGTATTTGCAGCAATGACCGAGTGAAACGCCTTGGGCTTTACTTGGGCTCCCATTAACGTGCAGACGAGCAATCACAACTATTGTGAGACGATACAGAAACGTGACCTGGTGGGAGAACCACCTACTGCCAAAAAACCACCTTCCTCCTTGATTTAAAGGTCAGGATACAACAACCCCGCTTTAATAGTGCTAAGACAGAGTAAGAGCAAAAGATAAAGGGAAAGTTTTGTCATCTTAAAAACAGGACTCTCAGCAGCTTGCCAGGTATGCCAATTCCTTTGTTCATCACCTTTTTCACCACCTAATTTAAAAGTCTCGCAGCTCAAGACACAAGTTATTCATCAACATCACAATCAAGGCTTTTTTTTAAAAAACAACAACCCACACAGTGTCTTATAACAGCTTTTTTTTTTCTCCTTTTTAAATCTAGCTGTGAGGCTGTGCTATCAATTTTAATCAGGCAGTTGTAACAGGAGCTGCTTCGCTTCTGCCAGTCCCCAGGTCTCAGTTTCTCCACGGGAAGGAGAGGAGATTTACATTGTCTTATTTAAATGAAACTCCAGATTACAAGATTTTAATACAAAACAGGTATTAAGAGGTTTTTTCAGCATACTGAACAGATGCTTAAGCTGTTCCAAGAGTTCCTAGTCACAAATGTTGAGTCACCAAAGAAAGAGAGATACATGTTTGCATTATTTATGGCACCACAAACAACATTTAAGACATGTCTGATAGGTCATGCAGTAATCAACTCCGGAAGTGGCAAATGGATCTTAAAACCCCAATCTTTGGCTCAGAAATGAAAAAATACAGTTACTGAAGTCATGGAATTTCCTGGCCTGCTTCCATCACGTCTCCCTATTCCCACATCACAGCTCCCAAGCACATTGTGTAAGCAGTGACAGCCAATGCCCCATTGTTTCAGCACAGCTCCAGAGACACGGTGACCAGAGAGACCCAGCAACCCGCTCACAGACTTCTCGTTCCTGACTGCACTGCAGGGACGGGAGGGTCAGTTTGCTTTTTCAGGACATGTTACACCTAGGAGATGTAACCTCAGCAGTTCTACAGAACAGCTGAAACTCAAACAGGACCTAAACTCAGCCAATATGAAGTTTATTTAAATTTTACTGGCGTCTTTCAACACACAGTGAAGATCAAGACCCCGGCAGAACCGATAAACCGAGACCAACGCGTTCCCATATTAAAGGCAAAGCACACCAGACTTTGCCAGGTTAAGATCAGAGCCAAAACATTTCATACTTCTGCACTTTCAACTGCTGCTAAAAATAGTAAAGCAACAGAAAGGAAAATGCTTCCAGCTGTGCACAAAGAGCCTCTGCAGCACAACATCAATTTATGCACTCTAATTTAATTAAAGATTCAGCATTATACTATGACTTTATTGTCAGAGACGGCGTTGCACAGCTGAGCTCACCCTCCATTTCCACAGCCGAAACAGTAAGAACATTTCTTTATTAAATTTAGTGTGATACAGTTATTTTTCACGAAACAAGTGACTTAAATGCAAGGGTTTCAAGTACCAGCTATAGCACGTTCGTAGTAGCAGCAGCTGTATTTTATTCCCCAGCAACTGCACCCTGCCCCAGTCTCGTGACAGGAAACATTCAGCACCCGTTAAGGGAAAAAGGTGCACTTTTGGATACGAGCACCCACTCCGGGCTGCTCTTTCTCAAACAGTTATTCTCCAGAGGTGGACACAGCTCTTCGTGAAACGACTCGACCAAAACAAAACAAAAATCCCTCAGAAACCCGAATAAGGTTTTCTACGACCTTGCAGCAAATATGTACCAGATTCTGGGGGAGGCTGAGTTAAGGCAGAGAGGCTGTTCTGCTTCACGGCTGGCTCGAAACCTTTCTGTTGTGTTTACGACTAAAAATTATTCCATTAACCATACGTTTCCACGCGTTAAAGTATCAGAATTAAGCATCTCTTCTAAGGTTCACAAGGGCTCTCAGCAAGCGCGGCTTAGACGCTTCTCCCTCATCTGCTTCCGCGGCGCTCAGCGAGCTCTAACAGCAGGGCAACAACATAATGCCAAGCGGATTACTTTAAGATCCATATCAAGCCGAGAAAATAAACATTTCCACTACGAATCTGAATATAAGCACTTCACCCTCCTCCTCCTCCTGCCCGTCCCCCCCTCCCAGCGCGTCTCTCCTCCCCATTCCAAAGTCATCTCCCCTGCCATCTCCAAGGAGGACGCCGTCTCCCGGAGCCGGCCGAGCTCACACGGCCGAGGGACGGGGAGCTGGGGGTGTCTGTGTGTCATAACCCCGCTCTAAGTTTCTTCCCCAGCCCCTCCGTGACCCCCCAAAAACCCCTCAATGCCCCCCGGGCCCCGCTGCGCCCGTTCAGGGACCGGGACCGGCCGCGCCGCGCGCTGCCCTCGGGGAAGGGGACCCCAAAATCCCTCGGGGAAGGGGACCCCAAAATCCCTCGGGGAAGGGGACCCCCCAAAATCCCCTCGGGGAAGGGGACCCCCCCAAATCCCCTCGGGTAAAGGGACCCCCCCACAATCCCTTCGGGGACCGGCACCCCAAAATCCCCTCGGGTAAAGGGACCCTACAAATCCCTTCAGGGACCGGTACCCCCCAAAAATCCTCTCGGGTAAAGGGACCCCAAAAGCTCATCGGGTAAAGGGACC
>JAWWEW010000165.1:60242390-60252629 GCA_035583185.1 Anabacerthia variegaticeps
GGCATCGGGACCCCCCTCATTTTATCCCCCCAATCCCCTCAGGCACCAGGACCCCCCTTTATCCCTCCCCTCTCCCCTCGGGCAGCCCAGCCCGCCCCTCCCGCCTCTTTCCCCTCACGCACCGGGACCCCCCCCCCCTTCCCTCCGTTCCCCTTTCCATCGCCCCCCTCACACACCGGGGCTTCCCTGTCCATCCCACCCCTCTCCATCGCTCCCCTCAGGCACTGGGGATGGGATCTCCCTCCCCTCATCCCTCCCCGCTCCCCTCACACACCGGGACCCCCTCGCCCCTCAGCTCCAGGCGGGCTGTGGAAGGCGGGAAGCGGCCCCCACCTCCTCCTTCTCCTCCTCCTCCTACGAGCAATCCCGAGCAGCGCCGACACACCGAGGGGGAAGCGGAGCGACAGGGAGCCCCCCACACCCCCCGCCGCCGCCGCTCAGCACTCACCCCAGCACCACCAGCTCCCCGTACTTGACGGGCTCCTTGTTCAGCGCGCACAGCTCCTCCTGGCTGGGGGAAAACATGGGGCCGCCGAGGCTGCTGCGGTCGCGCCGTCCCGTCCTGTTCTAGTCCGTCCCGTCCCAGCCGCCGCCGGTGCCGCGGGGGCCCGTCCCGAGCGGGCTCCGCTCCGCTCTGCGCCCGCGGCCGCCGGCAACGGCCACTACCCCGCGGGGGGGGCGCGGGGCGGAGCCACGGGGGGGCACGGACCAACCCGCCGCTCTGCGGGGGGGGGTTGGTGCTGAGAGTGGCCCCGCCCTCCCCGCCCCTATTAACGGCCGGCGGAGGGGGCGTGGCTCGGCGCGGGAGGGCCCGCGCACCGCCTCCCCCCCCCCGGCGCAGCCCGGAGTGGTACGGCCCGGCTGTGTTATGTAAACATAGAGTAAAGGGGAGCGGGGCGCTCTTAAAGGGGCCCCGCACCCGGCTCTGTGTCATTGGGGGGGGGAGGAGTGTGTGCTAAGGCAGCTCGCCCCGTGCTCCGGGTCGTCCCTGAGGTTCCAGGTCACCTCTGAGGTTCCAGGTCACATCTGAGGCTCCACATCCCCTCTGAGGTTCCAGGTCACCCCTGAGGTTCTACCTCCCCTCTGAGGTTCCACATCCCCTCTGAGGTTCCACATCCCCTCTGAGGATCCACATCACCCCTGAGGTTCCAAGTCACCTCTGAGGTTCCAAGTCACCTCTGAGGTTCCACATCACCTCCTGTCAACCCCCCACCCCGGGGGTGTCCAGGTTCCAGGAGTATCCAGATCCCAGGGGTCTCTCCAGACCCCCACCCCACCCAGGTGCCAGTGCCACTCAGGACCACCCCTGCCCTTCCACATCACCCCTGATGTTCCAGGTCACCTCTGAGGTTCCAGGTCACCCAGGAGGTTCCACGTCCCCTCTGAGGTTCCACGTTCCTTCTGAGGTTCCACATCACCCCTGAGGTTCCACATCCCCCCTGAGGTTCCACATCACCTCCTGCCAACCCCTCGCTCCAGGGGTGTCCATATCCCGGGGGGGGTGTCTCCTGATCCCTACCCAGGTTTAGGTCACCGGATGCCTGAAGATTTGGTGTGTATTTTGTAGATTTTTGGCGTTTCCGAAGTGTAGGTTTTCTTGCTCATGTATTAAGTGGTGTCAGGAGTTCCTAACGCGATTTTCTCACACATTCTCAGGTTTTTTTGAAGGTCATGAGGTTTTGCAGAGACACCTGCGAGATAACTTGAAGTCAAAGCAATAGAAGAGCCCAGAAACCCTTGGAGGTGGCCCAGGGGACACAGCCTAGGACCCTGATGGGTGGACCACGGAGAGAATTGGAAATGATGATTGATTATAGATATCTAATATGTTAATTGTTGGGAAGAGCATAAAACCTGCAACATTCCAGGGGGTGGGGTTCTTTGGGGGTTTTGGACACAGAGATTCTTGGTGAAACTTTGTTTTGTAGGGCCAGCAGAGGCCCCAAAGCCTCTGAACTCCCAATAAAGGCATTCTCTATCTTTTTCCATTAATGTTTTCTCTATCTTTCCCCCTTAATTTTCTCTGAGTGCCTATCTTCCAGGATTTTAGGCATCAACCCATGGGGCTGGGCGGCGATGGACAAACACAAACACACACACAGATGTTTGGGGCAAGGAATATTTACAACTAACAACAACTTTATTAACAGAAAGCTTCTCTTTTAGACTTTATCTGTCCACACCTACACGTGTCACAGTCTATTAGCCAAGCACTTCTGGCCCCGAGTCTTAGACCATCTTCTCCTCATGCTGGTAAGACTCAAAAAATATCTTGTTTTTCTCAGTTGTTTTTCTTCTTTCTTCTCCTCTCCCATGCTCACAGCTGCATCCTTCCAAGGCCAAAGCTGTCTTCAACCCAAAAGTCTTCCACTGGGCTGGGTCACCTCCTGTCTGTGTCAGGGTTTCTAAGTCTCCTCCCCACGGCTTTAGAGATCTCTGGGGCTTTGGGTTCCCCCAGGGAGCTGCTGGGTCACCTCCTGCCCCAGGGGGACAGGGCTGGAACCACCACCCACCTCCTGCACCTTCCAGGTGGTCTCCAGCACTGGGACCACCATCACCTTCTGCCCTTGGGGCTGAGGAGTGGCTGCTCCTCATCTTCCCATTCTTGGAGGCAGCAGGAGCCACAGAGCCCACCTTCCAACCCCTTCTGTCCACTGTCTTCTTCTGAGGGTACAGAAATGCCCCCAATCCCTTTGTTCCTACGGTCCTTCCCAACCCAAACCATCCTATGATTATCCAAGGATTTTTCCCCCCTCCAGCCTGTTGCTGCCTCAGTGTCTCCCCCACCACCCCCTTCTCTCCTCCTCTGCCCTCTGTACCCAGCTAAAGCCCCAAACCAACAAAGATTGGCTTGACATTGACCAAAGTCAAGGACAGAAATCCTCATGAGCTGATATTTGAGGACTCCAAGCCACCAACAAAGACCAAAGTAACCTCAGCACCCACCACATTGCTCCTGGCTTTTCCCAAAGAGCATCCTCTGGGCTGGCACAGTCAGACCCAGGATCGAGTCCTGCTCTTCCTGCTGGAAGCTTTCCCTTTGCCAGAAATTGTATTTAGCTATTAATTTTCCCAGTAATGTTATTTTTCTGTCGTTGTGGCGAAGAGGTGAAATAGAAAAACCCAACCAATCTCGCAGGGCTGCACAATGGAGATCTTCCCAGGGGCTGTGTGAAGAAGACAAGATTTTATTAAAGACAGGGAGCTGAATTATTCCAGATTTATCTTCTTTATTGCTCCAACAAAATAGAAAAGAAAGCCGGGCTGTAAGTCACTGTCAAAGGAAACAAATACATCCCCCAAAACAGCGTGAAAAACAAACCTTCTGGCTGCATCCTCTTCAGCTTCTCCATTTCTCCCCTGAAAGCAAGAAAAGCGAGACCTTTGCAGTAGCTTGGGCTTTCACGTGGCATAAACAAACTTCAAAACCCTTCCAAAACCGCTCCCAAACAGCTCGGCTCAGCTGGGCTTCCATAATTCAAACACTTGGAGCATCTGCTGCTGCTCCCCCAGCCCCACGTGGGGGTGGAGGGATGGGGAAGGACCTGGAAGATCTAATTTTGCTCCTTTTTTCCCCATTTTATCATTTTCTAACACTGAGCTTTTCGGAGAGCAGGGGAAAGTTGCACCAAATTTTACACGTGATGTTCATAACCACAAAGCTCTCCCCCTTTTGTCAAACCCGCACATTTATTGTCTTTTTCAGCACACAAACTAATGAATTCTGCTGTCATCCAACACAGAAATGCAGAAATTATTAAATACAGGCAATGCACTGGAAAAAAAACCCACACATTGCTGAAAAAAAATATTACATTCAGAAAACGTGCTCCTTTGCAATGCTAAAAAAAACCCACAATTACACACATACAATATTTTGTAAAAATTAAATACAGAATAATTGTGGAGGGGAAAGAGCCCAGAGGGATTCAGGGGGGAATATTTACACCTGATATATTGGTAGGAGGTGGATGGGCTGTGCTGGGGTGAGGAGTCACACCCCTGCCATGAGATCAGGAGGTGACCCCTGAGCTTGGGCTGACCCATTATATTTGCCCTTGGAAATGTGCTACATTTGTACATGCCCTTCATTCTGCACCTAAAACCTCTCCCCACGGGGTGTTTTAGGCTGGTAAGTGAAGAGAGAAGCTCTGCCTCAGCCCCACAAGGTGTTTTAAGGACTCTTTTCCTCCCAAATTGCAGCTTTTCCCGTTTCCATTCCAACAGGACTAATTGCTCCCAGCCCTGGAAACGTGCTTTTAATCGTTTAATTTTTAATTTTTTTTCAATTTTTGGCTGATGAAGGAGAGCCAGGAGGAGGGAACAACTTTGCTGCACGTTGCACATCTCCCTGTCCCACATGGATCACACCCCCAAACCCCAGCACTGCCATTCCCTCCAGCTCCAAAAATCCCTTTTGCAACTGGTGCAGGCAACACTTGGCTGGCATTTTCCCCCAAACCTATTGAAATAATTGAGAAATACACCCACAGCTGCATTCTGCTATTTTTGAACTCAAAATATCTTGCGTGGTTTCGGATTTGGGATTGGCCCAGCGTGGCTTTTGAGGGCTGGGAAGGGAGGTTTGGGTTGTTTTCCACTGGAAGTGGAAATCACAGATAACTTGGATCACCTTCCCAGCAGCATCAGTGCTGTGAGAAGGAGTTTAGCACGAGCAGCTGCCTGGCTGGATTGAGGGGTATTCAGCCAAGCCAGACGAGCATTAAAATCAATGTTTGGAAAAAAAAAATAAAAAAAAAATCCCAAACATGAAGAAATAGTACGTGCCCATTTATTTTTAAAATGTAATAAAAAGTTATTTTAAATGCAGGAAGATTAATAAGGCTCTAATTCAGCAAAGTACTTCCAGATGTGCTGGACTCTGAGTGTACTTCAGTGCTTTTATGAATCGGGGCTTAGGGACTGGGCTTAAAATGCAGAGAAAGTATTGAAAGAGGGTTTTAAACTAAAAGGGAGTAGTTTTAGATGGGATAGAGGGAAAGAATTCTTGACTGGGAGGGTGGGGAGAGCCTGGCAAAGGTTGCCCGGAGAAGCTGTGGCTGCCCCATCCCTGGAAGTGTCCAAGGCCAGGCTGGATGGGGTTTGGAGCACCCTGGGCTGGTGGAAGGTGTCCCTGCCCATGGCAAGGGGGTGGGAATGGGATGATCTTTAGGGTCCCTTCCAACCCAAACCATTCTGGGATTCTATCAGTCCAAATAGCCCCTGAATCCCACCTGCAGCTTCCACTGCACGTGAAACTCGTGGTGCATCGATCAGCACATAAATAGGGAGAAAGGTTTCCAGGAATGGGATCAGGTTTATGACCAGCCACCGGTGTGGATGGTTGGGGCTGGGGAAGTTGATCCCTGAGGTCACAGCAGCCTGGATTTGGTGCTCCAGAGGGGGAAATAAACACCAGGAAAGGAGAAAAACTGTCTCAGCTCCAAGGTTAGGATCAAGCAGGTATCACCTGGGTGGGTGCAAACCTTTCAGTCTCCAGCTGGCAGGTGAGTGAGACCCTTGGGCAGCCACCAAGTGGAAACAGCAGAAGAAAGAGCTGTAGCTGTTTTAAAATTAGATTTGATAAATAAACTACAGGAAACATAAGATGTGATTGCTCATAATGATGCAGCGCTGGGCTTAGCATGTTTGGGGGACCCTCTCAGTCCTCTGTTTCAGGGGTTCCGTGCCTAAAATAAATCTGCTTCTTCTTACACCATCTGGGAATCTGTCTACATGCTTTGAGCCTCCTGTTGTTTTAATTTTCCCACCATGGCATATAATTGTCTTGAATCACAGCAAGATCGAAAATTTAGAAAGGAGAATTGCATTAAAAAATAAGTGGAAGAGCTAAAAGGATAAAATACTTTCAAATACCTCAGTAGAGTCTTACAGATGTGGTACAGTCTCCATCTTAATATGTAACACTCCTTAATAAACACCCTAAAGGATTTTTTAAAAGCCAAGAAGTTCACTAGCAGAGTGAGGAAGGCTACTAGGAACAAAAAAGATAGCTGTCAAAAGTGAGGAAAATAGAATATAGCAAAAACACTGGCAAATACAAAACCACAATAAGGCAAGTGGAAGAGATATTGCAGAGCAGTTTGCCAGAGGCATAAAAACCCACATAAAAACACAGAAGAGACAGAAAGTCAATCAGGGACTCACTGGGACCAGCAAGGGGTGGAAGTGAGAAAGAAGTTTGGGGTGAAATAAAATGTTGATGGGTCAAGTAAATGAGCTCCACTTGTGTCTGCACCAGGAGCTGGATATGGAAACTCCCAGAGCACAGTCCTCATTATCTGCAAGGAGTCTGATGAGCTTCTTAAATACAAGTGTCACCCAAACAGGGAAATTCAGAGAGGAGCAAATTTCCAGGGTGAGATGTCAACTGGCCCAAGACTTGGAAAGAGTGTATGAATAATTGTGTCTATACAGTTATATTCTTAAAAATTTGTATAAATGTATTATTATCTAGTTGTATGGTTATGTAAAGGATTGTATTTGTCCACAGGATGAGAAATAACAAACTTGCCACTGAAGAAACAAGTTTAAGAGCTTAAATTTTAAGAGTTTAAGTCTGAGCTGCACTACACAAATGGGTGGAAAATACAGTCAACTTCAGATAAACGTGGATGCCTGGAATGCACTGGGAAGATCTGATGCACCAGGGAAAGGGCAATAGGAGGTTTCTGCAGAAACAAGTCAAAGTTTATAACACCTTCACACCCCTTGAAGCTGTCAATGAATATGCTGGAGAAGGGGATTGCATGTGTATGGCATTCCTGGGGTTCGGGGAAAGCTTTGCCACCGTAAGAGCTGTCAAAGAGATAAAAGCAGCAGGAGATAAAGAAAGGGCTCTGTGGATTAGCAGCCGAGTGCAGGAGAAACCAAAGGCTAGGAGGAGGTTCTCATTTTCACAGTGGGGAGAGGCTGTTGCTGGGATTTCAGGGTATGGTGGAGCCCTGGCCAAGCTGCTGAATTCTAATGGGAAAGGTTGCTGACAAGCCAAAAATTTCAAGCTGATTTCAAGGACCCGGCAAGAAAATGTCCAAGTAAAGTACATACAAGATGACCTTAGCCATATCTGTCTAATGGCTGGCTCTAATTGAGCTATTACCATTCAGAAAGGCATCCTGAGGTGTTACAGGCACTGTAGGTCCTTCTTTTGAAAGATCAGCTCACAGAACAAAGTCTGAAACACACATGAAATGTGCCAAGATGCTTCTGTGTGTCTTTTCCAGCAACATCTGGAATTTTCCTGAACATCTGGATTATCCCAGATGGAAGGTCTGTATCCCTTTTTCTATGCCCCACAGCTCTCCTACCTTCCCTGGAACCCCATCCACACCGGAGCTGCATTCCTGAAGGACTTGTGACAGCTAAGGGGGAACAAACACCTTTTGTATGTGCCTGCCAAAGTCAGAAAGCACATCTGGCATCCCCAACCTCAGTGCTGCCTTTATTGAACTCTTCCCAGGAGGATCCAGGTCCATCCACAGCCCCAACCCCTGCCCAGGTCCTGCAGCCCAGAGCCCAGTCCTCTGTGAAATCACCACGTCCCTCTTTGCAGGATCTTCTCTCCTGCCCCAGTTGCTCATCTGGGAGTGGAATTTCCCTCCCCAGGATGTCATCCCTTTTTCCTGTTAAATTTTGTCTCCACTTGAAAGTTGACACTAGCACAGTGGTGAGAGGCAGGGGATGGGGACAGTTCCCCTACAGTTTACTTACAGTTCATTTAGGAGAAATTCTGCTACTCTGACCTTTATTCCAGCAGCCAAAACTGGTGAAACTGCTGCCCTGGGCTTGGACCTCATTGTCCTACTACAGGAACCATCCCTGGCAGTGATGGGCCCCATCCCCCAGGAGAGCAGCTTCGAGAGCAGATGGCTGGGTCCCCATCCACAAAGAGTTATTCAGCCATCCCATAAATCAACCAGCCTTCCCCAAGCCAAACATAATGAAAACACCCAAATCCCTGCAGGATATGCTGTGATTTCCAAGCACTGAAGCTCTGGAAAAGCCCAGGCCCACAGTCTTAGCCTGGCTCTGGTGTGAGAGGCTCTCAGGGTGAGGGTTTGTCAGCTATTTGCACTGATCCCTCTGTGTGCCAAAAGCCTCCTCTCCCTGCTTGTACCCCACAACCAATTTTTATTCACCAAGAAATCACTTTTATGGGGATGCTCGAGGAGTTTTAGGATGGTGGGAGTCCCGCTGTTTGAGCAGCACGAACCTCAGACCCAAAACATCCCAAATCTGCAGGCTCCAAAACGCTTCTCCCCCCAGCAAAGTGTGAACACCCACAAAGCCCCTTAGAGTCAAACACCATTTTCACTAAGGAGGTTGAAATGCATTTTAGAAATTATTGTGGTCCCCTGGCTCCCGTCCAGGCAGCAGATAATCAGCAGGTCACAGAAACCTCCTCCACATCTCCAGCATGATCCAGCCTCTGCTGTTCCCAAGCAGGATTCAGCCCCATGGCCAAAAGCACAGGGTCAGTGGGGGCCCATCACCTCCTCTCCCCAAATTCCTCATCCCTGCCTCTTGCAATCTTTGCAGCATATGATTTTGGGAGAAAAGGAAAAGAGGTGTTTGCTAAGGACCGTGGGATCTCAGTGGGACCTTGTGTTCCTTATGGAAGTTTTGTTCCTTGTATTCCTTAAGGAAGGAGGTGGAACACTGGACAGGTTGACAGAGAGGTGGTGAATGACCCATCTCTTGAAACATTCAAGGTCAGTTCAGACTGGGCTCTGAGCAACCTGAGCTGGTTCAAGATGACCCTGCTCACTGCATAGATGACCTTTAAAGGTCCCTCCAAACCCAAACTACCCCATGATTCTATCCTGTGGTTAATAGCAACCTGGGAGTTCAGACTTTGAGGGCAGCAAGCCCTGGAAATTCATCAGTTTGCTCCTCTTCTTTGGGTAAAGAGGTGCCAGGTCATACCTGAATATGTTAAAAGCAGCTTTTGGCCCCCAGAGTGTATACACCAGTAAAGCCTTATAACCACCTCCTAGAAGTTGACATTCTTTTCACTGCTATAATTTACTAAGTGCATTGCCAGGTGCTCCTGGCAGCCTTCCAAGGCTGCCTTCAGCCAGAATATGGAGAAACTCAGGAAAAACTCAGAGAAAAAAATAAAAAAAATAATAAAAAAAATGTGTTGCTACCCCCGAAACCTTGAAATCTGAGCAAGAGGGGGGAAAAAATCATCACCCCCCATCCGTGCACAGATGTCAGGAGGATGTAGCAGAAGGAACGACATCCTGTGACATCCTGTTAAGCCAACATGCAAAAGCAGGTCCCGAAATCCCGAGTGGTGCCTTCCTGCTGGCCGTGGGAGCCTTTGCCTTAGAGATGGTTGGAGATGGTCACTCCTCCCCCTCCCTGCTCTGGGTAATTAGTGAGTGGTTATCTCTGCAAGCTGAAAGGCTCTCTGTTGTTGGGATCTGCAGAGATTGCGGTCCCGCTGTCATTATTATGGACCCTTCAGCAGATGGACGGCTCGGACTGTACTTCAGAGCAGTAAGGTAATGGCTGAGAAACACAGTGCTGGTGGGGCCCTGATTGCTGCTGGAATCGTTAGGAGATGGAGAAGCCTTGTAGCTCATCAGATAATGTCTTTCCTTAACAAAGGAGCTGAGTTATCTAGGCAGAGGTTGAGAGCTCGCTGCTTTTTGGACAGGGAAAAGGCACTCGTGTTGCTGAGTTATGTCAAAGGAGGGAAGGTTTTGTATGGGAGCACTAGAAAAATCTATGAAAAGATTGTGAGACATTTTTTTGTACCAAAAGAGCACGCACATACCTGCTGTTGCCATTAAGAGACAGAAGATGAATGAGGAAAGCCTTTGAGCTGAAAGAAAATCAACATGAATTCATTGCTAAGGGTTTGTGATCATATATATAGTGTACATCCAACTGCAGCAACAGAAAATGCATTATTGCAGAAGCAGAAAGGACAGGAAACCACTTGCTAATAAAAATGGTCATCTGCCTTCTGGAGTGAGGGACTCCTCGGTTCAGGTGTTTTAGTCAAATCAAAGCATCCAGGAAAGCAGAAACAACCTTATAAATCCACACCTGGAACTGTGGATCTGGTGGCAAAATCACAGGATCACAGAATGGTTTGGTTTGGTTTGGAAGGGACCTTCAAGACCATCTCGTTCCATCCCCTGCCATGGGCAGGGACACCTTCCACCAGCCCAGGTTGCTCCAAGCCCCGTCCAACCTGGCCTTGGA
>JAWWEW010000165.1:60252729-60280378 GCA_035583185.1 Anabacerthia variegaticeps
GCCTTGGACACTTCCAGGGATCCAGGGGCAGCCACAGCTTCTCTGGGCACCCTGTGCCAGGGCCTGCCCACCCTCACTGACTCCATAGGTGAAGTGTACAGTCTTATGACTCCAGTTCTCCAAAGGATGAAAGCAAAGCAAGGAGGTCCAGTGGCCACATTTACACTCTCCCACCAAGATTGATTGTACAGAAACCATCCCAGGCAGACCCATCCCATGTTCTTCTCCATGGGCTGTTAAACCCCCTGGTCTCCATGCACATGGTGAAGCCCGTGGTAGGAACACACTGACATCTCCCCGAGGCAGAGCAGGCTGTGACAGCCCCGTGCGAGAGAGGGAAGTTATTCTGTGTTTTGTTAGCCTGCTTTTCAGGAACAGATGGGAACAGAGCCATAGGAAGCCTCCTCGTTCAAGAACTGGCCCAACTTGCAACTCATTAGCGAGGCCCCTGCACAGCTAAACCCTCTGCTTGTCCCATCTGCAGCAGCCAAAGCCTCGGTGACCTCAAACCCCCACCTGGGACCCCCTAACCCTGCCACGGCTGCTTATAAATCTCGGCATTTGAGACGATCGATAATTTCAGGATGCAAATGGAGCATATGGAGACTACAGCAAGCAACACAAAGGCAGAAGCCACGGGCCATTTCCATGATCAGAAAGAGAAAGAGTTGCTAATTATGCAAAGGTCATCGACGGAGCGTGGTGCTACATTTAAATCTTTGAGTGTGTCTTTGCCTGGCTCCTCTCAGAAACTCTGTGTTCGTGTGGGTAAATGCTCCTCTGGTTTTGGGGAGATAAGGGAACCCAGAAAAAGTGCAGATGTCTCTGTTTCATGCCCCACGAGAACTTTAAAGCAGGCTCAAGCATCTTGGGAGCTTCGGATTTCTTCTTTCTTTTTTTCCTCCCTGTAGTTCTTCATTCATGTTCTGACTCCTGGTTACTCCAGAGTTTCCGGCGTGAAGTCGAGGTGACCATTCCTGCATCCCAAAATTCACATCATCTCTGGGCTTCACTGACGGATGCAGCCATGGCAGCTTGGTGCTGCAGGGTGTCACCTCCACCCCAGCCACCCTGCCACCTCCTCTGTGCCCACAGGGCATGGCTGGCACGGTCAGAGACAAAGTTTGACTCTTGTTTTATCCCCTCCTCCTCTCTGGGAATGCGTAACAGTGAGAAGGGACATTGTCCACAGGTCCGTGGGAAGCACAAAGCGATGGCTGTGCTGACCTCCTTATAAAAATTCAAGCCTGTCCTCATTTTTCCTGGAGGTTTTGGTGGTTTGCACACACGTGTCTTTGTCCTCCTCCCCGCCAACCCCAGCCCATCAGCCCAGCCCTGCTGCCCACACCAGCAAATCCTGCCGTACCCAGGCAAAAATCTGACAATTAGGGACAAATTTTGAAAATTCTTGGAAAAAAACACCAACCCATTGCTATTATTTCCAGTGATGCTGCCAGTTCTGTTCAACAAAGCTCAGTTGCCAGCACTGACAACTCAGCTTTTCCCAAAATCAACCCCTTGAAGCTTCTCTGGCCATTCCCTTGTCGCTGCAAGCAAAGGGAAGGGTGGGATGCTGGGCGTGTAATTTGGAGATTTTCACTTAAATGTATTCTCTGTGACCACTGAGCTCCCTGGCTGGAGTCAGTGATTTTTCAAAAGGATTAATGCTGTGGGAGCCTTCATCCAGATGCCCCCCAAAAGAGGTTTTGACCTGGTTGTGTGCTGAGTGCTTTGCCCTCCTAAACCTACTGCTTCAAATCCCTATTGCTTTGCTATTTCCAGACCTATTGGATTTTTTTTTAACCCCTTTGAGGAATTTAAATACTGAGCTCACTACTGGTATTAAAAAAAAAATTTAAAGAGCTCCTGATCTAACAACCTGACACATATTTTTTGGCATACTATATTTATTCAGAGATAAAATATTATATCTTTTTATATTTATTGTAATGCTTATATATTTTTTTTTATTGGGAGGAGGGATGCCCACAGTCACACGGGGTAATTCACATTCATGGGAAAGACTGAGCTTCACACTGGGATGTGTATTCACCTTTCCCCATCTCCCAGCAGCATTTTTGGGTTGATGCAGGGTCATTCTGCTCTCCTCTTCTCTGAAAATGTGGGATGTAAGCAATATTTGGGAGTAAAAAGTGACAACGTGGGTAAATACATGGGTTGCTGGGTTTCTTCCCTTAGCCACAAGCAGGATGAAGGCCAAAGAGCTCCTTCCTGCCAAAAAACAGGGAGAATAATCCTGTCATAAGCCATTAATATGGAGCTGGATTGGCCCTTGGCAGCAAACCACCAAACCCACGAAGTTGGGTTTAATTTGCTGTTAGAGGACAGGCTGAGTCTTCTTCACTCAATTATATGGAGATGGTATTTCAGCACCAAGCCCTGGAAAGAAGCCACTGCTCAGCTCTCCAGGACTCCACATCTCCATCCCAGGGGGCCTGCTGTTGCCCATCCACTGCTGCTCGAAAGGAATTTTCCAGAGCTCCTGTTTGCTGGGATGGCCCCTGTGAAATAAATCCCAGGCTTTTCCATTCTGCCTCCCCCCTCCACCCCACCAACCCCAAAAGCCAGTCAAGCCCTGGCACCCATTTGGGTGCCCTGTGCATGCCAAAGTAGTGAGAACGAGCAGAAACAACCCCATTTTCCCCCCAGAATAAGAGACAGACTGGATTTTTGAGTTTCCACAGGGTTTCTTCCTTCCCCTCCAATCCCAGCCTGCAGGTCCCTATGTGAGCCAGAGTCCCTGCTGGTGCTGGGCTTTGCCTGGTGACTTCCTGCCTTCCCTGGCTTCCCACCGGACACAAAGCCTTCCCTCATCATCCAGGATGTTGTTTTCTATTTTTACCCAAATCCCTTTAACTTTTTGACATTTTTACGGCAGCAGCCTGGAGGAAATAGATTATCCCACCAATGGTACTCTGAGGCTCCAGTTAAGAAGATAAAACTTCTGCTTTTCAGGGGTCATCACATTCCTGACCTTTCTGTAACTCCTAACTCACAAAATAAAGTAAAATAAAATGCTCACAAGCTTTGGTTCCATAAGATTTTATGATTAGTCATCATATCCTTCTTGTAGATGGGAAACAACATGCAAGGAATGTCTCTCATTTTGATGTAGACAGCCTGGGAGAAAACTGCAGCCTTTTGTCTCAGCTCCTTGAGTATGTCTTGGCTTCCTCGAGTCCTTTCAGAGCTTGGCAGCTGTTGGGAACACAAAAAACGGGGTGCAAGGATGTGTTGAGTTCTTTTACAAACTGCAATCAGTGACACAGGGACCACTTGCTGGTATTTTGTCACAGAATCAGAGAATGGCTTGGGTTGGAAGGAAACTTAAAGATCATCTCCTTCCAATCCCCTGCCATGGGCAGGGACACCTTCCATGAAATCAGGATGCTGCAAGTCTTGTCCAACCTGGCTTTGAGCACTTCCAGGGATGGAGCATCCACAAGTTGTCTGGACAACCTGTCCCAACCTTGTCCTCGCTCATGCAGAACCTAAGTTTGATATTTCTTTCTTTTTTTATTTTTTGCCTGTATTTTTTGCCAAAGAGACTTGCTGTGAGGTCCCACTTTTCCTTTGTTTCCAGCACCTGGAGATGGTGCAGAACAGCAAGAGGAGAAACCCCAGAGAGGCTCTGGGGAGAACACTCCCACGTTCCTGAGATTCCTCTTCCAACGCTCCACAGACAGACTCACGGGTTTATTTGCAAAAACTGGGAAAGCTTCCAACCTCCAGCCTGTAAAGCCTTTCACAAAAATAAATAAAAAAAAAGAAATAACGAAGCAACAGAGGAAAATCACTGCTGTGGAGTGGAGAGACCCTCGCAAGCAGTGACTCCCCCTGGAGTTGTGCCCCTGTGAAGGACAACGTGCTGCGAGGGTTCACCTCGATGAGAGTCTCTTGGATTTTTCCCCCATTTTCCCAGAAAGTAGGAAAAAAATAAAAGAGAAAGAAGAGTGTTTCTGCTGGCCAAGGGTAGGACACAGGTAGCTCCTCACACTTGCAGCCAAGGCAATGTGGGCAAGCACATCCCTCCAGGGTTTGGTGCCAACACTCTGACTGATGTGATCAGGGGTGGAGGAACTCCTGTCAGTGGCATAAATTTGCCATGTGGGCTCAGGGGTTTGTGGCAGAGGTTTGGCTTTTGCTCCCTATTATCCCTCTGGAGCTCAGAAAAACCATTGACCTTCAGAGCAAAGTCACCCTTCCCTCCAAGTTCTCCACTTCGTCTTGGTCAGTTACTGTCAGTGACACCAAGAGAAGAGGGGAAAAAAAGCTGAACCAATGGATATTACATTGTTTTAACCTAATTTTGCACATCCTGAGCACTCATTCTGCTGGTCAGGGAGACAAATGAACTCTGCCTTTCCAGATCTTGCCTCAGCCCTTCCTGAAGCTGCAGACTCTCAGACCCAGGGGTGACAACTCCCCTCCCAAAGTAGGGGAGATGGGTGACACCGATGGACAACCTGTCTTCAAGGACAGGATGGTCACAGAGGGGCTGAGACAGGTCTGTGTCGGGCTGTGCAGCCTCACCACACACAAGCAATTAGTGTTTCGTGCAGAGAGGGCTGACAGACCCTGTTTTGCAAACGCTGAGGTGTTGACACTTCACAGCAAGGTGCATCTCGTGTTATTGGCGAAGAGGAAACTGCCCTGTCAAACTCACAGGGTTTCCCTGCTAGACCTTCCCATTGCTCTAATCCAGGAGCTCATATCCATGGCCATATCTGCAGTCACAGAATCACAGGGTGGGTTGGGTTGGAAGAAACTGCAAAGATCATCCAGTTTCAACCCCCTCCCACAGGCAGGGGCACCTTTCACTGTCCCAGGTTGCTCCAAGCCCCATCCAACCTGGCCTTGGACACTCCCAGGGATGGGGCAGCCACAATTTCTCTGGACAAACTTTGCCATTGTCCCACCACCCTCACAGTGAATGACCTGGGTCTGGAGTTGGTGCCCTGTCACCGTCCTACCAAGCACTGAAATACTCCCATCACATCCTGGTTATTATCTTTGCTGTTTGAACACAGATGATGTAGAAAGGATAAAGGCTGATGCTTACAGGTCCCCCAGCCACCCATGTGCTTGTCTCCCGTGGGAAAGCCTCAGTGCCTCGGGCAGCTTCCCCTCCTGGGGGTATCTCTTGGGTTTGCTTTGAATTTGAGCCTCCTGACAAAGAGCACGCTGGATCCCCCCCACCTTCAGAGTGACATCCTTGCCAAGCCCTGCTGAAGATGTTATCAGGAAAGGGAATTATTTGCTACTGGAGAATGTACTTGTGCCTCGCAGCTATTTGGCTGCACAAATACGTGGAGTGTTGCCGATAACTCACCAAGGGAAGTCTGGAAAATGGATTCTGCAACAAAATAATTCTGCTTGTAAGCTCTTATGTATTTCTGTTTCCTTCCTTCTTCTTCCTCCTTCCCCCCCCGCCCCCCCTTTTCCATTTACATCTAAATGGGGTCTTTGTTTTTTCTGAGTTAATATTTAGTCACTTGTTCCTGGTTCAAGCCCCCTAGCTCAGTTTCTCAGAGCAGAGGCATTCCCAGGGGGGAGCAGGGTCCGAGCAGGACGTGGATCCTGTGCCACGCAGCTCCTCCAGGTATTCACAGTCCACCCTGGAAATGGCTTTTACATATGGGTTTGTAGCTGAGTGAAGCACACCTGCTAATTACAAGCACCCCAAAATAAATGCCACATCCTATACCACAGAACCATTCAGGTCAGAAAAGACCCCTGAGATCATCGAGTCCAACCTGTGACCTATCCCCACCTTGTCACCCAGACCATGGCACTGAGTGCCACGTCCAGTCGTTCCTTAAACACCTCCAGGGATGGGGATTCCACCACCTCCCTGGGCAGCCCATGCCAATGTTTAACAACCCTTTCCATGAAGGAATTCCTCCATAATTGGTATAATAGAAATCCAGGGTTGGGCCCGCTTTAGAGGTGATTTTTCAGCTGTCACCATCAGACTGGAAGTTCCTATAACTTCAGTTAAAGGGACACTTCCCAAAGACGCTGCTCAAACAAGGATGTATTTCCAGCCAATAATTTGAGATCCTCTCAAAGACCTGCATTAACTCCAGGAACAGACAAGGGAACCTGTCCATTAGTGGATTGATTTCCACTGAGGTATCGGCCCCTCTTTGTTCAGCGACTGTCAGACCAGCCAATGGTGCTCAGTTGATTTACAAGGCTCCAGCACTCCTTGTCATTGCTTTTTCTTGCCTTCTGCATTGAAGCCACAAGTCTATATGGCTTTGTTTCTAGGCTTGTCTATATGCAAAAGTATTATGGCCTTATCTGCCGGTTGAGCTGCACCAGCTGGGACCCAAAGCTTGTCATTATTTCAATACAATCCCCTGTGATATCATATCCTCTCAACTGCATTTAATTTCTGTTTGTAAATAAGCAGGGAAAAAATATATTTATAGGCTTATATAAAGAATCTGCTGAAATGAATACAGGTTGGGTTACAACATATAAACACGATAGTTTTTATAACCAGAGCCCGAATCAGAGTTTTTCAAATCCACCATGTGGAGAAGCCCATCAGGTGAGACCTCAGACTGGTTCAACCAAACATCCTTCACAGATCTGCATAGACTTTTGGGGCTTGTTTTGTTTGCTCCAAGCATTTTCTGATTTTGCTCAAGTCATCTGGGAGTGGGACTCGGAAGGATTCATCTTCCCAGGGAGCACAATGGCTGAAAATCCAGGGATGCAGAGCTGGATTCAGATCCTTGGTGAAGACAAGAAGGTATTAATCACCATCTGATTGCCTTTGCCTGCATCTCTTGGCAGAAGTGTCCACACCCTATGAATTGCCAAGAAAATAGAAAATGCTGGAGAGGTTATGCAGAAAAACAGATTTGCCTTTGGTGTGAGAACACCAAGAGTTACCTGTGTCATGGATGATCCCAATTTATCAGCCCACTTAACCACCAGGGTGGAGAGGGGCTTCATTGTGACCAGAAAAAAAGGGAGGGGAGAGCTGGTGGGGAGAAAAGGAGGGGAAGTGCTGCCAGACACACACAAGGACCTGTGGGGTGCAGGCCACAGGCAATGGTGGCCAAGGAGGATTTGTGAGGGTTTAGAAGGGTTTGGGTTGGGAGGGACCTTCAAAGATCATCCAGTTCCAATCAGTCCCGATACTGCCCCTTGAGGACAACACTGAATGAGCTCCATTTGGACAGTGAGCCACTGACTGCAACACTCTGGACGTGGCTATTTGGGCAATTCCTTCTGCTTGGGAGCAGCTGAATTTGTGTCGGTAGATGACTGTCGGAGACAAGGTGTGAGCAAAGAGAAGGGCCCCATGTCCTGGGTCCTCTTACTTAAACAGCTGGCAGAAAGAGGATCTTCCAGATGTGTGCTGGACTGACAGACCACCCAGCCACCCCTGGGAGGGGAAGGGGCACTGAGGCACAGACACCCACCCTGCCCTGCTTCCCTCTTGCCCCTCTTTTCAGCATGGCCACAAATCCTTGGAACGCTGGCATTTTCCAAAGTGAAACACAGGCAAATCCCATCCCTCCACCCCCTTCCCACAGGGAGATTTAGAGCAGCCCAGAGTGAGAGGCACCCATGTCCTTCGGCTGAGCTCTCCCAAGCACACACACAGCTTTGCAGGCCCACGTGTTTAATTCTCACCAAGGGAAAGCTGAATTCAAGCGATGTGATTTAAGAACATTAGGTTGGCACTTGGCTCCCGAGCCCTTCTGCCTCCTCAGCCGTTGACCACAGCAGGATGATTTCGCAGTGTAATTATTCTGCCTGCTGTCTTGAAACCATGCAGAGATAGAATTATATAACAATACTGTTTAAGCACTTGCAAAATGCACAATTTGATTAATCTCAGCAATGTGCCGGCTCCGAGATCTAAAAAGACAGCCGTGTGCATTTTAACAAAGTTAAAGCCCAAAGCTTTTTATTTCATCCTAATGGATAGCAAAGGTCATTCTCCATTTGATAGATGATGATAGCGCTGCTGCATTTGTCTTCTGGCTGGCAGGGCTGGATCCCTCTGAAGTTCGTGTTAATGAGATTCCTCCCACCACGGAAACTAAATTCTCCAGTGAGGCACTGGCACTGGATTTATCGTGAAGACACCCATTCTGCATCCCCACAACAGGATAAATGCAACTCCCTATCACGCTGCTGAGGTGCCCACAGCACCTCCGTCCTGATGGAATGATGTTTCCCATGACATAAATCCCAAGTGGTGGGAGCTGACTCTGCAATGAGATGTATTTCTTCTCCCTGTGACTCAGTTGAACATTTTTCAGAGGGAACAGGTACCAACGAAGAATTAAAGGATAGATTCTACATTTTTCCCTTGGGAAAAAATGCCTAAAATAAAGCCATCAGCCCGAATCCCAGAGGGATGATATGTATTTTCCTTGCAAAACCACTCAGCAACATCCAGAAATCAGGAGTTCCCAAGCTGGACCATAAATTAGCAGAGATGTGTTCATGTGCTTAACGGTGCTCTTGTGTCTTGCACGGTGAGAGGTGGATCAATTAAAGCTGTAGGAGATGTAGGGCCTCTCTTCCAAGAGGGAGGTGGGAGCCAAGGAGGTAAAATGAGACTAAACAGCAGCACAGAGCATGAGATCCTTCTTCAGAGGAGAAGGACATGGTAGGAAGTTCAGGGAGCAGACACAGGTGCTGTGAAATCCCCAGAAGAGCAAACTCTGTGTGACAGCTTTCCTCCTTCTCCTCTCCTCCTTCTGCTAAAGGAGCCCAGCAGACCATGATAGTGGAGGCCTGGGAGATGAGATCTTCAGAGAAGAAATCCTACCTGGAGCATCAGCTGCTCAACTGGGTGTGATTGATGTGATCCCCTGTCCCAGCAATTTATCCCAGCACTGTGAGTTTTGAGGGCTCTTCCAGGAAGGAAACAGACCATCCCAAAGACATGCCATGTCTTCATAGCATCACAGAATGGTTTGGGGTGGAAGGGACCTTAAAGCTCATCCAGTTCCACACCCCTGCCATGGGCAGGGACACCTTCCACTATCCCAGGTTGCTCAAAGGTCCGTCCAATCTGTCCTTGGACACTCCCAGGGATGGGGCAAGAACAGACCCCTGATGTCTTGGGCACTCAAAGGTACACATACATAACCCTTACACTGAGGTGGAGATGTCCACTTGGAGTTTGCCTCTGGAACGCCTGTGTTTTCCAGCTGCCCCCTCCTGCAAAGGTAGGGAAGTCTTGAGTGCTGATGAGTGACTTGAAGTGATTGGGAATGCTTCAAACACGGGGGTTTGTCCTTAAATTACACGGCCCATTAACATGCCTAAATTAAAACAGCACTATTAGCAAGAGATCTGAGGGGGAAGGTGCCTTCAATTTTCATACAAATGACACATAACTGAATACTAGAGATTTAATATACTGATAACAGCCCTTCAAACCCAGTCTCACCAAATACAATTATCCAAGTATAGACAGCAGCCCCCAAAAACTCAAGACTGACACTGGAAAAATCACCAGAGCATAGAAAGCACTTTTTTTTTTTTTTTTTTTTAATTTGACATTGGTGTTTTGAGATTTCATATCTTCAAACTGCTCGGTACCCATGAGAAATGAGTATTAGCATTAAATACCCAAACAGGACTATTTTGCAGATAGTGGAGGGACTGAGTTGGATAGGAAGCTCTGGACAACTCATTACCCAGGTTCCCAAAAGGCTCTTTTTTATGTATCAGATAGTACCTGTGTTCTTCCCCCCAGGTAGGACAGCTCATGGGCAGTGAGAAGTGCAACGTGGTTCATGTGTGTCCATCATCTTTGGGGACAGTCCCCCTTCTGTGTAACATATAGAATACCCTGAGTTGGAAGGGACCCACAAGGACCATTCATTCCACCTCCTGGCCCTGCACAGACACCCCAACAATCCCACTCTATCCCTGAGAGCATTGTCCAAACACTCCTGGAGCTCTGGCATCCTTGGGGCCACAACCATTTCCTAGGGAGCTTGTTCCAATGCTCAGCTACCCTCTGGATGAAGAACCTTTCCCTAATATCCAACCTAAACCTCCCCTGACCCAGGCCTTGCACTGCCTTGAGTGATCACACACTTATGTAAAACCCCATGACTTCAAAGCCCGAAGCATCCTTTGGCTGTTTGATGGGCTGAGTGTTTCCCCAGGGGCTCAAACCCTTCATCAGCCCCAAAATCAAAGGGCAGAAACTGTGTTCAGACACATGATGAGCCCTGCTGACCACCCAGCCCTTCCCATGCCAGGCAGCAGACACGCACACACAATGGTCCCTTTAATCCTGACCTCCAAACCCCACCTCATTTTGGGTGGCCACACAGCCCTCTCTGTCCGTGTGACTTTGCTGCCTGTCTCTACCTCAGGACAAGCAAAGAAATCACTGCAGTAAAGTTTAAAGAGCTGCCAGCACCCAAAATTCCTACTTATTACGCGTAATCATAATCCTATAATGGCAATATAGTACATTATAATTTGCAAGCGGGGGGAAATCTTGACATAAATTGCTCGTCTCTGATTCACTGACCTCAGTGCAATTATGGCACATCCATTATGGGGAATAGACTCTATCACACAACCCTAGAATGCCCTGGGATGGAAGGGACCCTCAAGGATCATCTAGTCCAGCTCCTGGCTCTGCACAGGACACCCCCAAAAATCACACCATGAGATTTATGTGTGAGCCTGAAAGGGAGAGGCCTTGCTACAAGTGATGCTACTCTTCCACAGGAAAGGACTAATTTATGGAAATCTCAGCACCCACCAGCCCCAGCCCATCGTGCCTGAGGTCATTATTTGCAGCCTAGAAAGAAAGGATATCCCACTCATGGGCCAGGACTCACCTCTCCAAGCCATAGTGCAAATAAATGGATCCAGAAACGTGGCACTTGGGGTCATGGGGTTAGTGGTGGGGTTGGCAACGCTGTGTGAACAGTTGACTCCATGATCTTGAGGGTCTTTTCCAACCTAAATGATTCCGAGATCCTACAGAAGCTACCTGTCCTGCAAAGCGCCTGCAGCCTTGAGGGAGGCGAGGGGCCAGTTTTGGGTCAGAAAGCTGCACCTTGGGCCCCACTCTCTGAACTTCTGCTGCCTTTGGGTTGCTCCAGGGCCAGGATGCAGCCAAACCTCCCCTTCCAGGGACAGCCTTGGCCCCACCAGGGTCAGCTGGGCAGGTTTTGCTCCAGGTGCTGCAACGCTGCGGCAGCAGCTCTTGGAGCTGCTGGAGCCTTTAAGTGTTAAAACACAAATGAGGTTCACTGGGAGCTGCTGCAATTTCAGCAAGGCTGGGTTGCAGGGCTCCCTCCCCACGGGATGTGGATGCTGCTGTAGGAACTGGATGCATTTCTTGGGGGGGATCTCCTTGGAACCCCCAGCGGGCACCTCCACATTTCGTACGCCGGCGCTTTCGCTCCATCCTGGTCTCTGCTGGTAAAACACAAGGCTGCATTTAAATAAGAAGCTGGGGGAGTCCCCAGGACTCGTTAAAGGTTATCCCGGCTCCATTACTCATCCTGGAGGGGAAGGCAGAGGGAAGCAGCTGATTCACATCACAGCAACACGGGGAGGGACTGACATGGCCAGAGCCCTGATTTTCCCAGGCACGGACCGTGATTTTCCTCCATAACTTCTCTGTTTTCCCGACTTTTTCTCCTCAAATGAAACTCTGACAAGCACCAGAGACCCTTAATTCCCCACCTCTGTGTGTGTGTGTACCTGCAAGGGGATACACCTGCTTTTCCACCTGGGTATCAACATCCCTGGCAGCCTCCACATGCCTCTCATGTAGCTGTGGGGTCTGAGCCTCTTTCCAAAACATCCCCCACACGATGCACATCCCATCCCTACCCCAGCTCATTTCCTGCTCTTTTCTAAGGGAAAAGCCAGCTGTCAGGCATGCACATATATTGCCCCAGAGCCATGAAGGCTCTTATCACAGCTAGAAAACCCCAGACACCCTGAAGGACGTGCCAGAGCTCTCTCCCTGCCATGGGCAGGCTCAACCCTGATCTCAGCGTGGTCCAGGGGAGCCCTGGCTCTGCAGCACGGTGGGGAAGGCAGGCTGCAGGCAGGGGTGTTGGAAAAAGGTCATTTCTTGCTTTGGCCCTGAGTCAGAGCTGTGTTTTCTGCCTTCTGGCAGCATTAAGCAGAACACTCAGATGTCCACGGTATTTCTGGAGGAAGGAACCCATAAAGCTGGACAATTCTTTCTTGGTTTAGGGCACGGCCAGGGTGTAAAATCAGGCTCCTGGGGGTTGTTTATACCCTAGTCTGACCTTTCAACCTTAATTACTTTATAGCAGCCATTTAAAGACATCCACCATGTCCATGCAAACACCACGGTAACCCCTCCTGGGAATGGCGTGGCTAATGGAGAGCTGGGAGAGGGCTGCAAAAAGATGTTTCTGGCTTTCCCTGTGAAACAGCAAACTCTTCTCCCAGCAAAGCAGCCTTTCCTTCTTTTTCCAGCCATCTGTGTTATTTTTGTGTCATGTTGCTGGTTAAAAATACCCCTTTCCAGCAAGAACGGAGTTATTTGGAGCACCCTTGTTTGTCTTTGTTTGGGAAGAGCACACGCCACCATCAGCTGCCTCCTTCCTCCTAAAAATCATCTTCTGCAAAAAAAATACATTGATCCTATGCCTGGTCCTTGGCCATGATGGGCTTTCAGCCAACCCTAAAGCCTCCACCACCAAGGGGAGAAGGACACAAATGCCTGTCACATGTAGGGTATGGGGGGAATGTATCCCAGTCTCTTCCCTGGATATCAAAGCTTGGGGGCTTTTGAAGGGGATCCTGCAAGCACATTCCTGGCTGCAGGAAAAAAACAAGAACATGATGGGTCTGGGCACCAAGATGAGCACACTGGGAGGTTTTTGCTTGCTGAGCATTTCCATGACACCAGATGCCCTGAAGACACCAGGAGTGAGAAGCCAGTAATTACCATAAATAATTTATGAGTGAAGCTGGAGCTGATCGTGGAGCCAGCACAGCCCCAGGACACTTCTGCAGCTGCGACTTCAGAGGGACACACAAGATGGGAAGGGTCCTTATGACCCCTCTCCATGGGGAAGGGGATGTCCAGGAAACCCAAAGTCCCTTCAGGATCCTGAACAAAAACAATTTGAAGGTGCCCAAAGCCCAGGTTGTTCATCAGTAACCACAACCCTTAATAGTGTCTGTGGAGCATCCCCCCAGGGTCATTCTCCCAAAAAGCATCCTATAACTTGATAGGTCCAGCAAAACAATCTCCCCCACTCCTTGGCAATTTTTGGTTGTTTTTTATTTTACTCCAGGGCATTTTAAGTCTCAAAAGAATTCCTGGGGAATCCTGTGCTCAGCAGTTCTTTGCCCTCATCAATGAATCAGGCCTTTCTTTTCCCTCTCCAATGTATCACTTTTTTTTCCAGGCTAAAGTGATCAGGGAGCAAGAGTCTGGAATCTAACCACAGGGAGCAGGAGAATATTTAAACAAGCTGGTTTAAATCAGGGGTTGGACTCGCTTTTGTGATGGCCTCTTTGGTCATGGCTTGAACATGTTGTTGCATTTTGGAGTGGAAAGCAGAGGATGGGTTTGCCCTTGGGGTGAGTGTGGAGGCAAAGGCATGGCCTATGGTCTCCAATATTCCAGAGGAAGAAAGGAATTTTGTTAATCCTCCTTTTTTATTTTTTTTTAATTTTTTTACTAATCTGAGCAGGGGTGGTTTTGTTCCAGCCTATGGCCAAACAGAATCCCACCACCCATCCCACCACCGCTCATGGGACAGTGTGGAAGAAACCCCAGAGCACCAGAGGTGACCCTGACCCTCCCAGTGGCTCCTATTTCCTCATTGCTTGGGGTTTTTTCACATCTCTTTCTTCAGCATCCCTGGAAAACACATCCAAGCCAAGCCCTGCGCTCAGCAAGGGCTGGAGCAGCCCAGTCTCCTGCTTCCCAAGGTAAATAATGACTTTGATTAGGAACTATGCCTAATTAACCACAAGGAGTTGATGACTCAGCTGACTGTCAAAACTCTGGTTTCCAGTTTTCACAGCTTGACCCGGCATCTGCCCCTGTGTGCACTGGTGCAGACATGGAAATTTGGGCAAATCCGAGTTACACCAACCAGTTCCTCCAGGCTGGCCTCAAGCTGTGACACCTCTTTGAGAGAGGCTGGTGAAACCCCTCCTGCAGGGCACTGGCGGCCTCCTGAAAAGGAGATTATTTTTGTCCTCATTTGGATTTTCAGAGGCAAACAAGCTCTGTTGGTTCAGACATTACGCTCAGACTCGGGCTGGTAAATAGTGCAAGGTTTGCTCTTTTTATCGGCTTGCTCGGCAAATCAATAGGAGGACTCAAAACCGTATTGTCATCATAAACTAAGGAATTCATTAATGCCCGTTGTTTGCCTCCGTGTTTTAATGGAATGCAAAGCAAATACATCTGAGGAGTGTTCAGCAACACGAGCCACGCAGGACCAGCATCTGCTGCCACTTCCAATTTGTCGGGGAGAAAGAGGAGATGGAGGCAAAGAGGTGGCAGGACCTTGGCGAAGATCACTGGAGGCTTGGGACTTGCATCTCCCCTCCTGTGCACACCCTGAGGGAAAGAAATTAATCTTCTGGACGTGCTCTCTGACACCTCCCCTCCCTGGGAAGCGTTTGGGGAGAGGAGGGATGTGGCTGGGTGAGCTCCAGAGCCTGTTATCTCGGTGGTGGGAGAGATTCCATCTCGTGGAACGCCTCTGGACAAAGCACTACATGTGAAAACTGTATTTCTTTAAATATTCCATGCACCCTGTGAGCTGTATTCCCTCTCCATGAATCACCCAGAGCAGATGTCCTGGAGGTTAGATGTGTTCAGCAAATACATTTTCTGGCAGGGAGCTGAGTGGTTTCCTTGCAGCACTTTCAGAGTGCAAAAGGGGAGAGATGCAAAGCGGCGGCTCCGCTGCCGTCACACGGTTTGTGGAGCAAGAAGACACAATCCCATCCCGTCCTGTGAGCATGGGGGATTGGGGCATGCCAAGGGGTTCAGGTGCCCCTCTTCCTGACCAAACCCTCCTTCCAGGCATTGGGGTACAAAGTCAGAGGTGGACACAATGCCAAATCCAGCCCTTGTGCCCTTGCCCGTGTCCCTCCTGGGACTTGGCAGCAGGAACAAGGGAAATCCATGGCATTTGCCCAACATCCAGGTAGCTGCGAGCATGGCTGGCTGCAAGGCATGGTGAATATCCTAATAGATTTAAAATCTCTCCAAGTTGTTTACTGCCCACTTGTTCAGCAGCAGAAATGACCGAGTGCAAGGCTCTGCACTTGGATTGGGACAACCCACAAGCTGGGGAATGAAAGGGCCAAGGAGCAGCCTTGCCAAGAAGGACCTGGGGGTGCTGGTGGATGAGGGGCTGGACCTGACCCACAAGGCACTGGCAGCCCAGAAAGCAAATCACATCCTGGGCTGCATCAGAAGAAGCACGGGCAGCAAGCCAAGAGAGGGAATGTCCCCCTGTACTCGGCTCTGGTGAGACCCCACTCTCAGTGCTGCATCCAGCTCTGGGGCACGCAGGGTAAGGAGGACATGGACCTGTTGGAGAGAGCCCAGAGGAGCCTGCAGAGATGCTCAAAAGGCTGGAGCACTTCTGCTATGGAGACAGGCTGGGAGAGCTGAGGTTGTTCAGCTTGGAGAAGGCTCCAGAGAGACCTCAGAGCCTCTTTCAGTGCCTAAAGAGGCACAAAAAAAGCTGGAGGGGAACTTGGGACAAGGCATGGAGGGACAGGACACAGGGAATGGCTTCCCACTGCCAGAGGGCAGGGTTAGATGGGATATTGGGAAGGAATTCCTGGCTGGGAGGGGGGGAGGCCCTAGCACAGGTTGGGCAGAGAAGCTGTGGCTGCCCCTGGATCCCTGGAAGTGTCCCAGACCAGGTTGGATGGGGTTTGGAGCAACCTGGGCTAGTGGAAGGTGTCCCTGCCCATGGCAGTGGTTTTGGACTAGATGACCTTCAGCCAGACAGCTCTCTGCCTCTGTGACCCTTCTGCTGTCCCCACAGTAAGTCATCTTGGCACGGCCCCTGCGTTCTTACCCAGGGATTAATCTGGCCCCATACAGTGCCCGCCTCGACTGGAGCTGCCGCCAAAAACAAGCTCATTTGCACATATTTATCATCAGAAAAAAATAGCCGCTCACTGATCCAGAACGTTCATCTCTAAATATTTACAAAGCATTATTTATCCGAATGAAAGAGACATTTTTCACTCAACAGACCAGGCATATGGTAGCGGTGTGCGATAGGAGATGGATTGCACCAAGTAATTCTAAACAGATTTAATGCCAACAATAATTATTTTTAATCAGACAGAAAGTTCCCTGGGTGATAACCGAACATGTAGCATTTGAAAGGGATTGTGCTGGGCCACATTGGTGGATGCTATTGGTTCAAATATTCTCCTTGTGCCTTTTGGTACCTCAATGCAACTTCAACCTGCCTTTCCATCTCCCTTGGGGAAGAAAAAAAAAAGGGAGGGAAAAAAATCCCCAAACCCCAAGTGCTCTGTCATTTATTTCAAGCATGTCTTTTAATTACAGTGCTGCATTTAGATAGTGTACAAAATATTCCGGGCTGGATGCCTATTTAACAGACTCCCCAGTTGCTGCTCGAAGCTGCTCGGCAGAACACAGTGTGAATCATTATAAAATCTCTCACTTCGGTACATACCCAGGAAAATGGAGAACCAAATGTACTGACAGCAAACATTGAAGAGAGAATGGCACAGGAGGAGGGATTTTGCCAGGCTTTGGTTTTCCAGGGGAGTTTGATGGATGCTACAGATGAACCCAGCAGGTTCCCAGCCCCAAATCGCTCTTTGCTCTGCTGCAGGTCGAGGTGTTTTGTGTCACCCACCTGTCCTCATGTCAACTCACTGCAAAGCTCACAAATACCCTCCCCAGGGGCTCTGAGCTCCCAATTGTTTTTGTAATGCTCGGAAAATGCACCTGGAGAAGATGCAGAAACTCTTGCAGTCAAATTGTAGATTCACAGGATGGTTTGGGTTGGAAGGGACCTTAAAAGACCATCTCGTTCCAGTTCTCTGCCATGGACACCTTCCACTAGACCAGGCTGCTCAGAGCCCCATCCAACCTCACCTTGAATGTTTCCAGGGATGAGGCATCTGCCACTTCGCTGGACAAGGTAATTATTTCATTTTTAATGATTGTTTTATGCTCTCTGCTTGTCACCTCCTGATTTTGGCTGTGGGGGGAAGCAAGAAGGAGGTGATTGTCCCTGGAGCCCGTGTCCCTGCTGGGGCAGTGTCTCTTCCCCTGTGGCACATCACTGGGACAGCTCGTGCAGGAAAGGGGACAGCAGAGCCAGGGCTTGCACTGGGACAAGTGCAAGAATCAAGAATCACAGAAACACAGAGTGGTTTGGTTTGGAAGGGACCTTCAAGACCATCTACCTCCAACCCCCTACCGTGGGCTGGGACACTTTCCACTAGACCAGGCTGCTCCAAGCCTTGTCCATCATGGCCTTGAACACTTCCAGAACCGGAGCATCATTTCCCCATAGCCTTGGGACCATGACTCAGTGCCACATTTAGGACCTCTCTTCAGCCCCAGGCAGGCTGGCAGTGCCATGTGCAGCTGATCTGAGCTCCCTCACTGCTTGTTTTTGTCTGGGAAGGTGAGGAGCGATGGCAACACAATGCCAAGGACAGGCTGGGCTGGAAACAATCTCTGTGCCAGACAATGACACAGCCAGAGGTGAGCAGGGCACACAAAGAGGCTAATGGCATATTAATGAACAATAAGATCTACCTGGGAACAGCTCGTCCATCTGCTGAATAAGCCCCTGTAACGAGCTTATGTGCTGCCCTTACCTGGGCTCTTTGCTGTGCATGAGGAGGGTGCAGCATCACCCAGCCCCTCCCTGCCCGTGCTGGGCTCAGGGTTGATCCCCTGCCCACCACGAGAAGAGCAAATCCTCACACTCGGCCCTCAAAAGCAACAGCTCAGGGAAGATTAAGTTATGTTTCTGGCAGGGCTCAGGCTTTCCAAGTCCCCTGCAATTACAGTGACAATTACAGGGCTGCTGATGGCTGGTGTTGGAGTCAGGGAAGCAGCGTGGGGGCTGCTGCAATTTAGGGGTTGATTCCTGGAATTTCCAGGCTGAGGGAATGTTGATTCCTGCTGAGAGGGGTAACCAACACCTCGACCTCACTGCCTAAATGCACACTGACACACTGTGAGGGGTAATCCTGGCCCTGGCAAACCCACAGCTGAAGGTCAAGGGTGCAGGAGGGATGAGGAAAAGCAGCATGGGGAGAGTATGGGAAGGATTTCAATTCTGGTCCAGAGGAATGTGAGCCCAAAAGGAAAATTCTTTTAGTCTAATGTACTCAGAGATGCCCAGGGTACCAACCTCCTCGTGTCTGGGAAAACTTATCCAGGGGAACCATGAACATCTACATCACCTGGGGACATTTGGCTGGAGATGTGTCTCAGAGCCTAATACATCCTTCAGGAGAGCTGAGGACTTCAGGAAACCCTTTGCAGCCTCACTTGGAGGATCCAGCAGAGATTTCATAAAGAAAGGTCCACTCCATCAACCTCCAAGCCCCTTCCCATGTCTGTTAGTGTATTCCAAATAAACCAAAGGAGGTGATCGCTAAATTTGGGGAGGCAGCAAGATTTTCATCTTCAGCTGCAGGATTGGTAACAAAACTTGTCTTATTCAGCAAAATCTATCCCCTGCACCTGAAAAATGCTCTAGCCTCCTTCTAAATGGGATGGACATCTCTGATCCTTCAACTATTCCCGTTCAGAGAGGATGAATGGGATTTTGCTTATATCCCTGGAGCCTTTGTACTTGGCTGGGCTGGAGCACACGGCCAGCACACACAGGCTGAGCTGAAACACAGGTTGGTTCAGCAAGGAAAAAGCTCAGGGAGGATTATCTTGTGCCTCTGAAGTGCTGTTGTCAGGTTGAGAAGGTCTAGGGCTTGTGGATTGATAGTCAACATTATTTTAGGCAGGTAAAAAACCACCACTGCTTCATCCTAAGGACTTTACACAAGAGCAGGAGATGGCTCTTGACTTGTTCTCCACCATGGCTTGTGGCAGTCCTGGGTGCTGAGATGTTCCTGGGGAGAATTTTAGGAGATGCTGGGAAGAACTTCCCATGCAATCTTGGGCTTGACCATAAACACACCCAGGAGAGACTCACCTGCCCATGCAGGACACTAAACACGAGTCCTGCCAAGTCCCCCAGCACTGACATTGAATTTCAAACCAACCTCAGCCCCCTGTGCCTGGTGATGGTTTTGGTGACTTCCTGAGCAGCTAAAGTTTGTGATAATGCTCAGATTTCCTGGTGCTGGGCTGAGAGGGGAAATGCTCACTCTTTATTGCCAGCATCAAAGCCACACTCTTCCAGTGCCTGGTGTTATCAGCAGTTCATTATCCCTCCCACCCACCCAACCTCCTTGTCCTGCCATAATAAAGCGAGTGGTGGAAGTCAAAGGCATCATTCTGGGGAAAGCTCTCAGGAACTGTTCGTCAAACTTGCCCTTTTATAATGAGAGCCATCTAATTTACATGCTCATTTAATGCTTTACATCTGACAGCTCCCTCCTTTCTTCACCCAAACCCCAGCCCACTTACAAAACCAGCATTTCCCCTAAATCCTAATTAGGTCACTGTGACCCCACATAAGCTTCCTCAAACCCCTTTGTGTCCAAACAGCCTCCCAAATGCTTTATCCAAACACCCTCGGCACGAGGTTAAGCATATTCCAGTCCAACGAATTAACAGATCTGTGGGCTCTGTCTGATTAACAACACTGAAATGCCTAGGGAAAAAAAACCAGGGAAATCACTCCTGGGTCTGTTCCTGCTGCAGAACAAACACCCTCCTGCTGCAGGGAAGCCTCTCCTGCTTCCCTCACGTGACCCCTTCCAAAATCTCAAGCATGACTGAGAGCCCACAGACCTCCCTGTGGGGGCCTATCCCAAAAAAACACCAAGAGAGCTTTTGGATCCGTCTTTCTGGAGGCTCTCAGCTGGCAGGAAATATTCAGACTAACTGAGAAAAAGAGTAAATTTTGCCCATTTCTGGGCTGCTGCCATAAAGCACTACCGAAGCATTGTGGATCCCTCAACAGCAGCAGAGTGGTTTTGCTGTGCCCACGCTCCCTTCTCTGAGCATCCCTCACCATGAGCATCCTTCATCCCGGTCCCTCCCAGCTCCTGCTGCCTCCCTTTTCCCTGCACTAGTGCTTGCCCCTCTTTTGCTGTGCCCAGACCCCACCAGTGCCTCACTGTGGTGGTTTCAACACCCCTAAAAACAGCCCTGGGATGTCCCAGCATTGCCAGGCATGGCTTATCTCCCCAGCCCCGCTGAAAGGCTGGGCTCAGCCCCAACACCTGACCCTTGCACAGGCTGCTTAACCCTCCTGAGCATTCAAGGACTATTAACAGCACTTCTGCTCATCAGCACAGGACCCTCACAAGCTCATTTGGGGGGGCTTTGCACTGGTGCCCCTCCTTTGTACCTATAGCAGGGGCCTTGCTGGAGGAGCCCGTGCTCACCCTGATATCCACCCATCTAATGCACGGAGGCATTTCCAGATATTCCAATACTGATTTCAAGTATTCCATTTTTTAAATTTTTTTTTTTGTTTTTTGTTTTGCAAATATCGTGGGATGGAAAATAAAAATAAAGAATCGTGTGCTGCTATTAATAGCCACTACTCCTATTACCATAAGCTCAGGGTCACTGGGATGTTGTGGATGCAAGTCAGGGAGCTCACAGTAATACTCCCCCAAAGGGATTTCCCAGCTCAGCTCCCACTTTGCTGCCGGCAGAAACGGCCCTGTCAGATCTTTCATCAACTCAACAAGCTCTGCCTCAAAATTAGTTTTGAGGTCTTTCACCCCCAACAATCCCATTACCCCGCTGTCCCAGGATCCTGCAGCCATGTGCTGATCCCCTCCCAGATTTGTTCCTGCCCACTTCACAGAGATTTGTTTTTCTGCTGACACAGCCCTTCCAGTCAAATCAGTTTGCTCCCCTCCCTGGTGTTTACATTCCCACTGTATTTATAGACAGGCATCACGTCCTCTCCCAACCTCCTTGGCCAAGCAGAGATGATATTTTTCAGCTCCTTGCCTAAAATAAGCCCTTTTCCCCTGCACCTGCTGTGATTTAAACTCAGCCTTTTTGGGGGGCAAAGACCAGAACCCAGAGGCACATTCTCAAGGAGATTTCACAGGCTGCTTAAATATTTCACTTTAGGGCCACATTTTCCTTTTCCCCAGCAGCATCACATGTAAATGGCACGTAGTGAATGCACTAAGGTCTTCCTCCTCCTTCTAATTTCCACTCATGAGCCCACAGTCCAGCAGAAAATCTGCTTCATCTCCAAAAATTCATGAGCTCCCCCTTTGTAATACAGCATTTTGCCCTGTTTTATATCACCTCTAACCCCTGCCCTTGCCTTCACAGCCCTTCCCCAGGCCACAAGAGCCAGCCTGATCCTCAAACTCCCACTTTAATCTCCTGTCAGTGCACGGCTGATGCTTTAGGGAAGGCAGACAGACAGCAGTTCCTGTGTTTTCCTTGCCTAGAAAGTCTGCTCCCTTTCGAAGAAAGAAATTGGGTGACAGCAGGTTGGCCTGGCATCATCTATGACAAAATCCATGCCATCCTGCATCCCATTTTCTAGTACCTGCTGACAGCCAGCAGGAAAAAACCTCAAGAGAGAGCGTCTTCATACCAGACCCTCGTGCCAGGGATTTAATTTTCATGTAGCTCATTAACTCACCCAACAGCAAGCTTGCTGCCCGCACTTCATAACTCCAATTATTCCCTCCATCCCCTTTCATCCCACAGCCTCCCAAGCCTTGCAAGCTCAAGAAAATAAAATCATCTCAATGACTGGTTCTTTTTATCCCCCTTTTTCGAGTCTTTTCAGCTCTCCAGTCAGATGATACCACCTCTGACTCCTCTGTCCACAAAGGGCTACCTTAAGTATTTGATGTATGCTCTGCAGGATGAAATACTCACTCCATTTCAGGTTATTATCTCACCAGAATGCCATATATCATCCAGCAATCTCCAGCCAAGCAGGGGCTCTGCTGCATCTCCACATTATCTTGTTTGCAGTGCACAGATTGCTCACTACTTGGTTCTCACCACAAAGGATACACTAAAAAGAGGAAACATCCGCTTAGGCTGCTGGTATTATCCTAGTGGGAATAAAAAAAAAAGAGAAAAGAAGAAAGGAGGAATTGTGAATGGCCCAGGATTCCCTCCCTGGAAGTGGATGGGGCTTGGAGAAGACTGGACTAATGGAGGGGGTTCTTGCCCACAGCAGAGAGGGTTGGAATGAGATGACTTTTAGAGATCCCTTCCAACTCAAACCATTCTGTGATTTTGAGCACCTCAGTGCTCCCAGCATATCTAGGTTTGGCAGGTCCCATGTGTTCCAGGCCAGTGGGGAAGCAAGGATGAATGGCACTGGTGAACAGAGATGCACCAGCACCAGCCTCACCCCAGCAAATAAAAAGCCACCTGAGTGGTCTCCATCACTGTGGCCAAGGGAAAATCCTGCTGATTGGAGCAATATGGAGCCAGTTGAGACAGAAATCACAGAGATCTTCCTGCTGGAGAGGCATCAGGAAAGGGGGCATGGCTCCTTGGGTTTCATGTTCCTTAAGGCAAGGGACCCCACGAGTGTTTCTGCTCTCGGGCAGATCTCACCTCAGGGACTTCACAGGGATTTCATAATGGCATCAACACGAGTTGTTTATGGATTTAAAGAGATCAGACATTTTTCATGCCCATAGTAATCAATTCCTCCGCTCAATTAGCCTCGCAGATCTAAGAAAAGATGGATCTTATTTGTAGACCAAAAAAAATAGCATCTCCACAGCATGGCTGTGCTCATGGGTGCTCAACACCAGCCCTTCCCCCTGCAAAGAGGGAGAGATCCAGGTGCCATAAAGGGATGGGCAATAAAGGGACAGCAAGGGCAGCTAAGATCCTGCCCTGAGGCTGGGAAGGTATGGAAATTATCCAAGGCAGGACCTCCTGCTGCAGACCCAGGGCCTGTCCCCAGCTGCCCACTCCTGGGCTTCACCCGTCATTTGCCTTTGCTGGAGGGAACGGCTCGGAAAAATCCATGTCCGTGTCCTTTGAGACCGTGGCTGGGGACAGAGCTGGTGCTGCAGCTGTGCCTCCAGCAGGCTTGGTGCTGGGGGAAAGAGGGAGAGGGATTTAACCTGCTGAGGATGAGCTGGCTGGGGACAGGAAAAGAACCTCAAATACAGAATAAAGACGGCGAAGTGATTCCACTCTCTGCCTCACTCCCTTCCCTGAGCTGGCCAGACTTTCTGTGTCCATGCTCCTGGGGCACTGTGGAGCGAGCAGTGCAGCCCAGAGCACAGCCCAGGGTGCTGTGTCCCCACCACCACCCTGGTCTCGCGGGTCACACTGCGACCTCAGCCACCAGCCACAAATGCAGCATCTTCTGCCAGTTGCAACTCAACCCCAAAAAGAAACAGCGAAAGCCTCCAGCGCACAGAGCCCTCCACAGTGCCCTCCACGTGGCAGGGAAATAGGGCCGAGGAGGGAAAACATTGGGGTGGGGGGGGGTGTGGCTGGTCCCAGATTTCTTCTTACACCTTCCCCAGAAACATCTGGCAGTGCCTGGTGTCGGTGCAGGACATTGGAGGAGACAGACAGGTTTAATCCTGCGTGGTGTCCTCAACATTCCCACCCCGGGCTGATCTGATCCCTGGGGCCGTGTGTGCTCTGGTTTGATGAACCAGGGATGATTCCTTGCTGCTTTCCCTCTCTCTCCATCTCCAGCTCCGGCTCTCTGGGAGGACCAAACCCAGTGGCTCGGGTGTTTCTGCAGGAGTGGAGCATCTGTCCCCACTCCCCTGATCCTCTGCTTTAGCTGCACAGAGGTCAGGGATTAGCAGAGCTCCTGCTTTGCCAGTGCCACGCAGCCTGGAGGTTTCCATCCCTATCCCACAGCCTGCCTTTGTACCCTCCTGATACCCCCCAGCAGCTCAGAGTGGTGTTTCCCCAGCACCAAGCACATTTACTGAGTCTGTTCTGCAGAAACCCAAATCCTTCCTCCCCCAGGATATTTTGGTTTTCCCATATGCATCAGTGACTTTAACATTTGCATCCTTTGGCCCCAGCTCAAGGAGGGAAGACAGAGAGCCCAAATGCTGCTGGGCTGACTGGGCAGGTTGGGCTGGGAAAACTTCCCATTGCTTTAAGGGGTGGAAACTGGCAACCCACACATGTTCTGTCCCTCCTGAGAGGATTCATCCTGGTGTCTAATAGGGAGAGATTAACTAAGCTTAACCTGGGCTTAACTCCATGGCTTCAAACATAAGAAGGATGTGGAGATGCTGGAGTGAGTGCATAAGGAGGCCATGGAGATGTTCCAAGGGCTGGAGCTCCTCTGCTCTGGAGCCAGGCTGGGAGAGCTGGGGATGTTCACCTGGAGAAGAGAAGGACCCAGGGAGACCTGAGAGCCCCTTGCAGTGCCTAAAGGAGAGATGGAGAGGGACCTGGGACAAGAGTTTGGAGTGACACAACAGGGAATGGCTTCTAAATTGTCCCAGGGCAGGGATAGGTGGGATATTGGGAAGAAATTCCACCCTGTGAGGGTGGGCAGGCCCTGGCACAGGGTGCCCAGAGAAGCTGGGGCTGCCCCATCCCTGGAAGTGTCCAAGGCCAGGTTGGACGGGGCTTGGAACACCCTGGGCTGGTGGAAGGTGTCCCTGCCCATGGCAGGGGGGTGGGAGTGGGTGGTCTTGAAGGTCCTTTCCATGATTTTATGATTCCATGAAAGCAGGAAGATTAATATCCCCCCAGCTCTTCTGTTGTCTCTGACCATTGCAATTCCTGGTTCTCTCATTTTCCACGACAGACTCACACAGGTTTGAACAGGTTATATCTCAGCCTCAGGGAATCCTGGCATTGGCTGGATGCTGCAGTGGGTCACCTTTTATCAGATGTGACACCTCCTCCTCCCCCAAAATCCTACCTGAGAAGCAGTTGATGCCTTCCCAATGTCCACCCCTCACGTAATTCCCACCATCCCTGTGCCCCTACAGCCAGGGCAGTGGGGCATCCCCGTCCCTCTGTGCCACTGGCTTCAAAATCCAGCCTTGGATTAAATAATCCTGCATTTGCTCGGGAAATAATTGGTGCCACTCAGCGAGCTATTGCTTTTGGTAATGAAAGCCTCTGTTCCAACCCAATTAGCACGACACTCCAAAAAGGCAAAGGAGAGAGCTGTGATAGCTCAGGGATAAAAACAATGATTGGATGGGGAGAAAAGGTCACACAGACATCATAACCTTACGGCAGACCCTGTCCCAGCTGTGACTGTGGATTGAGTGGAGGATTCACCATCTCTGAGGTGAATTCTGAGGAGTCATCTCTGAGGATGCTGTGGCAGGGATGTATCCCCCAGCCATCCCCTCTGCGATGTGCCCCGAGATTGAGAGACCACAAATGCCCTCCCCAGTGTTCTGGACACCCTTTAGTGGGGGGGGTCCCCAGGGGGGGGAACGCTGGAGGCTCAGTTCCTCGTGTTATTTGAGGTGGAAGCTCAATCCTGCTGAACACCAGGAGCGAGCAGCCCCGGCCGGCAATTCCCACTGCGGGGCTGCCAAAGACGGCGTCGGATCCGCAAAGCCCGGCGCTTACACGGAGTTATCGGGCTCTAATCCGGGCTGCACTGCATAATGGGTTGCATTACATGTAATCCATACACTAATACGCTCTGAGCGGGAGCCAGAGCAGAGAGCAGGCTGTTCACCTCGGGAAAACCACTCACCCTCCTGCGGGAGGGAGGTTGGGGGATCCCCAGGGATCTGCTTAGGGAGCTACCTCTGTAAAATAAACCAAACCTGGGGGGTTCCAGGCAAAAGAACTACCAGTGCATCCCTGGAAGTGTCCAAGGCCAGGTTGGATGGGGCTTGGAACAACATGGGATAGTGGAAGGTGTCCCTGCCCATGGCTGGGGGATTAGAGCAAGATGGGCTTTAAATTCCGTTCCAACCCAAAGCATTCCAAGATTCCATATAACAATTATGGTATGCAAATGTGTTTGGGATGTTAATATATAGCTGTACAGCACACAGACCGTATAGAGCAGTCAGATCATATATAACACATAGGCAATATATAGCACATAAACAATATATAACATATAAACAATATATAGCACATTAACAATATATAGCACGTAAACAATATATAGCACGTAAACAATATATAGCACATTTCTGTGGCTGCATGGAAGGATTTACACAGGAGTACAAAGGCAGGAGGGAGAGGGCAGATGTTCCCCAAAGCAAACCCTGACCACAAGTCCAAGAGGATTCAGAGCAGAGACTCCAGGGGGGGAAAAAAAGAGAAAAAGCAAAAGAGCAAATAGAGCTGAAAAAACATCCGTGGCAAAATAAAGCTGAGTGGATTTATGGATAGTATTTTAAATTATAGGCTTTGCAGAAAGCACAGGGTTTGTGTTTTATTAGATTTGCAGCCAGAAGCAGAGGAAAGCCATGGCAAGAGGGAAGAAAGGGAGGACACAGCTCAGCTTCCCGACCGTGCCCGCCTCCCATCCAGGGTGGGAATGCGAGTGACACCATCCCAATGGGAAACAAATGGGCTCCAGATAACAAGGGAATGGAGAGCAGGAGATTTAACCTGCTTTGGAAGACACTTTCCAGCTGTGGCAGCTCCGTGTCTGTGTCTCGGGGGCAAAGAGCTTATCCCACCCCACCTCCTCCACGGGCACATCCCTTTCCTGCCTTTCCCCAGGGCTGAATACAGTTGTGTGTCTTCATAACGAAGGTATTTGCAGCCAAAGAAACCCAAACAAATGGTCTGCCAATCCCAGTAGCCAATTAGCATTTTATAACCTAAATTATCTCTTCCACCCCCCCCAGTTTTCAAATACTCCCGTGGTATCTCGCTAAGATGGGCTGTGTTGGCTTCTGTGGCTCTTCCAGGACCAAGTGAAACTTTCAGACTAAAGAAAAAAAAAAAACCTTAATTAAAGAGTTCGTTGGAAAATAACATCCCCCGTGATTTTTATTGAGGGGATGTGTTTCACGTGGCTTTTCACACACCATTAAAGCAGAAGAATTTGTGACCAGCCGACGGTTTCCGTCGGGAGCGCTGCTGTTTTGCTCATATCTCTGTCTACTCCCCTGTGCCATCTGGGAACAGCCTTTTTACTACAGTAGATTTATCACACAGAGGAATAAGCTTGGTTGTCAACCTCTCTAATGAAGATGAGAGGTGTGGTACAGATCTAAAAGCAAAATATTGTCCTATATTCCCTATTAAGCTGAATACTGTCACGTTTCTCCTGTGTCTCTATTTGTGTTCCTTTCTCTCCCAAGGTATAATGAAAAAGAAACTGTGAGGCTGGAGGAAAAGGAACAATGTTGTTTAATCTAGAAAGAAAAGTGATTTTTTTTTCTTTGCAAGGAAGTGCACTTGGTGAGTAGTTCAAATAGACTGTATATTGGGAAGGAATTCCTGGCTGGGAGGGTGGGCAGGCCCTGGCACAGGGTGCCCAGAGAAGCTGTGGCTGCCCCT
>JAWWEW010000165.1:60281163-60296236 GCA_035583185.1 Anabacerthia variegaticeps
GGCCCTGGCACAGGGTGCCCAGAGAAGCTGTGGCTGCCCCTGGATCCCTGGAAGTGTCCAAGGCCAGGTTGGACAGAGCTTGGAGCAACCTGGACTAGTGGAAGGTGTTCCTGCCCATGGTAGGGGGTGGAACTAGATGGTCTTTAAGGTCCCTTCCAACCCAAACCATTCTGGGATTCCATGATCCAGAGATGGTCACAGGCAAAGAACTGTTGGTACCAGAGTTCAGCCCACGTGGGGCTGTACAACATCATCTCCACAGCTGGAGGAGGATTTGGGATCCAGAAGAACATTTCCAGGCTGTTTCTGAATAGCTGAGCGTGAACTGAGGAGCTTCTGACCTCCTGATTCCCACCTGACCACAATCCAAACTGTTTGTAAGGTCAAATGAGCCCTAAGGCTTTGGGTCTGAGCACCAGCATCACCATCTCCTCTCATACCTGCCAACCAACCCTGGAAAGAGCACCATGCAATTCCATCATTCTTCCTCTTCCTTCTTTTTCTTTTACTTTTTCTTCTTCTTTTCTCTTTTTCTACTTTCACTTTTTCTTCTACTTCTTTTTGAAATCTTTGCCTCTTCCTTTCCCTTTCGTTTTATCTTCTTTCCTTCACCCTTTGTTAAAAGCAGATCAGCATCTCCTTCCCCTTTGCAAAGCACTGTAAGATCCTGGTGAGAAAAGCCCTTTGCCAGGTGCTGCTGTGACCAGCCAGGTTCCAGGCTGGCAAATATAAACATATATTTAAGGCAAACCTCTTCAGCAAAGCCCTCTAGAACTGAAATCCCTGGGACTTCAGCATGTTCTCCAACCCATGCTCTAGAGCCAGGGCTTGCCCTGCCACAGGGCTGGAGAGTCCCTGGAAAGGGGGATTGTCTTCCTTCCCTTCCCAACACGATGCCTGAGTATTTCATAGCCCCAGGACGAAGCAGTGAAGGCACCTGTGTTTAAAGAAAACATCTTTAACCCAGGCAGGTTCGTAGCTAAAGGCAAAAGCAGTGGGAATGCTGCCCGTGTCACCTCCCAGCCCTCCCCAAACCTCCTGCCCAATTTCAGCCTGCTCAGAAAATGCCAATATCACACAAAGTAATAGCAACAGGAATCACCTCCTTCTATTGCTGCATTTACAAGGCCGTGACTGTGTGTTTAATGGACATCATATATTTAAAAGGCTACCAGTGGGCAGCTCTGTATCTTCTGCTTTGCTGCACAAAAGTGTTATTCTTTCAACAGGGTTTGCCCTTTGTATTCCCAAAGCCACGAAATCCTCTCTCCTGCTTCCCACAACTCTGTGCAAACAGGAGGGCAGCCACAAACACCGCATCATGAGGGCACTTAGGGCTGCTGCCAGCTCCTGAAGCTGAGGGAAAAGTGCTTTGCAGGCACTTTCCTCTTCTGCTGAGCCAGGGGGAGAGCCAAGAGTGCGCCACAAAGCCGAGAAGCCGTGGCTTCTCCGTTCCTGGAATTGTCCAAGGGCAGGTTGGACAGGGCTTGGAGCAACCTGGTCTCATAGAAGGTGTCCCTGCCCATGGCAAGGGGGTTGGAATGAGATGGGCTTTAAGAGCACATGGCCAGAGGTGCAGCTATTTTATTTATATATTTTAAAGCCCTGTTTTAGTGGCCCATTAATCACACACTCATAAAACAAGCACATTTCTTGTTAGCAGCATGGACAGCAAACTGTCTGTCCTTGGCCGGCAGCAGCAGCTCTTTCTGCCCAAATTTCTGCCAAATTGGCAAATCTCCCCACGATTATTTCATTTGTGGAGCTTCTGTGGCTGAAAACACAAGGGATTCTGTGAAACATCAACTTTTGGGGTGAGGCCAGGCAGGGTGGTGTTCTGAGCAACCTGGGCTAGTGGAAGGTGTCCCTGCCATGGCAGGGGTTTGGAACAAGATGGTCAGTAAGGTCCCTTCCAACCCAAACCATTCTGGGATTCTGTGATGCAGCTCTGCTGTAGGGACCAAAAGAGTGGGCCACCCTTGGATTTCAGCTTGGCTTCTCTCCAGGTTTATTTGGAGACCTCACCAGAGGCTCCAGGAGAAACCCTAAACCCAGGGATGTGGTCATCAACTCCTCTTTAACCTCCGTAGGGCTGGGATATCATCCCACATCCCTTAAAGGTATTCCAAGCTCTTCCCAAATTCTGTATCAGCTTGATTTGGGATTCCCTCTGATAGCCCCAAAACCTGACCTCCTGTAGGGCCTACTATGGAGACACAATGGGAGCTTTTCCAAGGATGGGGCATCCCTTTTGGCACGAGCTTTCCAAAGGGCTCTGATACCTGCAGGAAAAATGCACCTTCTCAGGAGGGCTCAGCAGCAGCGATGCTGAACTCAGCCCTGGGTATTTGGGGGTGACTGGAAAACATCTCACCTCCACCAACACTTGGCAAGGCAAAAATCAGGCTGCTGGGGCTGAATTTGGAGCTGATTCCCCAGGCACAGGAGGGAGAAAGCCCAGTGCTCCCTGGGGTGTGTGCCCAGCTTCCCAAAGGAGCTCCTGTGGGGCAGCAAACGGACAGAGATTTGCAGTCATTGAATGGAATAATATACTGGACGGAAATTTTAAATATATTTCCTTCAGAGATAAATGAGGCTGTAATTAAATGGTGTCATTTAATGTACTGCCCAATGGGTACAGTAATTGCTTTTTTTCAAGAGGCAGCATGGAAATATCTCCTCCCTTGTGAAGGGGTAATGATGCTGATTTAACCCAGTGGGGTATAAACAGCCACACTGTGTGTCACACCCCAGTGCAGCAACCCTAAAAGTTCTCTTTGATCTTAAAGCTACATTTTGTGCATCCTCCAATGCCCCTCGTGCTCCCACCCACTGCTTTCATAGGGCAGACATGGATGCTGTTCCTTTCCTGCCCCAAAAGCTGAGGATTCCTTCTTACAGGAGTTTGTCTTTCAGGATGCAGACGGGAAAGGGAACACTTTACCCTTATCTGCCTGCTCTGTGGCTGTGCAAGACCACCAGTTTAAACCCAAAGCTGGTGAAGAGCCTCAAAGAAACCCATTTGGATTTGGGGCTTAGGTGGCACAAAGCTTATCCCAAATGACTCTCAGGTATCCCCTCACCCTGGAGAATCTTGCTGACTGAGTAGGAAAAGCACCTCCCAAAATTTGAAGGGCTACCAGGAAAAGTGTCACACCAACCAGCTCCTGGAGCTCCCCATGTTGGATTTTACATCCCCCTTCATCTGCCTCCCTTGTCTTGCTCCCTGCTGAGTTAATTCCCTTCCCCCTGAGCTGCCCTCTCCTTTCATCCCTGTTTTAATGAGCTAAGCCATAGATAACAATTCTCCTCTTTAAAGTAACAGTGGTAGGAACCAGGTTAAAATTCGGGGCTGTTCTCTTGGGTTCCCTGCAAACTCAGTCAACAGAGTCAATTTGCCACGAGTGCTGCAGGTAATTCAAGGCAGGATTTGTGCCTCCACCAGCAAAGGGAGCCCTAAAAACACATTGCTTTTGCTAAGGCAGCACCACTTCACTCCAGACAACCTGAGGTTTGCTCACTGTCGATTTTCCTGCTCCTTCTTCTCAGTTAGACTGAAACTTTATTTTGCCAACAGAGCAGCTAAGGACTTGTAAATATGTATATACATACATATATATTTATATATGTATACACACACATGTATATATATATTTATGTGTGTGTATGCACACACATATATAGATACGTATATCACACCAGGCTGGATATTTGGGGCCATTTTTAGATTTTTGCAGCTTGCAGCCCCCAGTGCCTCCAACACAAGGGTGGAAGCTCACACAGGGTGATCCCAAAAATAAGCTGCTGTTTGGACAGGAGCCGTGGTGTTTACTCCTCGGCCGAGGAGGAAGGATGGAGAACAGCCCTCACCAGTTAATTTTAACAAAGCGCACATTTTTCTGGCTCCGCCATGGGCTTGCATATTTTAACTCCTATCTTCTGTTCAGCAGCTAAAAAGAGACTTTCATTCCCCTTTTGGCTGCTGTGCCTCGTTTCCCATGCCTGGGCTGTCACACAGGCTCTATTCTCACAGCCACCCTCCTGCTGATAACGGGGCAGAGCTGGGGGTTCAGGAGACACCCCAGAGCTGCTGCCTCACCCGGGTGGGGCTTTCCTGCCAACCCCGACTGCCACAAGCCCAGCACTGTTATGGCTGTGGCAAGGAGAGAATATGAATCAGCACCGAGGCTAAATTAGCTTTCTGCCCACAGTTCTTCTCCAGGAATTCTTACAGAGATATATTTGTATTGAAGAAGGGAGATTAGGGGAAACCGCATAAATGCAATCCATCATCCACAATTAGGAATAAGTGAGGGCAGGAGCAGGAGAAACCTTCTCTCTTTGAGTCCTTTTTCAGGATGTGTGTGTGTATATCTATACATATGATTGTGTGTGTTATTATGTGTAAGTATATATATATGTATATATATATATATATATATAAAATTATATATATACAAGAAAAAAAAGATATATATACATGCTTGTATATACACAGACACACATATCTACACCCAGGAAAAAATACATATCTATATATTCAAGAATTGTTGTTGAAATGACAGCTCTACAATTTACATATTTAGCATGCATATATATATATATATATATATTTTAGATATAGATGATATAGATACATGCACACTACATGTGCAAAGCAGCCAAAAGAAGCAGAGAACCTGCTTGCCTTGCCCAAGGCCAGACACATCATCACTCAAAGGAACTTTTATCTCAGTATTTCACACCAAATTTTTCCCCCCCTTAGAGACCCATAGCTGTGAGTCTTTTATGGTCACAGTTTGCTTCAAAAAAGCAACAATAAGAAGCTTTCTAATCAAAAATCTTGGTCTTATAACACCATTTCATCATCCATCAACATCCTGGTGCCACTCTGGGCTCCCCCCAGGGCTCAGGACTTGGGAGCAGGAGGGGTTTCAGAGACCCCCCATTGCTGAAAGGAGGAACTGGTGCATCAGCAAAAAACACCCCCCAGCTTAACCAAGCCATAAATCATTGCCCAGAGCAACACCCAGCCCCAGCACCTCTCTCTGCCTCTCCCAGAAGGCCCTTCCAGGAACACCAAACTTACCAAAACCACGTTAGAAAGACCTGAGCTGTTTGGAGAGTGTGGGAGGTGAAAGGTTCCTTTAAGCAGGTTTAAAGTGAAAAACCATTCGAGGTCCATTGTTCATTCGGTTCCTTTATCCATGACATGAGAACAAAATGGTCTGATCTAAGCAAAACTTCTGGTCTCATAGCAACAACGAACATATATTTTATTTTATTTTATTTTTTTTGGTGGGGAAATCTAATGCAAATCAGTGCTTGGGTGCATACCTTGTGACTACTTTCTTTCCTGTCCTAAAGTCTGTTGAAACACTATTAAAAGATAATTTAACTAAATGGCTTCCTGGAAAATAATAAAAAAAAAAAATCCATTTCTAGTACAAAAGTCCAAAAACCGTCGAAAGTGAGTTTCATTTGTGAAAAATAATAATGCTGTCTAGCTCTTATATAACCCTTTCTGGGAGATCTCAAAGTAAGTTTTGAAGAATATAGTGTGGATTGCCCTTCTTTAGTGGTGGGAAAGAGCCAGGCATGAGGGAATTGTCCTGCTGTGGCCCCAGGCTTTGGAAGACAGGGCAGAATTACAGCCCAGGCTTCCTCAGGTCGATGGGACCTTCTGGCATCTCTCAAAGTGGGTCAGGAAATGGTGAGAAAAACTTCTAGGGGTTCTGTTTCAAAACCCATCTGGGTGTCCTGGTAATTTGGTTGTCACCAAAGGCACGTGCCATCCTCCAGCTTTGGAAATGTGATCTTCAGTCCTGCCAAGGAGTGAAGGCTGAATTTTAGGTGGCTCTGGGAGCGGGAGAAATTGGACCATGTTTTTCTGAGCAGTGCATTTTTAAGGCACTTATAATGACCCTAGGTCTGGGTCAAAGGAAAATGTAGCCACTCCAGATCTTGCCTTTAATCTTCTTTGTTTTCTGCAAAATAAAGGAAATCATTCCCTCAGGACAACCAAATCTGTGAGTTTTCAGGGCTATTTTCTCAGAGCTCCCTGCCACAGGCTGAGACTTCTGGAATTTCCCTTCCCCAGGGGAAAATGGGGAGAAAAGGGACTTGGGTGTTGCTCTGCTGCAGCATCACTGGTTGGGGACAACCAACTGGTGTGACAACTGGGGTCACCAGTTCCTCCCCAGCCCCAAAAATGGGCTCGAGTGCTTCACTGCCCTTCCCCTCCTGATGTTTAATCCAAACTCCCTGGCTGCTATTTAAAGCCTTTCTTTCTCTCCATGTCCCTGATGAGCAATAACAGCGAAACATTATCACATAATATGAAATATTAAACACCTGTTGTAAATATTAAATTATACACAAATACAACCTGGCAAAGATAATACTCGATGCATTGTTTACATTGCTGCTGATTAATATTGGAGATTAAAATTAATACTGGCATAACATAAACATCAACATGCTTTTAGCATGCAATTAAGCCCAACAATTTCATCAGCACAAAATGTTCTCGTCCTTTCGAAACGAGACACAATAAAAACAAAGCAGCCCTGAAAATATCACTGAAATCAAACTCCAAAGGCAAAACATTTGGATCATTAAAGATTTTTTTTTTTTCCTCCCCACGCTTTGGAAATGCTGTTTTCCAAACTAGAAGACCGAGCAGTCAGAAACACAGGAGAGGAGGTTTGGATTAGATATCAGGAAGGAATTCTTGGCTGGGAGGGTGGGGAGTCCTGGCACAGGTTGGGCAGAGAAGCTGTGGCTGCTCCATCCCTGGAAGTGCCCAAATCCGGGTTGGATGGGGCTTGGAGCAACCTGGGCTAGTGGAAAGTGTCCCTGCCCATGGCTGGAGATTGAAACTGGATGATTTTTAAGGTCCCTTCCAACCCAAACCATTCCATGATTCTCTGATTCTATGAAATCAAACCACAGGCAACAGATCCTCATCTTCTCCACCACAACCAGAGTCTGTCCCCCTCCTCACTGCCACCATGGGGTCATGAGAGCCATTGATATTTTCTTTCCTGAAAAAGCCATTTAAAAAAGGGATGAATTAACACACCAGTTGGATTTAAGGCACATGGGGGTCTTCCTTTGGCATGGCTCCCCACTGGAGAGGTCTCCAGTGGGAGACCATCACAGGAGGATCCAAACAAACTAAGCAGAGCCTGAAGGGGTGAGGCAAAGTTGATCAGAGGTCAAGAAAACTCGAAGTCTGAAGGAAATGGGGGAAAAAAGGCTGAGGAAGGAACTCCCAACAGTGCACAGAGGTATAATAGTCACTCAGAGACAGTTCTCCATGTCCATTGCAGGCAGGACGAGAAGGGTGAATTAAAGAGCAGCACATTCTGGGGAGATCTAAGGAAATCTTTCCAATTACAAGGTTAATTAAGCCGAGGTATAGATTAGCTGGGGAAGCACAGGAGCCCACATCACTGGAAATCTTTAAGAACAAGTTAGACAGGCATGTAGGAGTGATGTGGAACAGAGAGTCACCTTGGAACCGGCAACGTGTTAAATAGACATCCATTTGCTCTGATTGCTCCCATCCTCCGTGTTTTATCTCCCCAGGAGTCTGTCCAGCTGGATTTTAGCCACATGGGAGCCAAGAGGTGCATTAGCCCTTCAGCAAGCTCTCAGCCATCAACCAGCACAAGTGGAGACTGAGTCCAGGAGATGCCTGCAGGGAAACCTCTTCCCACTGCCCTCTCCTGGGATGTCCCACCGCCCAGAGCTCCATCTCAAAATCCCATGGCTGATGCCTCTGCAGGGGAAAAAGGCAGGAGGCAGAGCAGAGAAGACAAAATGTGGGTGTGCAATTAGGTGGCAGCACAAGGCCTGGCAGATGATTGCAGTGATAAAGCATTCCATATGCTCCTGCTCCTATGTAAATCTTCCCGGGCTGACATCGTTATGGAGCAGTGCAGAACATACGCCGGCCCCTTATGTTTGCTCTGCCCTTCATCAATGTTGCCAAGCGCCAAATACCTAAACACAATTAACCTCTGACGAGGCTCTGCTACACCCCCAAAGAGCAGGGAGCTTCTCCCAAATATCCTCGGGGAGCAAATCCATAGGGACAGCTCCCTGGTGCCCCATCCACCAAAGGACTGGTGGATCAAAGGTGCCATACTGGTACCAGTTTGGGGTCAGCAGATGGAGCATCCTGGCAGCGCCCAGGGCATCCCAGCCATGATCTCAGCACCCCCAAAGCCACCAGCACCAACTGAGAAGGAATTTGGAGGTGTTAGATCAGAGGGAAAGCAGGGGAAGGGAAATTGCCAACAGGGATTTTTTTTTCCCGAGCAAATTCCTGTCAACCCCTTCTACTCTTTGACACGAAAAGCAGCAAGGCTGAAGGAGGGAAGACGTAGCTGTGACAGACCCTCACTCCGGGGAGGCTCCTGGCACCCTCTCTGCTGACAATTTTGCAAACAAAGAAGGGAAACCTGATCCAGGTGAGGTTATAAAGGGGGGGCACAGCAGAGGGGAGGAAACGTGCACTCAGCAAGCTGTTATCAGGCATTCCCTGCCAGGCTTCGGGGCACCCAGTGCCCACATATCCCAAATTTGCATTAGCAGCCCTGGTGATAAACTCAGGAGGCTGGGGGAAAGTGTGTGAATAACTCAGGGCTGTGAGGGCTGCCAGGGTTCTGGGAGAGCAGAGAATCAGAAACAATCTTAATAAATTCAGGGCATTTGTTGTGAGTGAGCAGCACAAAATTCAGTCAGAACAGAGAAGTAAAGGGCTGTGTTTTGAATGGATCACTAACACCCGAATTTAAGTCAGGGAACAGCATTTGGATAGGTCTAAACCCCCCAAAAAAAGCCTCATGAGTTTGTGATGGGACCCAGCTTTGGGATGATGAAAGGGGAGGTACAAGGGAGACCCTTAGGGACACCATGGGAGGTGACACTGGCACCTCTCCCTGGGCACAATGTGATGCTCCACAGCTTAAGGATAATAGAGATGAGCTGGAGCCAGCCCAGCAAAGAGCAACCTGACACGGTCTGGAAACAACAGCCAACGCAGAAAGGATTAAAGAATTGGGGACTTCAGACTTTCTCACCATCTGCTATTTAAAAAAAAAAAAAAAAAAGAAAACAAGCTGAGGTTCTGCCTGCTTTACCCAGAGACAGAGTGATAATTGGATACATTCAGCTCCACAACGAGCAGCTCCACGTCAGTGGCTGCATCCCCAAAGCAGGTCTGTGCCCTGAGGTTTCCCAGGCAGCACCTTCCCTTGGCAGCAATGCCACACAACCCTTGCTCATCATTTCCCTCCTGGTCGCCCTTGGCTGCTTCTCAACACCTAAACATTCCCAGTGAGGACTTTCTTCCATTCCTATTCATTTTATAGAAGTTCCACCATGGACACCTGTGTGTGTTTTACCACCCCTGTCCTGGAAGAGCTGCAGACATTGTTCGTTACATTTCTGCTTTCCACCGTGTTTTTGCAAACCTGTTTTCCAAATCACTCCTTTGGAGTATCACTTCAGAGTTTTTATTTAATTTTTTCTCCCCCCCTTGGGTGGATTGTCTGAATTTTTTCATTCCCACGGGAGATCTGGGCATCCTAAGGAAGCAGGATAACAGCCCCTGTCCCACGGGGTGGGCAGAGCAGGCATGGTACCCATTGTTCTCCGCATCCGCTGCGGCCACGAGGGGAGGAAATCAGCTTTATCTGCAGCAAAGAAAGACACCAATTAGGAAAATTATTAGGAAAAACTTCCTGGCAATAGCACAGCCATGCATGGGAACAGACACAGCAGGCAACTGTGGAAACAGCCCTATTTTTAAGAAACTGCCTTATGGGAGATGCCCTCCCGTACACAGCGAGAGGACGTTGTCACCTCGTCTCCCACACTAATTTACAGGGTTCCTCTCTCTCCCTATCCCATCCCATCACTCTTCCAAGGTCCCTGTATCCCTCCTCCGCTGGCAGTGCCACGCTCCAGGGTCTCACCCTTGCCCTGGAGACCCACCATGCTGAGCACCCCCTTAAAGGTTAAGAAGATTCCACGCCTTTCCAAAGGGCTGGGAGAAGGGAAGGGGTTTTTAAAAGGCACCGAGGTGGATGGAGGATGAGGATGGGTGTTTCATGAGCAGCATTTGGGAGGGGAGGGCTCATGGTGGTATCCACTGCAAGCCCCCTGCCTTTGGCACTGCAGAGGAATGTGCCTCAGGGTCTGCTCTGGAGCCCACCCAAGCATCATCCACATGCAGGGGGTCTGTGCTAGTGGGAAAACCACCTGTCATAGCCTTACGAGGCCAAAAAACCCCTACTTTTCTTCTGCTCGCCACAGGAAAGCAACCAAAACCCCCAGAGCTCCCTTTTCACCAAATTATTCCCTGTGAACAATATTCTAGGGAAGCAAATAAAGCAGAGCCAGCCCAAGCTGCCAAAGGCTGCTCCCCAGCAAGGGGGTTGCCACGGGGCCACCATGGCTTGGCCCGTGGCAGCAGGCAACAAGAAGAGCAGAGTAGCTGCTGGCACACAGGTGGCTCATGAATCCCGTGTCTAGTGGGCTTTGTTTGCTTTTTTATTTGGTGGGGAAGGGGCAGAAAAGTCAAACTATGAATACATCCCTCACTTGGCACTTCTCAGGGGTCTCTCTGCCCCATGTGGCCCCTGATCTGGGACAAAACCCTGAGGCTGAGCTGTAGGACACACCTGAGCGTGGAAATGTGCCCTTGGATGGATGTCTCAGGAGGTGCTGCCACTCACCATCCCGCCTGCAATGGGCACACGTTTCCTGAAAAGCAGGAGAACAGCAAAATAAGAGCCCTTCCCTTCCACCTGTGTCCTTGCTAATCATCTCAGCGGATCTCTGAGCCCATCAGGAGGGATGGAGGGAACTCCTCCTCGTCCCAGCAGGTCACCAAGCCTCGTGCTGTGCAGCAAAGCCATTCAGATGCCCATGGCATGGCACAGAGCCGGAGGGATCCCAGCCAGAGACCAGCCTGGCAGACCTGCAGGCAGGAGGGGGGCCACCAGGACTCTGCCAACAAGCTGCTCCTGGCATCCCTGCCCTCCCCACAGCCTTCCTGCTCCAAAATATCCAACTGTTTGGGAGCTGCACTGGTGTCATTACTGTCACAATTGTAATGTTTAGGGTTGGATCTCTCCCCTGAGTTAATCCCTGTCGGTCCCAGATATTCCCAGCCTTGCCTTCGCATCTCTCTGTTTCCAGCTAATAAAATTACAGCTGCTCAAGCCCAACTGGCAAAAAGACATTTCAGCCCCGGGCTGAGGCTCCCTGGGGTCTGGCAGGGCTGGGGCTGCTCGTGTGAGGGAAAAGTCACGACCCACAGGGGAAGGAAGCTCCAGTTTAAGCCGTGTATTTTCGTGGCTGTGCCTTAAGTTTCTATAGCTACCAGAAGTGAGCTGTCAGGAAATCCAGCTGCACCCTTCTCCACTCGCTGCTTTGGAGTGGAAAAGCAGGAAAGGGGACCCTTTGGAAATGGTTTGGACTTCCCATATTGAAGTATCTCTCCTCCCCTTGCCTCGACGCCCTGTTTCTGGGATGGAAGAGCACATTTGGCTGGCCGTGTGCTAGGGATGCTTCACGGGGCTCAGCGGTCAGATGGCAAGGCCAGATGCAGCACAGTTTTCCTGCAGAGCTGTGAGTGACAGTGGCCAAGGAGCCCGAAATCAGCTGGGAAGCAGCATGCCAGGATGAGCAGGGGCTGCTGCAGGAGGGCTTGGTCCCCAGCCCTCGGGTCTCCGGGTCCTGGATGCTGATGCTGCTGAGCCCTGCAAGGATCCTGCAGAAATGCAAACCCCACTCCATTTTGCTGTTGCCATCAGTTCTGTGGTGTTGATATACACGTACAAATGCACACAGCACGCAACAGATGATCTTTAAATAATTTGAAACTCTGCTCTCTGCTTTCTTTAGGGACTCCAGCTCTCAGAACAGAAGGAAAAGGGACACAGGAGAGTCACAACCTCTCCTAAGCCACCCTTGGAGACCACACTGAACCCTGAGGCCACCTTTGCATTCTGGTGCTTGTTACAGTGATAAAATTCACCTTCCCTCTTCAAACAGCCTGTCTTGAGCTTTTGGGAATAATGCACATGCTGTTACACACAGTGCCTAAATTGCTCCAGGGGGACACGGGGTTACTCAGACACAAGACAATAAATAGGATGTAGAGACCATTTCCTCTAAGGGGTTGAAGTATTTGAGTCCCACCAGTAACAAACCTCACTTTGTTCAGGGATGAACGTGTTTCTGGAAGAATTATCTGGATCCAAGGTGTTTCTCCTCCTTCTGCCAAGTGTTGGGACACAACAGAGAAATGCACTCACATCCCTGAGAGTTTATGTTCTCTAGCAATTTGAGAGTCTTTCCACAACACACACATTTACATAGGTGGGTTGATCCCTTTGTACTCACGAATTAGTAAAATATGAGGATTGAGAGGTCAGAGGTTGGGTTCACACAAACATCCCGCAGCTCAAATATTTTCCCAAAGCTTGTGTGAACTTTTGGTGACCTTCTTCAGCCTGGAAAAGTGAGGCAGCCGGTGCTCCTGGTGAGATTACCAACACATCATGAATCTTGCAAAGTCTGCAGCACAACCAGCAGGAAACACTTTTCCTGGGGTATTCCATTTGACCTGTGCCTTCAGCTGCTGACCAGGGCCAGGAGGGCTCTGGGTCACAGTGATGGCCCTGGTCAAGCACCAGGTGATGCTTTGGGCAGCTTCCAAGTGGTCTCTAATGATGTGGATGTGGCCTTCAGGTGTTCCTCCACCTGTCCTTCAAGCAACCCTTGAGACCCAACACCCAGAAATTGGCCTCAGAGCTTTCCTTATTGAGCAAAAGCTCGATGAGCTCCAACTGGCCATGTCTAAGGCAGGGATGGCCATCACCCAGACACTGCAGGGAGGCTGGCACATGACAGATGCAGGCCATTACCTGTAACACTATCATTCCTCACTTCCTGTGACGTCCTGCCCTGATTTAGGGCCCAACCTGCCAAATGCTGGGCATGCATCTAGCAAAGCACGGCATCCCACCCTTCTCCTCCTTGTAAAATCTGCCTCCTTCCCACAGCGAGGTGACTCAGATGCTGAGCCTGGACACAGCATCCTGCAGATATTCTCAGAGTAACAAACTGCCCAGAAGTGTTAAGGAACCCCAGGATCCTGGTGGACACTTTGCTGCCTGCCCATTGCCATTACAAGCCGTTTCACAACATTAAAGTCCCTGTTCTTCAGCAGAACTCGCAAACCAAACAAAGCCACCTCAGGTCGGTGCTTTAGTTATAAGTTGCTGAACAACAAGCAGTATTTCTGCCATTTTTTTCTAACGTGGATTTTGCTACATTTTGCAGTTGTCTGAAATGCCAGGAGATTAACAACCTCTCTCCCGGGCCTGAAAAATCTCCTTTTACCACTGAAACTAATTATGCTGTTAACCACTAATGCTGCCGAAGGAGAGCTAATGAGTTTCTAGACAGTGGGTGTTTTATCTCCCAGGCACAGAGAGCTACAGCCATACAAGGTCCAGTATCCACACAAAACTTCTGTGGCAGCCACAGTCTGCCTGGCTAAAGGGAAAAACCAGGGGGGAGGCAACACAACTGCTCCAAAACAGCTGTGCCTGCCTCCATCACCTGCAATGCTCAGGAGAACAGCGGTGGGGATGTAAATGAGAGGATGCCCCGCTGCTTTTACACCCCCAGGACACTGTCAGCCTTAATGAGTAAATATTGTTAAACCCTCCCACGCTCATCAGATGGGAAACAGGGTAGGAAAGGCACTTTCCAAGGTGGCCCTCCCAAGACAGCATTTGTACACTCCCACCTCCTCCCAGGATGATGTTTGTGTATTCCCACCTCCTCCAGCCATCTGGTGCCTTTCCATGTCCCCCCAGCAGACACCTCCTGTTGTTGATGCAGGTTTTATTGTTACCACCATCATCAGTTCTCAGGATTAATATCAGAGAAGCAGCTTGGAGCAATAACCAGTCCCTTCGTGTTTCAATAGGGTCTGTAGCAATAGGACAAGGGGCATTGGTTTATAAACTAAAAGAGGATAAATTTAGACTAGATCTAAAGAAGCCATTTTTTATGATGAGGGTGGTGGAACACCATTAAGTTGACCAAAGAGGTTGTGGATGCCCCATCCCTGAAAACATTCAAGGCCAGGTCAGATGGAGCTCTGAGCAACCTGATGTGTTTGACAATGTCCTTGCTCATTGCAGGGGGCTTGGACTGGGTGAGCTTTGAAGATCCTTTCAGGCCCAAACCATTCTGTGATTATACAATTCTATGATTCATGATGCACAAACACTGTTGGAGATATCCCACACTTGTCCCAGTCACTTTCCAGAGCAAACTAAGTCAATTAAGGGTTCCACTGTGCATTGTCCTACTTAAAAAACCCTGCATCCATCTCTGAGAGGCTTATGGGCTGCACAACCCCAGTCACAGCAGACCAGACCAGAAGAAGAGCCTGAAAGGAGGCAAGTGAGTCACCTCCTCCGAGACAGTGAATACGCAGGGAATACACTCATCATTTGGTTCTTGAATAGGTACCTCCAGTAGGACAGGTTATGTCTCCCCATCACAGCCCTGGACACCTCTGGTGGGGTGGGAAGGCTCCTACATGGGCTGGAGCAGAACTGAGCACCACCCCACGACTCGGTTTTCCTGAATTGTCACACCTGATCCTTGAGGTTCCCCATGGGACATGAGCCAAGACTCCCACCTTGCTTGTCTTCCCCCAGCACCAGCCTAAACCTCAACAGCCTGATTAACTTATTTGTCCACAGGGTTGCTGATGCTTTCTGTTGTCCCTGGGATACCCCAGGGATCAAAGGACCACTGTACAGTGGAGCTCAGAGGTAAGAAATGACCACAGGCTTTGGTGAGACTGCAGATCTTACTTTGGACCTTCCTCCCAAAGCAACCAGTTCAAATTCCTCCTTTTCCCCACATCACAACATTCAGATTGGGTGATCTTGGAGGCCCCTTCCAACCTTAGTGATTCTTTGATTCTCTGACCAGCACTGGTGAGAAAGCAGCCCTGGGAGAG
>JAWWEW010000165.1:60317632-60419862 GCA_035583185.1 Anabacerthia variegaticeps
TGCTCCAAGCCCCATCCAACCTGGCCTTGGACACTTCCAGGGATCCAGGGGCAGCCACAGCTTCTCTGCCCAACCTGCGCGAGGGTCTCACCACTTTCGTAGTCAAGAATTTCCTCCCAAACTCTCTTTTAATTTAAAGCAGTTCCCCTTTGTCCTATCGCTAACACGACAGCAGAGCACCTTGCTGAAGATTCATTGCTCAATTTATTTGGGTGGAAAAAGAAGGGGAAAACATTGAGCATCCAGACACAGGAGCCAAGAGGGATCAAAGCAGTGGAATCCCCCACTGGGATGCAGCAGGGCCACAGAGCCCAGGCTTTCCTTCCACCAGCCTGACATTTAGGTTAGACATATGTGTTGCTTGGCAGAGGTTTGTGAGCACTTTGACCTGTGCTGCTTCTTCACCCCCAGCTGGGACAGAGCCACCCACCAGAAATCAATCTGCCTCGCCTCCATTCCTCTGGCTGCGTGGAGTTCCTTAGGAAGTGGCCAATGTGTCCTTCTCTGATTTATCATGCAACTTTAATAAGTGAATTTTATAGTTTAGGTCACATCCTTTCAAGAGTGTCGCTATTTCAGGCTGGTTTTATACAACAAAAACGTGCCATTAAAGTGTCTTTCTCCAGAGGACTCAACCAGCCCTCCAGTTTAAGCCTCCCTCGTGGCTTGGAAAGCAGGAATTTGGCTTGTCAGTGTTGAACAAGACACCAAGATGACAGTACAAGTGGCTAAAAAGGTGTGTGGCTGCAGCTGGAGTCTCTTGAGTGTGGCTGGACCATCATTTACACCCTCAGGAGGGGGTTGGATGTGCTGCCCATGTACAGCTTGCCAAATCCTGCCCCTGGAGAGGGCCCTGTGCCCACAGGACTGTTCTTCCCTTGGCTCCATTTTGGCTTTACAGGCAAGTAAAGGAGGAGAGGATTGAGCCTGGATCTACTGGAAAACCATCCTTCCACAGGCTGGGCTGGTATCAAGCAAGTTTAAAGCTCCATCAGTGGGCACTGGGTCAGAATTTTAGTTGTTGTCCAACTAAAACCAACATTAGAACTGGAAACAAGCCAAAACCAGAAATATTTGCCCAAATTTTAGAATAAGCTTAGCCTGAACCCAGCTACCAAAACCTGGAGTTAATTAAAGCAGGGATTGATCTGAGCAGAAACAATGGATCAAACCCACCTGGATCTTAGGGACAGCTTGGCACATAAACCAACCCCACCACGTGGGCTCCTTGCTGGATAAAAACAATCCTGAGAGTCAAACCATCTTTTTTTTGCTTTTACAGAGGGTCAGTGACTTCCTTTTTCCCCACATTGCTCCCTCAGCCATCCCTCTCCAAAGAGACCAATACCTCAGCCTGAAACCAAGACCAAGCTGAAATTCACTCCTCCCTAGACCTGGGGCAGGAACCAGCACATCCCTGGCTGGTGGTGTTTTACAAAGTCCAGATGTTTGGACTGTGCCTTCCACCTTTACTTATTTCTGCTAAAATCTGTGTATCCCAGTCCCTCCCCAGCTGTGTGGCCATGCTTTGTGCTCTCCAGGTGAGTTTAACAGGCTCTACTTCTTAAATGAAGCAAGTTTAAATCTGGACTTGCAGATCTGGGGGGTTCTCATTAAAAGAGGACTTTGATTTGGGACAGCAACGTTAGGAAATGACAGAGGGGTTCTCCAACACTTTTTCCTCTCCAGCAAGGCAAGGGATCACCCTGTCCACTGCTCAGCACTGATGGAAGGAGCACATCATTGCATGTGAGATGTGTGACCCTACATCTCTCCAGTTGGGAGAAGAACGAAGGGAGGAAGGGAAAAACCACCTCCAGCCTTGAGTGGAGCTGGATTAGGAAGGTGCAGAGGACTGGAGGACACAGAGCCAAAGCCTCCAGAACAGTAAACCTGCAGGATGTGCCTGCAAGAAGCCCCCAGGCTCCCACCCCAGCACCAAACCCCGTCCTCCTCCGCCAAGGACACCACCACATCTCACCAGGCATTGCAGGGCTCCTTCTGCCAATTAGGAAAACTTGAACCAAGCCAGACTGAGGCATTAAATAAAACCAGGCAAAGGCTGAGGGTGCCTGTTAACCTGCACAGTAAATATTTTCATGCTGGGTCTATTTTGCTCTTCCAGCACACATCCCCCTGTCAGTGGATAAACTGGGAGATTTCACCCCTCCGAGGTGCTCAAAGCTCTGCCTTCACCTGGAGGACTTCACATGGATCCTGCCTCCTTCTTTTCTCTGCCTTAGTCCAGAAAGGAATTCACACCCACCTGCAAAGGACAGAGATCAGAGAGGAGTAAAGCAGGGATTTATGGACTGAATTTGCCTATGGAAGAAGCAGCTGGAGGAGTATCTGGCATTAATGCCCTTTTAAAAGCGCCAGATGTTGTTTTATTTGGGAGTCTGCTGCGTTTTCTGGGAGCATCACCAGGAGTGCCAGGGGCTGGCTGAGCTGGCACTGGTCCCATGAGGGACCATGCAGTTTGGAGAGCCTGGAATGACACAGGGAATGCAGCAAATGGGAGCAATCTCCAGCCCAGGGAATTAAAGCATACAGCTGGGTCATGGCTACAGTGCCTGGAGCTGGGCCTGGAGCTGGTTTTGCAGATTCTGGGTGAAACATCACCCTTGATCTGGCACAGATAGAGCTGTCAGAGATGGCCACTCACCTGTGTGTGAAAGATGCTGCCTGTGACAATCAGTGTTTAAGGGTCCTTGCTCCAGAGTGGGACTAAGACAACCTTTCCCAGGCAGTGGGAAATGCCCCACTATTGCTTTATCAGACAGAAGGAGATACTATATTTATTCCTACAGTCATATGGTAGAGAAAACAGGCAGAATAAAAAATTTCCACGTGAGTTAACAGGGTATAAATACACTCCCTCCCAAATACTCTCCCTTCAGCTAAAAACAAGACATCTGCTGTGGAACTGCACACTCAGCATCACACAGAAATATTCCCCACGAGCCTAAAGAGGAACCAAGTGAGTCACGTCTCTGTCGCTGAGCTGCTTTCTCTCTATTTTGCAAATATTTGCTCTTGAAGAACGCTGTCACTCCTGTGGTGCCTGCAGCCCCATGTTGAGAGGTGTTAAGCTGGGGGATGCAGAGGACCTGGGCTGTGGACAGTGGTCCAGGTCGTGCTGCTCCAGCCCCTCTGTGCTCACAAATCCTGGCACAAAGCACCCACAAGCAAAACTCCCAGGAGCTGCCACTCTCCCTCTGGAGCTGTTAATGTGGTGGTTCATCCCTGCTGTCTCCACAGCCATCCTTGGCATCAGCCTGTGTTTTGGCAGTAGAAAAGGAGGAGAGGCTGAATCCACCTGCATTGGACCTAATTGTTGATTGATGTCGTGGGCCCACAATTTATTCCAGACATGGAGCCCAAGATCCAAGCTCCCAGGAATCCCAAGATTCCCTGCCCATGCTGGGGTTGTAACTAGGTGATCTTCGAGTTTCCACTCCAACCCAAACCATTCTGTGATTGTGTGTCTGACACTGGTTTAGGCACCAAAGCACTCAGGAAAGTGACTGCTCCAGGAAATCATGGGCATAGTGGGTGTTTCAGTATCATGTTCTCTGAGCTTCCAGGAGGATGAGCTGAACCCAGGATTCATGGCTGGATCAGCCCTTGGCTCCAGGGAAAGCCTTGGATGCTGGGCTTTCATGCCATGATGCCACATTCTCCCTTCACACAAGGTCATACCCCTCACACCCAAAAAACAACAGCTCCCCTTTCCTTCCCACGTATGTTCAGACCCCCAGAGTATCCCAATCTAAAATATGACTGATGAGGAGCTGGGGAAGGACCCCCATGGACCCTCGGGCAGGCTTGGCCCAGATCCCCTGCACTCCAGCACATCCCCCCATCCACAGAAAATTGCTTTAAGGAATAAAAAACATCCCCCACTTTGTGCTAAGAACAGGGAGAGCCTGTTCCCAGCACCGCATTAGAATGCTTAGCTTAGTGTTGCAACAGGTTTTTCCAACATTTCTGGCTCTGGTAAAACATTTTAATAACCCTGATAAGGTTTATCATGTGGTTAGGGGTGTTTGAGCCAGAACAAGCTGGCAGAAATCCCAAGAGCCAAGTAACTCCTGCCACTCGAACTGTGAGCTGATGTCCCCTCAACTCACACCCTCCCTGGACTGTCCCCAGGGCTTGGGAAGCAGCACCGAGGCCTTTGGGAAAAGCTTTTCTAATGGCCTAAATGACATAATGCCACATAAAGCCGAGGAGGCTCAGGGACAGATGTTTTATAGCAGAGTGCAAAATGTTCCCATGAGGGTTTAAACAGAGCCCCAGGGATGTGCCTGGCAGAGAGAGGTGTGACAGCTCCCAGAGAATCACCCAGAACAGGCTCTGAGAGGGATGGAGAGGAGGTGCCAGGTCCAGAGAAGCCACTGGATGCCACCACCCGACTTGCCAAGAGTGGGTCCTCCTGCTCTAGGGCCTGCAGCAATTTCCTAAACCTCTTACCCCGCCAGGACCGTGCCAAAAAGCCTTCCATTAATCAATTCCTTATTAAGACAACTAGTTCAGCTCCCTAGGAGATGTCACTCCAAGGGTAGCAGTGCCTGTTGGAACGTGCAGCTTGTCAGGGGTTTAGATAAACAGGATATTCCCTGCGGGGAGCTCCTGCCTCCCCCAGCAAGCAGGAAAGAGGTGGATTCCTGGAGCATTTTCCACTTGCTGATAGAAATAGGTGGACAGAGCCCCAGGCTGTGCTTTTCCTGTTATGTGAGCAAAGTTTTAGGTGGGTTACTCTTTTCTCCTATTTTTTTTTTCCATTTCTCTCGGACATTTCGGATTTATTTTGTTGATTTAGTGGAACATCTGAGTGTGACACACCTATTTATTGGAGGTTTCACCCTGGCTTCAGGATATGTGATGTGGTGCATGTGCATCAGCCCAGGATGGTTTTCACACTGCTTGAGAAGAACAAAAATGGTTAGAAAGGACCCCCATCAAAAACATCAGCAGGAAATAACAATGAGGAAAGAACTATCAGCTGAAATCCCAGATCACAAAACCAACTCTGCATTCATGCCCTGATTCCTTCTCTCCCATTAGCTAGGGATTCATTCCCAGGCCACAAGCAGCACCAGGTAAATGTGTGATAATCCATTGCCTTCTTCACCTCTGTTTCTGACTTGGAATTTCTAACTGCTGCTGAGGTCCTGAATCCAAACCAAAAAGCGTGATACCAGCACAGAGCATCTTCCACCCTCCCCAGCACCAGTTCCCGGGGGCAATCGGGGCTGGTGGTGCTACCCCTGATCCTCATGGGGCTGCAGGAGAAAAGCCAAGGGGAGAGGTGAGCACAACCTTATAAATCCACACCTGGAACTGTGGAGTTGGTGGCAAAATCACAGGATCACAGAATGGTTTGGTTTGGAAGGCACCTTAAAGATCATCTCGTTCCACCCCCTGCCATGGACTGGGACACGTTCCACTAGCCCAGATGGCTCCAGCCTGGCCTTGGACACTTCCAGGGATCCAGGGGCAGCCACAGCTTCTCTGCCCAACCTGTGCCAGGGCCTGCCCACCCTCACAGCCAAGGATTTCCTCCCAATATCCCATCTAACCCTGCCCCCTGCCAGTGGGAAGCCATTCCACCTTGTCCTGTCCCTCCATGCCCTTGTCCAAAGTCCTTCTCCAGCTCTCTTGGAGTCCCTTTAGCTACAGGAAGGGACTCCCACATCTCCCTTGGAGCCTTCTCTTCTCCAACCCAAGTGGTAACTGGGCCAGGAAGGGATGCAGAGGGGAATTAGGACACAATATTTGCTATCCCATTTAGCCACTCCAAAGAGCACCTCTGCGAGCAGCCCATGGTGAAATCTGGGTTAAGACACTAATTTTTTTTTTCTCCCTATAAAAACAGGAACATTCCACAATGGATTATAGGACTTTAACAAGCACAGACCCTGTGGAGGGAATAAATTAAGAGGGAAGGGGAGGGATAGAAGGTTGAGTACCAGGAGTTAGAGCACCAACTGGTGTAAAATTGGCATTGGTGGAGCTGAGCTGATTTACTGAAGCTAAAAATTGGAGCTGAGAGTTTCCAGGAGAAACTTGTTTGCTAGAGGGTTGTGCAGCTTTGGAGAAGGGGGCCCAGCGTGACATCTCTCTCTCCAGGGGTTTTCACGGGCTCATCTAGACTACAGGAACCAGGAAAATCCCATTTCAGGGAGCAGGTTGGATCACAGACCCCCAGACACACCTCCCCACCAGCACAGGTGGGATCACAGAAGGGTTTGGGTTGGAAGGGACCTTAAAGCTCATCTCATTCCAATCCCCTGCCATGGGAAGGGACACTTTCCACCAAGTTGCTCAAAGCCTTATCCAGCCTGGTCCTGAACATCTCCAAGGATGGGGGTGGGATCCCTGACTCTGGGTGGGTGGTTTACTCTTGAAGGACACAACACAGCGTGACTTCTTCCCTGTTAGCTTGTCCCCAACCACTCCAGGACAGTGGGGGGTGACACCCAACATGTTGGCACACCCAGACCAGCAACCCACCCTGAGTCTACCGTTTCCCAGATCCAACCATGTCAACTGTCCCCTTGTCAAGAGACACCCCCGTGGTCCTTCAGCAAGCCCTGAATGTGCTGCCACACCACTTAATACCAGTGACAAACCCAACAAGAACCTGATGGGTGGCCAAGGCACACCAAGGGACTTTCCACCACATGTCCATGCACCAACAGACCTACTGCTGCTAACTACCCTTGATATTAACTCTGTCAAGAGCTCCTAAGCCTGTAACTAGAAACAAAAAGAGGAGATGAATAGGTGGCCAGGGGAAGACTGGGAGACATGAGCTGCTCCAGGTCAGTGGGCAGGCTGGAGAACACGTGCAACAAGAGACTTTCCCGAGCCTCATTAACCTGAATCCTTTAGCTGGGAGCTTGGAAGAAGCCGTTTCCATCTGCCTTCAAAGGAGGAGGGCCAGAGCTGCCCCTGTAAGGCTGGCTTGTGGAATGACTTCCATCTCTTCTCACCATGAGCAGTCCTGGATGAGGGACACACGTCACAACCTGTGCTTGGTCCTTTCCTTCTCCTGGTTCAGCTCAGGAGCCCCGGGGGAGGATGAATTTCCTTTGCTTCTTTCAAGTCTTGCTCCTGGTTATTGCTTACCACTGTATCTGCCATCAGAGTTCCCACGAAAACACTGAATAGGGCACAAATTGCAAATTAGGCTTTCATTAGAAGCTGGCACCTGCTTTCTGACCAAGCAATACAATGAAGACGTCTATATGTTGCTATGGCAGGCCAGAAACACAGATTTCTGTTTCAGGACCCTTTGAAGACAAATTTACTCAGCACTATAAACTTGTATGCCAAAGTGATTAACACTTTAATGCTAATATCAAGCTGGACCAGTTACACACATTTTATTCATTAGAAGGCATCATTTTTCAACTGTGTCTTATCAGTATGTAAATGAGATTTTGACTCAGTCATTGTCTGCTCCCAAAAGCGCAGCCAAAGTGAATTCAATTAATGCGATTTACATCCCAATGTGACACGGGAGGCTGTGCAGGGCTTGATAAGGCAGCCAGATGGGAGCTGTGCTCCCGGGGCAGCCCTGCCATCACCCTCCTCCTCCTGCCTGGGCACCCCTGAATCAAAAAGACACCTGGCCAACCCCAACCCAAACGTGTTTTTCCCCCCTTGATGCTCCTACTGAGAGGGGACACCCCTGGAATGACACCAAAGCCACTGGTGCCAGTCAGGATCACTTCAGGATAAGCAAGGACAAACTCCAGCCTTTCTTCCCTGCTCAGACAAGCCCTACAGAGGTGCAAACCGACTGGTTAAGCAGCTTCCAGTGCAAGGACAGACCCTCAGGAGATCCTGGCTTCCCCCTTAAAGGTCCTTTTAGCTTTTCCCTGATTTGGGCCAAAATCCTGATCCTGCTTGTGCCAAGGCCAGGCTGGAGGATGCCTGATTTCAGTGCTGGCACTGCCCCAGCCACAGATTTCAGTGTAAAACATGATGTAGGGTTGATGGACTGAAGGGAAGGACACCCATTCTGCCCCCTCACAGCATCTCTGCACGTGGTTGTTTAACCAGAAACCTGAGTTTCATCTCACACCTCAGGATTTCCCTATGGGTCCACCTGTTTGGCCAGAGCTGTCTCAGAAGCAGGGAAGGCACAGCCAACCCCCTCCTGGGAATGACCTCATGGACATTTCACCAGCACCTGGTCAAAACAGGATGTGGTTGGGTCTAAGAGTCATCCCCAAGCCCCTAAAAACAAGGCTCAGTGCCTGCTCTTAAATGCAATACTTTCCCAAAAGTGCTACTGGTATATATAGTAAGTGCAAGAACATGCACCCAAGAGCCAGGGAGTTGACAAAAAGAGCCTTTTCCTTAAATGCCTGAGCTTTACCTGGAATTTCTATAGGTGTTTCTGCCCTTGTTTGGGTCAAGACACTGCCCAGACATTGACTGGAGGTTTGGATATGAGGCTGAAAGCCACCACTGCCAGCCCAGTTTGTTCACAGAGTAATAAAAGTCCTGCTGAAGGAATGAGCCCTGGACAACATTCCCAAAGCAGACAGTATTTATTGCTTTGTTTATCCAACCAGGTAAATCACTGACACCCCTCCTGACCCCAGTGTTTGCCCTGACCCCAATCTGTGCTGTGCCCACCCCAGGAGGGTGCCCATGTTTGAGCACACACAGGGTGAGTCCCCAACACAAATGCTCTGAGCAGGGACCATCCCGAGCTGGGAAACACATCAGTCAGGCAAAGCCCACACATCCATGGCATTCATTAATCCAGGGAATGTGCAGCTCTGCTCTTGGGCTTCATGGGAAGAGCAAAGAGGTGCTCTGCTGATGCTGGAACCAAGAGCCACCCACCCTCTGCTTGCAGTTCTGCAGGGAGCTGAGTTTGTCCCCAGTGTCCCTGACCTCGCCCTGCCCCTCTTCTCTCACTTCCCAAAAGGACTCTCATTTTCGGTGGCTGCACAGCTCACTTCCATGATTGCATCCTGCAGTGTGGGAAAGCTTTTCCAGGCACATCCTCGTCCTGCTTGTTCCCCTTCACCTCCCAGCCAGGCACAGACACTCATCCCCTGCCTCCCAGTGCTTCCATTTCCACCTCCTGCATCCCCATCCTCCCCACAGCATCAGTAGGGATGCATCCCAGCTTCCATCTGGTTTCCAGGCATGGATTTGGTTGGGAAGGCCCCTTGTGCTGAGCTCTGAGGCAGAGAGCCACCAGCAATTCCTTGCATGCCTCTGCACAGCCAGCCAGCACTTTGCTATCCCTAAGCAAGGGTAACTTTTTTCCACACATGAAACATCCCACGATATTATTCACCTTAGCAGAGTGATCAGGGAGGAAAATAAAAAAGGAAAAGACATTTCTAGCAATGAGAATTCTGCCTGAGAGCCAGAGCAGTGCCCGTGACCCCAGACACAAAGTCAATTGTTGCTCAAAATCTTCCTTTTTAGGGTTCAAAGGACAGGCAATAAGCAAGCTCAAATTATTGCCGGGCCTTAATGAAGTTGCATTCAGCCTGGGCAGAATTGCCTGTTTATTCATGCAAATTCACTCTAACCAGCTTAGGCACATTATCCAGTGCCAGGGACCTGAGGGAGCTCCTGGTTGCCTGGGGGAGATTAGGAGAGGAAACTCAGCACCGTGGCTCAGCTCCAGCCTCTAAGGTGCTCCCAAATATCCCCGTTAATTCCCAGCTTGGCCCCGCATTAAGGTAATATAATAGGCCCTTATTGTCTGAGTGCATATGACTGTTAATGATGGGCAAAGTCCCCGAGGGGCCGGGACAGGCTCCAGCTGAGCGAGTCCAGCCAGGGAGAACAGCGCTGCATTGATCAGCCCCTTCCCAGCCTTAATCAATACTCGCTTTGACTACGTGGAATGCTCATTTATCTGCTACGTGCAGATAAGAATGAGATTGTCGAGGTGGGCGGCTGGGATGAACCCTGGAGGATCCCAACAAACCCCCCCAACCTGGAGCCAGCAGCAGTGGGAACTCTCATTTCTCATTTCCACGCGGTTGCAAATTTTAGATACAGAGCCCTAGTGGCTTGTGCTGCCTGGGAAAGGCAACCACGAGCAGATTCTCGTCAGAGCACACAGGGACAGGGAGCAGAGCACATTCCAGGGCTTGCTTTAGAGAAATTTGGGCACCCAGTGCCAATGACCATCTCAAGCATCCTGCATCCCAGGTAACAAGTGATAGAACAAGGTGAAACGGCCTCAGGTTGCATCAGGGAAGGTTTGGATTGGATATGAGGAAAAATTTCTGCATCCAAAAGGTTGTCCAGCACTGGAACAGGCTGCCAAGGGCAGTGGTGAAGTCATCATTCCTAGGGGGATTTAAAAAATGTGCGGATGTGGCACTTGGGGATGTAAATCCGTGGTAGGCTTGGCAGTGCTGGGGGGATGATGAGCTCAGAGGTCTTTTCCAACCTTAACAATTCTGTGACTCTGTGAATCTCAGCAATCCCCTATCCATGAACCCAGAGCCCCCTCTGCAGTCCCCCCTGGTGGGACTGACCTCATCCAAAGTGGATTTTTGCCCCAGTATTGGCCACTGGGTGCCAGCAGGACACAGCTCACCTTGTCCTGAGGTAAAGGTGTAAAATGGGTCAGTGAACCCATCCAGGCTTCGTTTTTATCAATGGGATGAGCCAAACATGGAGAGGCACATGCAGGAAACCCAGGGGAGCTACTCCTGTGGTGGTTGGGGGCCCCATAAGTCCAGAAACACTTGCAAGAGTGTCTTGGAGAGAGAATATTTACAAGACCATATAGTGACAGGACAAGGGGGAATGGCTTCAAACTGGAAGAGAGCAGGTTTAGAAGAGATATCAGGAAAAAATTCCTCCCTGGGAGGGTGGGCAGGCCCTGGCACAGGTTGCCCAAGAAGCTGTGGCTGCCCCTGGATCCCTCGAAATGTCCAAGTCCAAGTTGGATGGGGCTTGGAGTCACCGGGCTAGTGGAAGGTGTCCCTGCCTGTGACAGGGGGTGGAACTGGATGGTCTTTAAGGTCTCTTCCAATCTAAACCATTCTGAGAGCAAAAGAAGCTTCTCCAGCTGCAGGGACCAGGGTTTAGTGTCACTTTTAGTCACTGTAGGGTAAAATCCAGGGTGACCCAAGAGCACACCAACCCTCCTGGACATCTCCAGTCTAGCATGTGATGCCAGAGTTTGGCCTCACTGATGAAGGAAGAAGCAGCTGGAGGAGCTGCCCAGGGCTCAGGGGATGGAGGGAAGAGCAAACAACACTGAGCTGGGAAACCCATGAATCTCATTAAAGTTTACATCTGGTACCAAAAAAAAACCAGCCAAAAAAAGGAGATTTAAGGCCATTTAGCTCAAGATCAGGGTTTGAAGCATGGGAAGACACAGAGCAAAGGAGGCAGAGCTCAAAGGGCAACAACCAGCACAGACCAGTTGCTCCCCAGTTAGACCCAGCCCACCACCAATGTTTTAGAGCAGATAGTGTCAGTGGTGCCAGAGTGTTCCCAGAGCACATGGTGAGCCTGTTCACCAGGAAAACACCACAGAACAGACAGGCAACCCTCACTCTTGTGTGGCAGGAGGGGTAGCCCAAGTGGTTATTTTGTAGGTTCAGGAACGAGGGATGCCTTTGGAAACGTGTTATTTTTCCATTTGTTATTTTCCTATTTCACGAGGCCATCGCGGGGACACAAACACCAACTTCCTTTTCCTTGTCTGCTGTGGGAGGGGGGAAAACACCAGGCTGCTGACCCTGGTTACCTCCTTCCCCGAGCCACCAGCAGCAGGGTGCTCCATGGATATTAGCTGCATCCCCTCCAGGTCACTGGGTCACAGCTCTTCCCAAGGATATCTGTTTCAACCCAAAAAAAAATTAAAAAAATCAATCCCACACTGCCACAAAACAACAGCTGAAGGGGAAAAGGGGGTTTGGTTTCAGCTGAGCCTGTTGAAACTATTGGGTGCTGTGAAAGTGAGAGCCATGTGTTTCCAGGAGCAGCTTTGTGGCCCTAATAACTCAAAATTGGCTCAGGTTGAGGAGGCTAAAGTCTTCCTGCAGGTGGTCTCCTAACCAGCATGGAGAGCAGGATGGGCAAGGAAAAGTCTTGTTAGTGCCTTGTAAGAGAAAGGTAGAGAAATGTAATTAATCACCTTAAGCCTTTCCACCAGTTTTATCCTGTTATGCTGCCACAGCCCACCCAAAATCCACTCCCTTCCACCAGGCACCTTGAAAAGTGCAGGGCTGGGGTTGAGTGTCTAAAGGGCAGAAGGACTAAGGGTGAAGGAGGGCCAGACACAGACCTTCCTTCACTACAGCACAGGTCCAGGCTGTCCAGGACGTGGTGGGATCACCATCACTGGTGGTTTATGGTTCCCAAGACCCTAAAATACTCCACTCCCCTCACATTCATCCCCCCATGGAATTGCTTCAATCACAGGGTTTGTGTCTCCCCAGCCAGCCCAGAACCACCAGCCAAACCAAACGCTGCCACGACCCAAGCAACTCCCACATGGAATTTCTTCCAGCTGGGGCTAAACTCCTACTAATCCAACAGAAAGTTCTGGCTGCAGAACACACACGTGTGGGTATAACCCTCGAAAGCCAGAGTTAATTAAGCCTCTCACTGGCAAAAGCTTCTAATTGCCCTGCAGCAGCCTGGCTGGAGGCTGGGCTGCAGGGAGACCTCCCGTGCTCCCCCTGCCATGGCACAGGAGCCCATCCATGCTGGAGAGCCCAGGGTAGCAGAGGAGGCAGCTGCCACATGGGGGTACACTCAGAGCCAAAGGTCTGGCCCCTCTCCCAAGCCAAACCATCTCCAGCCCCCCATCCTGGAAGGATTTGCAACCTGACTTCTCCCAGACAAGCTCCCTCCAGCCCCACACGTTGCTCTGGAGAGGAGTAAGAGACCCCTGACCCTTTTCACCCCAAAACACTGCTCCGAGGAGCACTCCTGCAAGGTTGGCGTCAAACTCTTTGCTGTTCCCTCCTTGGGTGTTTAGGACTGGACCCACAGAGAGGATGGAAGTGCTGGGTGAGACCAAACATCCGTGTGGGTGCAGACCCAACCTCTGCTGGTGCTGAAAAACTCAATCCCAAAGGAGGAGTGTGACAGCAGCATTCCTGTCGCTGCCATAAATCACCACCCCACGCTCTGCTGTGCCAAAATGCCCCTTCTGCCCCCACTCCAGAGCCAGGAGCTGCTCCTGCTCCACTCCCCAGCCACGGTACCCCATGTGCAGGTTTGCATGAGCAAGAGGCACTGAATCCTCACCCTTCTTATGCTGCCAGGAAACGCACAGCCCCTGTTCCTTTGCCCTCTCATTTGCAAGTTCTGGCTGGAAAATTAAGCCCTGTTAACCCCCAGCCATATCTGGGCGTCATGGCCATCCCATTCCCACTGTTCCTTCCTAATTGCCTCACAGTGCCTGGACCTGTTCAGCTCAGCTCTTGGGAGGGCTGTGCCTGTGAATACCCCTGGCCCTTCTAAATCCCCTGCAGGGCTGCAAGGATGGCTCCTACCCAGGGAGAGGGGAGTGGAGCAGCTCCCAGAGCTGCGTCCAGCAAACATGATAATAATAAATAAGGAGGGTTATTAAGAAATGAGATGCTGGGAAGAGGGAAAAGGAGATGAGCCAGTGATGGAGCTGAGGGAGGAGCAAATGCTGCTGGGTCAGGGGAGGCTCTCAGAGACTTCAGAAAAGGGCCAGGGCTCAGGTACCAGAGGAACCAGCTGAACCTGTGCCAAAACCCTGCCCTGTGGCTGCTGAGCCCAGTGCTGCATCCACACTGCTGTCCCCGGGACCCCAACGCCCCCAAAACACGGATGGCAGAGCCAACTCTGCTCTGCAGAGCCAAGGAAGAGGACGAGGATGAGCTGGCTCAGCTGGGCCCTCTCCTCCCCATGAGGAGGGATGGAGAAGGATGCATCTCCAGGAGAGTGTGAGCTGCAGCCAGGACACCTCTGTGGGTACCAGCAGGGTCGCCCCTTTGCCCAGCCAGGTGATGGGCACAGAGATCCCAACCCATTCAGCCAGAAGAAGCCACCAGCACCCCACCCTCCCCATCTTTTGCCACACGGTTTTTGAGCCCCTTCCCCCAGCCCTGAGGTTGAAATTCAGCCCGTGCCTTGCTCTGAGCTCCGGGAAGGTTTCCAAGTGGCATAGTGTCATGCTGGGAGCCAGCCCCGGCGTGCAGCTGCCTCTCGCCCGAGATGCCACTCATTGCCCAGCCCCTCCAGGACAACGGGAACAGCCTCCACCCCCAAATCAAACCCAGTTGCATGAGATGCCCCCAGCACCCTCCACCCCCTAAGGACCAGTGGGCACAGGGCTGTGCCCCTCGGGATGTCACCACCTCCCTGCAGCACCCGGGTACAGCACACGTGGGCCAAAAAGGGGCAACACGGATTTAGCATCAGTCTGTAGTGTTGAAATCTTCCCAGAGAAAGGCTGGGAGAGGATCACAGGGTTGAAGAAGATCAGAGGTTGCCCAGAGAAGCTGTGGCTGTCCCTGGATCCCTGGAAGTGTCCAAGGCCAGGTTGGATGGGGCTTTGGGGCAATGTGGGCTGGTGGAAGGTGCCCCTGCCCGTGGTAGGGGGTTGGACTAGCTGGCCTTTAAAGGTCCCTTCCAACCCAAACTATTTCACAATTCTCTGATCATTCAGGGAAATCTCATGGCAGTTTCAGGCAGGGACAGTGGGACAGGGCAGGATGCTCTCCCCTAGTGACACACCACAGCACTGCCTTCCCACATCACTCACCCAGCTGAAAAACCTTCAGGGTTTCCCTTCCAAAGGCAAAATAAACCACAATTATTCCTTAATCAAACGGCAACATTAGCCAAAAATACTATTGGCATGGGATAACGCAATCCTTGACTCCCCATAAGTGCAGGGAGGAACAAGGCATTTATTTCCAAAGGCAGCAGAAATGAATCCTCCAGCACTTCTATCACTGTGACATAATTTACATTATCCCCTGGAACCAGAGGAGATGTAATCATGTCACTTGATGGATGGCTGTGTACGAGGGTGCAAATTGCATTATTGACCCACCGAGTCCAGCCTTCTTCGCTCTCCACGGCCAAGGAGGGCCAGGAACAGGGATGTTTTATAAACTCCAGCATGTTTTGAGGGTGGATGAGGCTCTTTCAAGCCCGTTTCTTTTTGCCCTGCCAGCCAGGCCACGTCTGTTTGAACCCCCTGCTAAAACTTGCCGCCGAAAGGCCATGTGGCAGGCAGGGAAATTGCAAATGAGGCTGCTGCCACCTGCTCCCACACAATGCAAAGAGTATTAAATCAGGGCAAGGAGGCACCTCCACGGCAGCCGGGAGTGGTGGTGGCTGGGCCAGAGCCACACAGGTGATCCCACCAGGATTCCGGGGCTGGAGGAAGAGCACAGAGCTCAGGAACAGCGGATCCTGCTGGGGGCATCCCCCAGGCGGTCCTGCCATGGGATGCAAACTCTCCACATCACCTGGAATAAAAAAAACTCATTCGTAAAGAAACCTCAAACAAACAAAAACCCCAATAAACAAGCAAACTACATATATATTTATATGCCTTATATATTAAACTTGTATTTCTCTCGACATTCAGAGCAGCCAGCACTGCAGGGCCAGCTCTTCGAGCATCGAGCAGCACAGGAGACACCCAAATTGTCCTCCACCAAGCCCCACAATGAGGCAAAATCTCAGGATCCTCTTTAAATCCCTTGTCCACGGCTCCTGCACGGCTGAGAACACGCGGGAAGGGAGATGGCTCTTCCAAGGAATAGGGAATCCCACACATTCCGAGCCAGGCCCAGCCTCTCCCCCTGCCACCCACCCATCCCTCGGCGCTTGGAGCCGCTGCCCAAAATTCTTGGGGCCGGCCAAAATCCTTCCCCCACTTCTCTCCTCCAAGGGGATGGAAAGAGCTGCGGTCCCGGGATCGCGCCGGTCACGCGCGGGGCAGGAAAAACACGCAAAGCGCAGTAATTATCTGTGGCAGAGCCCTGTTCATGATTAAGTTTGAGAGACGCCAACAATCAAGCCTATTGAAAAGACTACAAGGGTTTCAAAGTGTTTCCTCCGAACCATGTGATGGCAAATTGTTCCGAGGAGACGGCTCTTAATTCAAATGCTCGTTGTCATGGGGACGGGATAACACCCCTCCTATTCAGGGATGCCACACAAGCAGCCTACTATTTGCCACAATAGGCTTTTTAGCTCGAGTTCCACCTCATAAATAGCCCAAAAACCAAAAAAAAATAACAATAATCTAGAGATTAATATCGGTGTTCACCTTTCCTAGCACAGCAGAGCCAAAAGGCCAGCGGGGACCGGGGCTGGAGAAAGAGCTGTGAGCACATGGAGGGATGGAGGGATGGATGGAGGGATGGATGGAGAGAGGGATGGAGAGATGGAGGGAGGGATTGAGGGATTGGATGGAGGGAGGGAGGGATGGATGGAGAGACGGATGGAGGGATTGGATGGAGGGATTGGATGGAGGGATGGAGGGAGGGATGAAGAGATGGAGGGAGGGATGGATGGAGGGATGGAGAGATGGATGGATGGAGGGCCGGAGGGAGGGCTGGAGAGATGGATAGAGGGATGCTGGAAGTGGATCACTGTGGCCCGTGCTCTCGTGGTGCTGATGGGTTTCATCCACGTGTGCATGGGCAGGAGTTTCTTTTTAATCCCAAAATGTCTCTGTCAAGGTCATTTCTGCCTCGCACTGGAGTTGAAAAACACCCTGGATGCTGCCAAGGCATCAGCAGACACCAGCTCCTGTGGAAGGGGAGGAGGGCAGGAGTCATCACTGCCACTGGCCAGGAGACCCAGCTGGCACTGAGGACCCTGGATTTGGAGCAACTGTCCACGAGGGTGTTGGTACCAGCACAGCCCATTCCACACGTGGAAGTGGGACTGGTTCTGCTTTCACCTGAGTTATGGGTGGGAGCAGGGCCTGAAGGGAGGAGAAGGCAGCTCCACATTGCAAGACGAAGAGTAGGAGAAAGAGGAGGAGGAAGAGTAGGAGAAAGAGGAGGAGGACTGGATGCCCCCAGCATCACCCACCTTGATGCACCAAGCCAGACACCTCTCCAGCCTCTCTGTGGGCACATCCCCTGCCCTGCACCCTCAGCACACACCACACAGCAGCAGGACCAAGCACCCCCTGCCCAAACCCATCCTTTGGCCCCACAAAAGAGCCAGAGACTCATCAGCTCCTGCCCACCACAAGCAGAGCCCCAGGAGGCCCCAGAAGCATCTGCAGCAGGAGGAGGCTCCTTACCCTAGCCAAAAAAACAAGGGCTGGGGGGGGTAAAGTGGGAGGTACCAGCCTATGTCTTGGGGTCTGGGGCTAAGCTGAAGGAGAGAGCCCATCACTGAGGGTAGTTCCTGAGAAAGGAAATCAGCAGCCAAGAGCATCTCTCGCAGTCCCCTGAGCAAGGGGATCGCTGGAATTGGGCAGGACTCATATTTCCATCAAGCACCTTGCAGCCCCAGTCCCTCCTCAGAGACCAACATACCCCTCCTGTCTCCACAGGGGATGCCTCTCATGGGTCACAGCTGGGCACCAAGCACAACATGCTACAAAACTCCAGGATGGGGCCAAGGAAAATCACTGCTGGTCCACATTTGAACCAAAGACCCCCTTATTTCCCTTCCCTGCATCCAAACTGGATAATTGCACCACCTGAAACCACCACAAGCCTCCCCTTCTGGCCCCTGCCCCCTTCCATGCTCCTCCAAACTCCAAGACACTTCTTTTCCCAAAACCCTTGTGTGAAAACCAGCTGTCCTAAAGATACGGAGCAACATGAAGAAACAGGCTCAGCTTCTCCCAAAGCCAAGCATCACTGGGCCAGCTGTGGCATCACCCACCCCGTTGCATCTCTTCCCAAATGTGGACCCATGGAGGGCGTTCAATACCTTATGAAAAGCCACCAGGCTTTGCTGCTTCACCCAACACCTGTAGTCACTGGGACTGGAGCAGCCCTGAGGAGATGCCAAGGATGATTTCTTGGTGTCTGCAAAGGACAACCCTCTCCACACTCCTGGGACACATCCTGGCATCTGAACCCACGGAAAAAAATCAAACCCTGCTTGCTGGGAGGGATGGTGAAGCTGAAACCTTTGGGCAGGCTCTGCTCGTTTACTCAGAGCTGCCAAATCTGGGGCTAAAATCAGCTGTGACACCAACAGCTGCTGCACGAGCCGCTCGCTCGCCTTCTGCTCACGGGGGCTGGGGGAACACTGGTAAAAAATATGAAATCAGTTCCCAGGAGCTGCTGGAACACGCCAGGAATTTCTGGAACAAATCTGGCAGGCTTTAAGAGCTTTGCTCACGTTTGGGGTTGCAAAGGCAGGACTGGCAGCATTTAAAGAGGGGTCCCCACGAGGGTGTGTGTTTAATCGGTGGATCTCTTTGCCTCAGGACACCAGAGCTAAGGGAGCTCCAGGGGATAAGCTCATGGATGGTTATTAAATACATGGAAAGCACGTGTGGCTCAGGACATCCCATGCTGCAGACCTTCAGCAGCTGGGAAAGCATCACTACACCCTGGCTGGAAATGATTGCAGGGCACTGTTTCTCACCTTGCCCAAAACACCCTTTTATTTTTCCTCAGCACAAACCCACAAATCCCCCAGGTCTGGGAGGTGTGTGGTGACACTGGAAGGCCACAGTGCCCCCACTGAAGGCTTCCAACCTGAAGGTTTCTCTGACAGCAAACAGGGTTTCATGCTGCCAGAGGGAACGGGCTACGACAGCCTGATTGTTTCCCCTGAGGAGGAAGGAGGAGATCCACCACCTTCCCGCGTGGGAGCAGCGCTTGGAGGGGAGAAGGGGCCTGCTAGACAGATGAGTCATTTCCATCGCCACCTCCTCCTCCAGTGCTAAGCATCCTCAGAGAAGAACACGAGGCAATCCTTCCCCTTCAGGCTCCCTTGTTGTCTGCAAGAGGAATGGGGAAAAAACCCCAAAACCCTGAGAGTGCAGCCAAAATGCCACCCCAGCAGCCACAAAGGATTGTCCCCTCAGATCCAGCAGTGATGGAGCACCACCAACACCCGGCAACATCACCCTTGGGTGCACAGACCACAGCAGCAGCCACCCCCAAAGCATGATTTCCCAGCCCAGGGTCTCCCCCACAACAGCACCCCAAGCCAAGAGGGTGAGGGGGACAACCCAGCACCCCAAAAATGAGGCCCATGGGGACACCTGCTGTGGCAACCCCTGTGCCTGAGGCGTCTCCAGCTGATGAGGAGGAAAATCTTTATCCTCGTTACTGAAACAACTGGAAAAGGCAAAAGGGAGCACCACACATCTCCCAGGGGTTCTGCCCCTCACTCCCACCTTGGGAGAATGGTGAGGAACAACTCCCACCTCCCCAGTTTCCCTTCCAGGCTGCTGCAGATCACCAGGCTGGTGTTTGTCCCATCTTGCAGAGCAGACCTGACCCAGCAGGCACAAAGCTCTTGCAAAGCCAAGGCTGCCTTCACCACTTGCTCCCACATCTGGTAGCCAAGGAGCTTAAAGCCAGGTAGGAAGAGATAGGAACCATCCACACCCATTTAAAGCTGGTGGGACACACCCCCCAGCCCTACCACTGCTCTGTGTAATGTGTAAATATTTCAAGAAATTAATTAAGATGCTCTTTGTTAAGTGCCTGCACTCTGGCTGGGAGAGATGGAGGCAAGAAACTGAGTCATTGTGGTGCTGTGTTTTATCAACCAGCACGTGGGATCAATCCAGAGCCACCACAGAAAGGAAAACCACATGCAAAGAGTCTGGAACGTTTCATTCTGCCAAGTACCAACCTGATTTAAAAGCCTTCCTACCTCCAGGATGCCTCGTTCTCCCAAGTCAGCAGCAACAAGAAAAGACTCAGAGTTTTCACATAAAAGGTGGGGTTTTTCATGGGAGAAAAATGATGAAAGCAGGAAAAACGTGAGTGAGTGGAAAACACTGACTTAAATCAGGATGCAGCGGTTCAAAGCCTGTGTGGCTGCTGGTCTGTGTAAGCTTAGCTGCTTTAATCTCAGCCCCGGCCTCCCTTGCCTGAGATGCTCCCTGTGTACACAACCATTGTTATGCAGGGGCTGAGCAAATGGCAACGGAATCATTGAATAGGATTTTAACAAAATTAAAGTCCATGCAACCCAAGTGGGAGAGCAAGGCAAACAGCAGAGAGGAAGGTGTCATGTACCTCTCCATCCCACTGACTCCAGGTTTGCCCCAGCTTAGACAGCAAAACCACGTGGTGCCTCATCCTCATCGCTGCATCCACCCTGCCAAGGATAAGTGTTTGCCACCATCACCTCTTCTCCCACTGCTTCAGCTTTGCCCCAACACTTAATGCCCATTTCCCTCTCTATAATTCCATCCTGATGAAGGATGGGAGGGCAGAAGTGCCAGTTGAGCCTCCCATTTCCAGAGGGATTGATTAACGGGAGGTCTTTCCATTACCGGGTTATCGCTCCCCGTTTTCCTTAATTGAGGCGGTGCACCTCCATCCTCTCAACTTCAAGCATGGCAATAATTAGCACAGCCAGCCTTTATTACTCTCATCACCTCTCCCCTTCAGGAAGTACAAGATCTAACAGAGCAGCGAGGAAATGTGAAACCCAGCTTTTCAAGGCACCCTCTCGCCGACCTCACGAGCCGCCCCGCGCTCTTGTAATGAGAGGATTAGCCCAGAATACACGTGGCCCTTTAAAGGAGAGTATTTATTAAAAATACATCAATATCTCACTGCTGGGGCGCACACGCAGCTTATTAACAAGAGACTCCCCTCCTGAGCGGGCTTTTGTCAGCAGCAAACAGGACTGGGGAGATAAACAGCAGCTCCTGTAATTAAGAGTAGCCCTTGTGATAATGGTGGTTGCTGTTGCAGCAGCCTAGTGCTGGGGACGGGACCTGGAGAGCCAAGAGGAGGGCAAAGGCTAATGCTGAAGTGTGGATTTAGTTAGGAAAAGATGAGCCTGTAAGGTGGATTTTAAGCAAAAGGTGAGGGGGGGAAAAATGGTGCTTGGATTTAACCACCCTCGGGAAAGATTAACTGCAAATTAGGAGCTGGCACTCATAGGATCATGGAATGGTTTGGGTTGGAAGGGACCTCAGAGGTCATCCAGTTCCAAGCCCCATGCCATGGATAGGGACACCTTCCACTTAGACCAGACTGACCTTCCAACCCAAACCATTCCATGATTTTGGGATATTTTAAAGTTTCTGTTGGTTGAGAGTCCCGTTTTCAGGCTTTTTTTCCCGCAAACACTTACTAAAGAAAGGAGCTGGGTTCTCCCCCACGCACCAACAACAGGTTGCCCTTCATGGTTTTCTTCCTCAGGTTCCAAAAGTGCTTTGAAAGGAGAGAGGTATCAATTTCTCCTTATTTCAGCTGGGGGAACATGATGCTCAAGGTAAGGAAATGCCCCCCTGGCTCAGGAACCGAGCCTGTTGCTGTCAGTGCAGCCAGCAGGTTGCAGAGTCTCCTTCATCCAAACCTATTGCTCCATCACAGGAGCCCAGAAGTTGGAGATTCAGCACCAACATCCTAGAAAGGCTGTTTGGGAATCAAATTCCTGCTGTACACAGCTTTATAAAACCAGGGAGTAGGGCACAGAATGAGGCATTTACAAAACAACTCTTAGTTGTTGTATTTAACACCTGGCTGAGGGCCAGGGGGCCCATTTGGACTCGCCAAAGATCCAGCAAAACATCTCATCAATGTGTGGAAGGAGGGGAAGCAGCACTTAAAATTTGGGCTGTTGTGCTTCCTCAGCCAATTCACAACTGCATCCATTGAATTAATCATGACCAGCCAGGGCCAGCATTGCTGATCCAGACCTGCTCCCTCCGCTCCTGAAATATTTATTGATTTTAAAGAATTATATCCCGAGCCTGATGCAGCTCGGGTTGTTTGCAATAGGGTTGGATTAGGATGAGCCTATTTGCTCAAGCAAGGGCTCAGGCCTTCAAGGATGGCCCCAGGCAGCATTGATGTGCTGCAGAAACACATTGGCTCTGAATATGAGCTTTGAAATGGTCTCAGGGTCTTTCCTCTCTGTGCTTTGTAAGCCTGCTGGAGGTGGTGAGGGGTGTTTTAGCCAAAGAGGTCCCGTGAGAACATCACAAGGGTGAAAAACCCATGAATTTTCCTGGGTCTCCATGCATCTCCTGGCTTTTGGTCCCACAGCAATATAAGCAGGACCCATGGCCATATTTGACATGTTTATTAATACAAAGAATTGTTAGTGGCCAGGCTGGGGATCCAAAGCCCACTGGGACCCCTCAGCACATCTGAGTTGGATATTAACCCTAAATCTCTACAAATTAATGGGATGACACTTACTTAGCCCAGGCTGTTCAGCCAGGCCCCATCCCTTGTCCATCCAAGGGGCTGCAGCCAGTGCTGCTCAGGGGGTCTTGTGATGGTCACAGTGGGGCTGAGACTGAAATTTAGGATTTGGGGAGAGCCAGAACTGCATAAAACCAAGCATTAATGCCTGAACACCTGGGGTTTGAACGCACCCATCCCACAGAGGAAGGGCAAGTGTCCAGTCCTTGCACGTGTGATGCAAAAAGAACGTGGATCAGTGTAAAAAGAGAAGAAAAAAAAAATGAAACCCCATTTTTAGCGACATGGAACAAGCCCTGCTCGAGGGCCTGCGTTTCCCCAGTTTAATTAGCTCCTCAATGATGCAGAGCCAGCTTCCCCAGGAGCCTGAAGATGTATTTTTAGGTGCAACTGCTCCAAAAATAGAAGCATCCCTGCAGGAAGCCAAAAAGAGCCATCGAGGAGCCACGTGCAGATTGTGCTGTGGATGCACGAGCCGAAAGCACAACCTGCCCCCCCCATGCCAAGCACAGGGGACATCCAAACAGGGTCACTTCCAGCAGCAGCCTCAGCACCCTCCCAACCACACGCTCGGGAAAACAGAAATGTGGAAATTCAAATACAGAAATCAAACCCACCTGTATTTCGTAGAGATCCATGTCACGTCACACCTGATCCACCCCAGGAGGACCATCCTTTCTCCTGGACACCTGCTGAAGCAGAGGGGAAGTGTCCCAGGGCTGCACACTGGTGTGGACACCCAACAGTGGTGTCCTGTGGGCTACAAGACATCCCTCATGTCCATGAATGACAGAGACAGGCTTAGAGATGGAAATGCTCTAGAGGAGACAGTTTCACAGGGGAAAGGAAAATCCACATTCCATTAAGGTGGCATGACTCCCTTCCCAGCTCCCAGGACCAGGGATGCCTGTGGTGCCAACCAACCACCCACAAAGGTTTGGGCACTGGTTTGGTGACAGGCACTTAGCTTAGGGAATGGCTGGGAATGAGGAGAGGTGGGTTTGGGAAGAGGCCACACCACAGGCAACCTTCCCCAGTGATCACCCAAGCAAGCCTTGGTGTTCCCATGGGTTGTCCCTGTCCTCCTGGCCTCTCACAGAGCCTTGGGAAAGTCAGCAAGGCTTGTTTGCTTCAGCAGAGTCTCACAGAGGACAACACCCAGAGGAAGCTTCGACCAGCTGAGGCATCTTCTCCAACTCCAATCCTGCTCTCAGCAAAACCCAGCATCATTTGTGCCTTCAGGAATTAGTCCAGCCTTACTTTAGGCAGGTCTGGGAGAGAAAACATCCTCCATAAAACCACTCCTTCCAGAGAGCAACCCCTTGGCCATCTCTTCCCCCCAGGGCTGACATGGGATCCACAGGGATTTGTCAGAGCAAGTTAGATCTCCAGAAGGAGGTGAAAGAAAATTTGAGTGCTGGAACAGTGGTCGCTTTCTCCATTTCATTTTAAGCTTTTGGAGACTTTGCATCCCCACGGCATCACCAGAGACTTTCTCCCCACCCAAGACCTTTCCTCTCCAGCCAGGGCACAAGCTCCACAGAGACGAGTTGATGCTCCAAGATGATATTTAACCTTGAAGCCTGGCAGAAAGATGGTGTTTCTCACCTTCTGGATGCTCCCTTAGAAACTTCCAGCAGCTCTCCCCATGATCCACAGAAAAGCCCCCCCAGTATGACACCCCTGCCCAAGGCAAAAGGCAGAGCCTTGCCAAAATCAGCCTGGCAACATCCTCAGTGACCACCAAGGGACAAGGAAATCCACAGCCAGCTGCAAACACCACTGAGAGTGCTGCAGGAAAAAGCCAAGGTCACATGGAGGAAGGGGAATACAGAGCGGGGACACAGGGACCCCAAACAGCCCTGGGGAGAACACACAGCTGGGTCCTTGCAAAGGGGTTTCGTGGCAAAAATCACCTGAAAAATTCGGGGTTGAATTAAAGTTTCACAAGCTTCCTTTTCTTAATCACGATAATAAATAGCTGAGTGAGTCACTGCCCGAGAAAACCCAAGAGCAGCTCCTGAGTCAACAACTTGCTGCGAAAGGGTGGGAGGGTCATGCTGGGGATCAGAGAAGAGGCAGCACAACTTCAGTGAGAGCAGCCAGCCCTGCACTTCCCATTCCCATTCTGAAGGGGCTGGTAATGAACAGAAAGCCAGAGGAGCCAGTTTTGGACATGAAAAAGGCTCGATAAGCCAGCACCTCCGTCGGAAAGCGCCCGGCGCCGCATCACTGGGATTACAGCACGGATTGTCCTGGTGCAAAATCACCTTTAAAATAAATAAAGAGAGAAATAAAACCCACTGCCAGCAGCCGAACATCCCGCTTTGGGCTTTTTCCAAAGAAAGCATCTCTATATCCATTAGGTATTGTCTCCCTCTAGTGCGGGCAGAGCCCAGCCTGCCTCCTGCCACGGCTCCCGGCCTGGCTGGGAACCAAGGGCTGGAGCTCTGCAGAGAACTGGGAGCTCAGGGCACTGGGAACACGCCAAGCACCAGCTCTACCTTTGCACTGATGAATCAGCTTCACACACATTTTCTTTTTTTTGACTCATTCCATTTTCTCTCAGCAGATGCTCAGAGCAGGAGGGATTTCGTCGTGACCAAACTGGCAAGGCAAAGCCTTCCAAATTCTGAGAGGCAACTGCCAGCAGTGGCGTTTCATCGAGGGCTGGAGAGGACACCGAGGTGAAACAGCATCCATCCCAATTCCTGCTGCTCCAGGGGAACCAGCCTAACCTCTGCTCACCCTTCTGAAAGGGGATTAGGGTTTGCTCAGCTGGGCTCTTCAGGAGATCTTTTCACAGCTGCCTTTAACACCTCGGTACACCTCCTAAAGCAAAATAAAAACCTGCACTTAGATGTCAAAACAAAAGGTCTCCTGTCCTCTCCAGGGAGAATTCCTGCCAAGACAGGGGGAATGACACTGCAAATCTCTCTCCTTTTAAAGTGAGCACTGCAGCAGCACCTTCAGCCCCTGCTCTGCAGCTTAACCCACAAAAAGCCAAGAGCCTGGAGACACAGCCAAGTTTCCATCTCCACACTCACACTGTTCTCACTCCTTCAAAAGGCTGCATCCAGAGGCTTTCCAGGCACTGCTGTCCCTTCCAGGACTCTTCCCTGAGAAAGAAAGCACCAGCATATATCAACCCACCTTTTTAAGGACAAAAGGACATCACTTTACCTGCAGATCCCAGTTCTCACTGGGACATTACCTGGGCCAAGCTCTTGAAGGGGGAGGCTCAGGGTTAACACAGCAGCTCCTCAACCTGCTCTGCCTTCACAGCACCACATACACAGGTGAAGGACAGAATGGTTTGGATTGGAAGGAACCTCAAAGATCATCTCATTCCAACTCCCTGCACGGGGCAGGGACACCTTCCACTAGCCCAGGTTGCTCCAAGCCCTGTCCAACCTGACATGAAACATGTCCAGGAATGGGGCAGCCACCATCAGCCCTGCTCTGCTTGGTACCTGTGCAACCTGTGCCTCACCACCAGCTTTCCCAGGGGTTTGGAAAGCAACTGCACACGGGGAAGGAAGCTCAGGAGGGAGAGGATTCCCTGGTGCCCATTTCCACACGTTCTCCAACTGGCAGTGCCCATGGCAGGAAGGCTCTGAGCACCCCCAGTTACCCAAATCCACTGGGCTAATTGTTAACTGGTGAGCCCAAGGAGGATGGAAACAGCTCCCGGTGAAGATTCCCAGTGCCCTCACACCTAAGGGAAGGGAGAGGAGCAAGAGAACACATCTGAGACCCAGACACAAGGAGGAGTCAAAGGAGAGTGTCTGATCCAGGGGAAGGCTGAGCTTCCACCCACCCACAGCCCAGGACACAGATACAGGAGCACAGACTCAGGGCTGCTTCCCACAGCCATCTATTTTTACCAAGTGACAGCTTCAGAGGAGCTCCCCAGAGCTCCAGAGCGGCAAGAACGCAACCAGAGCAGCAGCACAACATCCCCAGCCCCAAGAGTAACCACTGAAGCTTCTGGGTTATGTTCTTAAATTGTTTTAAAAGAGTCAAGCCCCCAGGGATGCATTAAACTGCTACCTACCCCTCAAAAATAGCTGTCTGCACACCTGCCAAAGGACCAGCCTCTTGCCACAGCCTGGGCATTTGTAGAGTCTCCAGGGTTCAGGTTTTCCTTGGATCTCATTGCAGGGGGTGTCCCTGATGCTTTCTGCACCAAGCCGCCTGTAAAAGTTAGACTTAATAGCATTTGAGCTTTAATTCCATGAAAATAACATCTCCAAGGAACATGACAGTTTAATGACCACAGTTCGAACCCAAGGGTAGCTGCTTTTGTGAAGAAATCAGGTTTTTCAGCTCTCTCTCTTCTGAGCTGTTTCATAGCTCTCAGCAGGACCTGCATCATCCAGGAAACCACTGGGTCCATGTAGGGAAGAGACTTCGTCTCCTGTCTGGTCAAAGGGGGTGGGTGACAAAGGGCCAAAATAGTTACAAAAAGATTGCACAGAGAGGAGCGTGAAAAGCTCAGGGTGAGCAGTTTGAATTGTTTTACCTCTACAATTAATTCACTTTGACCTTTGTTTCATTGCCTTCCCTCGAATAATCATGTCCTCAAGAACCAAACTTTGCAAGAAGAATCCCAGGACTGAAGGGTTCCTCTAAGACACACCTCAAATCCCAAAGCAGAGGAGGGGCCACCTGATCTCCCCACAGTCCCAAGAGAATCCCTGTCCTATCAAAGACCCTCCCCAGATTTGTTCCCAACAAACCACAAGGTCATAGAGCACCCAACACCTCCCCCTCCCCAAAATTACTTCCACCACAGATTCCCACCCAGGAGGCAGATTCAGGGCAAACTGAGACACTCTGCACATGGAATTGCCACAAAATCCAGTGTTTCTAACTATTTATTCCCCTTGTAACTCCCTGATTTTCCCCAAAGACAACAGAAATCACACTTCGTATGGTGGTTCACTGGGGATTTCTTGTCTTTTTAAAAACCTTAATACCTTTTCTTTAAAGCAAAGACTTGCTCTGCAGTTGGCAAGCTTCCCAGTCTGCCTCTTCTCAAGCTGGTGCCTCCTCCTCTGCCCAAAAACAAGTACAGTGGGTGCAGCCTGATGCTCTTTTCAGGGAGGGGAGAGGTGGAAACCTCACCTGAGTCATCCACGTTCACTTAAAAGAAGAGAGCAGGAACACCTTGAATAATAGCATCCCTTTATTTGCTGACACCATTACAAAAACTGATTACATTAGCAACCAAAAAAAAAAAAAGAAAAAAAAAAAAGGAGTGTTTACTTGAGGTTGAAGTCAGAGGCAGCTAATCCCAAAAATGTAATTAAGTAAAACAGTGTACAACATCAGTATTAAAATGTCATATCCCATTGGTGACTTTACCACGTTGGAGTTTTCTGAACAAGTTTTATTGAGCAAAATAAGACAAAAGATTATGTGTTTACTGTCTCTCCAGGAATGTAAAGGTCTAATTATCCAAACAGGTTTGTTTTTATTATAAAACTAAACTCTGGAGGTGTCTACAGAGCTGGGTTTTTTCTTTAAATCAGTAGTCTAACAAGGATTAGAAAAGACAAAACTCTGTTCAGTGTTTCTGACGAAGTAGAAAGGGTGAAAACATAAATAAGGCTTTAATTTGGCAAAATATAATACAATGCCTTCTGCTATCCTCAAATTAACGCTTCCCCCGTGACTTCACTCTGCAAGAGAAACACAAAACACCACGTCAGACAAACACTTTGCAAAGGGCAACCCCACACCTCGACGGCGTTTCGTTGGCGTTGGCCAACAACAACCTCAGAGGAACAGGCCAGGATGGTGGAGGCTGAGCAAGACCAGCCTCTCAGAGCAGAGTCAAGGCAGGAGAAGCACCTTCTTCCCACCTGCACCAAGCCCATCCCACAAGGAGTCCTGTAAGACTGTGCTCATCACACCCTGAACCCCCTGTGACCCTCAAGACCAGCTCTGCTGTCCACGCTGTCTTAGGGGCAAGAGCATAAAAAATACCTAAATCAGGAATAAAACAAATCCCCATCTCAGCAGCTGAGAGGGAGTTCTGACACTCCTTGTAGCAGCTCGTTCAGTGCCAAGGCTTTTCTGCCTCCCAACACAAACATTTCATGCTCAGACCTGGATCACAACCTGCATCAGCTTCCTGAGAAAGCTCAGTGTCTTGAGTATATCCAAACTTTAGCTAACCCTGGGTCATTTAAGAAGTTTACCAGCACGATGCAGCCAAAGCACAAAGGGCCAGGTTTCCAAGCTGGCTGTACATTAAAATAAAAGGGGGAGCAACATTAGTGTCAGCTAACTGATGTGTGGGTCCAGAGAGGAACAAATTCAGGGTCTACCAGAGGCTTTTTATGGTTTTCACATCGAATTTAGGTTAGATATGAAGAAAAAATGCTTCACTAAAAGTGTTGTCAGGGTCAGGCATCGGAACAGGATACTCAGGGCAGTGCTGGAATCACCATTCCTAGAGGAATTTAAAAGATGTGGCACTTGGGGTCATGGGTTAGTGGTGGCCTTGGCAGTGCTGGTTTAATGCTTGGATTCAATGGTCTTCGAAGGCTTTTCCAACCTTACTAATTCAATGATTCTGTGATACTATTCTAAAAAGTCTCATTTTGACACCAGACTTGCTGAATTTGAACAAGGTCCCACAATCAGAGGCCAGTGGTCTTCCCAACAGCCACCCACCTACTCACTAGTAGTGTTCTCATCCCTTTGACAGCATTTGGCTTATGGATACAAGCAGCTTCTTGAGATGACCTACATCCTGGTTAAGATTCACTGCCACATTTAGTCTTTTATCAGTCAATTCCTGGAAGAAGGAAGAAAAAAAAAAAAAGAAATCATTAAAAACTCATTTACAATCTAATTACCAAGAAAGCCTAGAATTAGATCCTCTGTATAAAATTACAACTCGTTGTGCAGATGGGAACAATTCTTGTAAGTCAGAGGGTTATGGCCACATTTAATGACAACATGGTTCAAAGTCAAGAAGCCTTTTCCTGTTGCAGGGAACCACCTGCACACAGGGAGAGCATGGCTGACCTCCAGCTCCCACCCTGCCTGCCCAGGACTCCACTTACTCACTCATTCCTTCCAGGAACTGTGCTCAGATCTACAGCTGGCCCAGTCTCAGAGGTTGTTACCCCATGTCCCCACAAGCCTGGCTGAACCCCCCCACACACACACAGACAGGGGCATGTGGTTTGTAACACAAGCTGGGGGAGGGATGGCTTCTGACCCCACAGCTGGACCAACAAAGCTCCTGGACCACCAAGGACTGGGTGTGACTGAGGATCTGTGGGATGGTGTCCTCAGCAGTATGTTAATACCCAAGCACAAGCAGCTCCAGCTGTGGAACACCTTTTGGAGCAGCTGGCTGGAGATACACACCCTTCCCCATCCACAGGGCTCCTGCTCAGGCTGAGGACACAGGGTGCTGCCCACCAGCAATCCCATGGATTCACCTCCTGCTCAGAGCCCCTGGGGAATTCCCACTTTGCCAGTGACACGTGGACTCAGATAAGGGCTTCACGAAGTCAGTGCAGAGACAAGAGGAAAGCTACCCCGAACCAGAAAGCTGGTTTCCTGAGCTGAAACAAAAACGCTGAGCTTGTGCTTTTAAACAAAAACAAATGCCTTTTTCTCCTTCCAGGAGTTCAACAGTTTATTAGTGGGGAAGTGACACCACTCAAGATGGACTCTTCCCCTCCTGCCTCCCTGCCTGTCAGCCTTGCTGAGCTACCAGTGCTGTGTAATCCCTGTTTTATTGCCTTTATTGATTAACTCCTCCAGAGACACGCCGAGCACTCCACATCTAAAACACACCTTACTGCTCCTCGTTCAGCTCAGAACACAGACATGCAGATAACCTGCAGGAGAGCTTTTTCCTTGAAATTCAGCAGCTCAAAGCAAGCAACTCTGCCTCGGTGTCAGGTACCCAGTTCTCACCAGGAGCACAGAGGTGTTTGCAGGTGCTCAGCATCGGCCAGCCCCGCTCCGACTGAACCAGTGCTACCAACAGAACGAGACTGATGCATTATGCGGCTGCAAATCTCTCCCCAGAGTTCCAGGGAAATTAGAGGGAGTTCAGAGAGGGTCATTTTCCCTTCTCCCATTTGGCTGCAAAGGCAGAATGAGCAGTAAATCAAACTCAAGCACCTGCACCATTACAGGAACAGCTCCCGGCTCAGACAGGAGAACAAAACAATCTACAGCAAAGCTCTTCCTGAGTGCAACTGGTAAACATCTTCTATTGTAAAAAAAAATCACTGGGATCTCTGTCAGGACAGCCTTAGCCTGTTTTACCCTTACTGAAGTAGAAGATCAGGCCTGTCAAGGCTGAGCCTTGGCTTACTGATCTCGTACAGGCTGATGGGAGTGGAAAGGCAAAAGCAATTAGCAGCCCAGCAGACAAATGGATGCAGCACTGACCAGCAGTGGGGTGAGGGTGCCTGTGCATTAGCACAGAAACCAGCAGGAGCATTGAAGGAGCCTTTCAGCCCACCCTCAGCCCCACCTCTGGGAAGAGCTCTTCCCTCCCTTATTTACTCCCTCTGCCTTCTGTTTTGTGACCTCACTAATCTCAGGCATTGTTTACTCATGAATTATAGACACATCCCCAACCCTCCTGGGGCCAATCCTGACAGATTTGGGCTCTGCACAGCCTGCAGCTCCTGCTAACACTGAGAGAACAGCTCCTTAGGCAGACACTGCTGTGCCCCATCCCCATGCTCTCCATGGCTCAGGGGAAAGAGGGAAAATTTAGGTTAAATACATGGAAAAAATCCTTCCCTGTGAGGGTGGGCAGGCCCCGGCACAGGTTGCCCAGAGAAGCTGTGGCTTCCCCTGGATCCCTGGAAGTGTCCAAGGCCAGGTTGGACGGGGCTTGGAGCAACCTGGGCTAGTGGAAGATGTCCCTGCCATGGCATGGGGATTGCAATGAGATGATCCTTAAGGTCCCTTCCAACCCAAACCATTCTGGGATTTTATGATTCTGTCCCTTTGGAATATGGGGATGGAGAGAGGAAGAGGACAGCAGTGGGGAAGACCCTGTCATCACAGACCCCATAGCTAAGGCCGGTGCTGAACCGTCTGGACAGATCCTCCTCCAGTGTTCCACACATATGGCATCCCCAGTTTCCTATGATGGAACGTTTTTACACTGAGATTTGGGAGGAAAAGCATGTTAGAATTCATATAAGCCTCCAAATAAGCTCAGGGCCTCAGCAAGCTGCTGAATATAAATGACTTCCTTAAAGCACACTAAAAGGCCCCCTTTAGTCATCAGCTGGTCCCGTAAGTGACAAAGCAGCTGATTAGAAAACCCAAATGGTCTATTTTTAAACAGAAAGAAAAGGATTCTAAAGAAAACACTCTGAGTGTGTTTGAGGGTTTATACAAGTATCATTTCTCAATTTTGTGGGTTGGTTCCAGTATCCAGAAGGAACAAATATGCTCATTTTCAAGCATGTGTTTTCAGGTCCCTCATAAAAAAAGAGGCACTGTTGCTAGGTGGAAGTGGCTGGAAGACTTTCTTTTTTTGATCTCAGAGCTATTTTCAGCTGGGTTTTTAGGCTTCTGGGGAGACAGTTTCTCTTTTTCCCCTCAAAAAAAAAAAAAAAGGAAAAAAAACCTTGGAGAAAAGATAAAGAAAACGTTCTAATTCCAGCCTCTGCCAATGGCTACCTGTCAAGAGCGCTGCTTAGACAATTAATGTATTTTTACTAATGAAGGCTTAATTATAGGTTTCTTAGAACTGTTTTTCCACACTCCTCTTCAGAATAAAACCATGGATATTCTGGCAGAAAACCTGGGTTCCACAGCATGCCCAGATCTTCAGAGGGGCAATGAGAGAGCCAGAGGGGTTATGTGAGATAAGGCTACAGCAATTAAGTCAAATGAGCATATCTGGGCCACCACAGGGCACATGTGATGACACCTGGCTCAGGAGGACTCACCAGAGCCACCAGCCACAAATTCCATGGCCGATGGCTTTATGGTTGTTCCCATGTATTACACAGATAAGACATAAAGGCACAGCAGAGAGAGCAGCTGGGATTGGTCTGAGGAGGGATTTTCTCCAGCCTGCAACAAACACGGAGCACCTGATTGTCACCAAAATACCCCTGGTGTTGTGCTGAAGGGCTCAGCAGACCTACCATCCCTCACAGGGCTGGGACATCCCTGCTCTCACAGGCATCTTTGGCTCGGACATAGCGAGCCCAGAGCAAAGGTCCATGAGCATCCAGGACTGATTCCTCTGGAAAAGCCATTTCAGTCCTGCTAATGACTACAAAGGCTTTCCCACAGTACTCCTCAGAGCACAAGCTTCCTCCTGCAGCTGATGGAACCACTTTCAGCAGCTAAAAGGAGTCAATATAAATTATCCTATCAGTGAACCCTCCTCTCCCCCTCAAACGACAGCGTTTCCTTCCACTCTATCCATCAGAAGGGAACAGGGAAGGAGTCCCACGGCCACCCTTTAGCTGGGTAAAAACGTGCTGGGAGAGCATCTGCTTCAGCCTGCTCTTTCCCAGCTGCCTCCTGCAAAGCTATTTTGAAGCTGGTGTGAAAGCTCTTGTTTCCAGACATGGAGAAAGGCAGTGACAAAGCCACAACTCAAGCACCAGTACAGATGGTGTCTTTTTAGGGCCAACACTCTGAGTATCAACTGCACAAATAGGTCAGAAATCATCTGTGCTCATGGTAACCCACAGGCTCAGGTGAATCAGCTGTAAGCAGGAGAACAGGCCACCCCAGAGAGAACCCAACAAATTCCAGACCCTAAAGCTGCAATGCCCTTGCTGAAGGATATGGGAACACCAGCAGTCTGGAGAGTCAACCACCCTGCAGCAGTGCTGAGGTCTGTTCCTTAGTGAAGCTCAGCTAAGCAAGATTTTGCTGCTGGACCACATAAAGATCAACACAAATTCCCAGGAGCCAAGACCAGCTGAAGGTGAATTCTGGCTAAGGACAGGCTCTTGGCCACAGCTGCAGAGGACCAGAAGGAACCACGTTCTGGTAAGAGGCAACTTCTGCCTTGCTGTTACAGGTCATGCAAAAATGTCTTTCCTTGGTGTTAGAGATGTCAGCAAGGGCCAACCTGACTGGGAATATTTTAAGCTCATTTAGTTATCAGATTTATTTTTGGCTTTCCCTTTCCCTTCTTGAAGGGCCAAGTCTGGCCATCTTCCCACTTTTGCCCAAACCAAATCAAAAGCCCAGAATCTTCCCCCTGCCTCCTTGCCAATTTGAGCCCTGGGGAAGAGGTCACGCTCCAGATGACAGCAGAGCTCCCAATGCATCCTTGGGATACAGCTCTAGGACACCACCCTGACAAGATGTAGGGCTGGAAGGTTCATCAAGCCATGATTTCCTCACCAGCAGCACACATCCTGTTCCTTTGCTGGACCTCACTTCCCAGAGCTCCCATTCTGCAGGGGAGCAAAGGCTCAAACTCACCGACTCTGTGCAAACGTCGCTGTTTTCAATAACATTGGCATCCCCAAAAACTTTTCCAATTTCTCTCTCAAGAGCTGCCAAAGACTCCTGGGCCTGGAAGGGGAAAAAATAGTTTAAAAAAAAAAAAAAAAGAACGGAAAAAACAAGGAAGGCACAACAATTAGCCAAGCCTGAGTAGCAATCCTCCCCATCTCCCTGAGAGAACGTGAGACACAGGAAATCACTGTTGAGGAGGAAATCTGTTTTATGGCAGATTTGCTCAAGGGACCAACACATTTGCCAAGACTGACATGTCTCCTTACAATCAGCATGTTGCATGTCAGCCTGCCTGCATCTGAGAGCAATTCTACAGGGAAGCTCTAATAGTCTCACGTCAAGTTATTAGGTAAAAACTCTGCAGCAACGTTTTTTTTGCAAGAGTAGAGCACAGGCAGGTCTCCAAAATTCTAATCAGAGATCTGTATTTATGCAGAATGTACCATGAACACCAGCACAACTTGCTTCATATGTCAACATCCAGCATAATTGGTCCTGACCAGAATTTCAAATTCCTTATTAGAGCAGGCTTCCTTTTAACTTCTCACCTCCTGGCACTGCTTTTGTGATCACCTATACCTGTCCCAGGACAAGACATGCCCCACCAAGAGCATTCCCCACTCCAGTCTTGCAAGAACTCATCCTAATTTCCATACTATGCTGAAGGAACAAGGTGTTCCAGAGTCTGGAGCCAGAGCCCAGCCACTCCACAGGCTCTTCTTGTCCCCATTTATCAACCCTCCCCAAGAGCTTCCTTCTGGGGTGACAGACAGCACTGAGACCTCTCCAGCTTAAAGATTTTCCACTCCAATCCATCTTGTGAGAGTAGTCATTGAGGAAGAGCAGAGGAAACCTACCTGCTTGTCTCATCACACTTGCACAGATCTAACTTTGAAGATTTGGAGTCTCCTGGGTTATAGTTGATGTGTAACCATGGGCCAGTGGCTTGTAAACCAACTTGTAACCCTCTGCCATTTAAGACTGGATTTAAAAGCCTCACGCTGTGCTGTGGGTGGAGGGCTGTGGGACGGGCTTTTTGTTAGGCTGGGTTTCTTTTAAAGAAAGAATTATTTGTCAGCCCCAAATCACCACTTGTTCCCACTGGCATAAAATTACCAGGAACAAGGGAGTCTTTCAGGGAGGATAATTAAACAGAGCTGTTGGTTGCAGTTTGATCAGTTCTACAGACGTGCAGGTATCTTGCACGAGCTCTTACACCCACAGCCACTCGGGGAACCAGCCAGTGGAGCAAGACACCCCACCAGGCAGGCAGTTCAAATCCCCTTTTCCAGCACTGCAAAACGACAAAGATCTTCAGAGTTTTTGCTACAATTTCTACCTGCAACTGTTAAGGGCCTCTGCTTACCTTGGGCAAGTCACCAGCCACCTTCTGTCTCTCGTTTTGATCAACTTTGAGTTTTGATAGTGTTTCGTTTAGCTGCGTTTTCAGCTGCAAAAGAATAACCACGAGGATCAGTTTCCCCTCTCACACACAGAGATTTCATCTGCCTGTCCCACGGATTAACCCAGTGCACATGAACTGCAAAGGGAGGAAGATTACCAACAATTACTGCACACACTGGATTAGTGGACATGTATGATGAGGTTTACAGGGACAGCCAAGGAAGAGAGACTCCATCTGGAAAGATAAATGGAAAGAATGGAAACTACAGAAGAGAAGACACGGTTGGCATCGGCTTTGGTACGAGTGGTTTCAACTTTTAAACTCCACTGCCAGCAGGAGCATTAGCAGTACTGACAGTGCAGAAGCCTCTCCAGCAGCCTTATCACACAAGTCAGCCCAGACTCCAACTTTATTCACAGCAAATATGCAAAAAATGTAGATTGTCATCTTCCGAGTTCAGGCTAAACAGTCTCTCTACTGCTGAATAAACTAAAAAGCTCTACTTGTCATCTTAATAAAGCACCACTTACTACAACTATGTTGACTTAACCAGTCTGTTAATGTCACATCAAGGCATGAATCACTGACAGGGGGATATTAAGTTGTCGATTGTGTTTAGATTCAATCCAAAAAAGTGAAACTGTTTCAGTCAAGAGGGATGAACACTCCATACTGGCTGCCCTTAAACTGCAGCCTTCCAAAGGATAAACATTTTTTAAAGGATATGTTGATTGCACTACAACACAGAACCAGCCACAGCACTTGAGGCTTGAGCCTCGAACAGGAGTGTTAACAAGGAGCTCGAGTGCCAATTTGGTTGGATTTGTGCCTCTGAAGTGAGCTGGGCTAATGTTCACTATTGCTGCTGTCAATCTTCTCGGGAACCAGCAGGAGATTAAAGGAGGGAACAATAGGCTACTCAGAGCCCTGAATTCTCACTGATTCCAAACCTACACATTGTATGTGTCTCACCCTTGGAGGGCTTCCCCCTTTGGAGCACCTGGCCTGGTGAATGCTGGGTTTTTACATTCTGGAGAAGCACTGTTGAACTCCTCTGCAGTTCAGCTTATCTCCTTGCTTACTTTATAGGTAGTGGGAAACTCATTCCAAAATCCCATCGCTTCTATTCCTCAGCCTCCTGCAAAAACCACTCACATCCACCGGACAGCATTCCTGAGCCATTTGCATGCAGGGACTTGTTTACCACCTCCTCCCAGCACCATCACATTGCACTCAAGCTGCCCTAGCAGGGGAGCTCAGCTTTTTAAGCTTTTGTTGTGTAGAGACATAATAAATTGTTGCCTCTTATGTTCAAGAGGTTGGTGTTTGCTGATTAACTCCAAGATATGCATTCAACTCCCATTTCCCTTACTTTGAAAATGAGAGGCTTTGGTTGCTGAGGCAAGCATGCTATTCACTTAAGCAGATTGTTGCTGTGGTGGTGTGTTTGGTTGTTTGTTTTTTTTTTTTTAAATCAACTATTTGAACCCAGGTACATCAGTGGCAGCACCCTGGTGGGATCAGCTCAGCCTGTGGTGACAGGTTGTCCCACCAACCACTCTAAAACCCAAAGACACGGTGACAGAGACAACCATCCCCAATTCTGGCTCAACAAGCAGGTAAGCACTGTTCAAACACAAGCAGAGGAAGGATCTGACTGCTCCTGCAGCCTTAAAAACCACAGCAATGAAACAAGGGAGAAGGGGAAGGGCTCAGACTGGAAAACCATGCATCCTTGGGTCTATCCTCGGGGTTAACTCCAGTCCTTCTTGAGAAAGCTGGTAGAGGAGCATTATTGGCTGGAAGCATTTCTAGCCCAACACGCTGTTGCACATGCAAGCACCAAGCCAGCACAGCTACGGAGCCCCAGCAGGATGTCACAGCAGCTCCATGGCTGGACACTCTGAATTCATCTCATTTTGGTTTAGGCCAATTTCTGTACATACAGAGCAGGAGGGGAAAGGCTCTGCACAGTCAGAGCACGGATACCACAGCTGCATCCTCAGAAGTTTTGGACAAAAAACCCCCAGAGAATAATGCTGAAGTTAAGAGAGCACCACTTTTGCTGCTCGAAGGCCATGACATCTGCTGTTGCATATGCCTACACTGCAAATCTTCTCAAGAAGTTTCAGGAATGGAAGTCTTACAGACTTTGGCAAAAGTCTTAAGAACCAGACATGCTATTGTTAGGAGCAGAGAGAGAGACAAATTGTAAAAGTCAGACTACATAAATGATTTCAATGGACAAAAATATCAAGCTGAAGAGGTTAGCAGAACAGACAGGATTTGAAATAAGTCTCCGCTTCATACGTATGCTGGGAGCCTGGTTTGTGCCCAACGGAGAACGAGCTTCTTACCAAATTTAACTCTTCATTCTGTCTTACTGCTTCAGAATATGAATCATCAAGTTTTTTCTGCAATTCAGTCAAGAGATCTTTGAGCTGAAATGAAGTTTAGAGTTTTAGGATTTGTCTCCTTAGGATGCCCCCTTCTCTTCTGCTCAGTTATTAGCGTGCCGCTCTACCCTAAGGTCACAAGCATACAAACTCCTCAGCCACAGGGGCTAAGCACTGGGTTAGTTTGCCAGCCAACTGGTAACCAAAAAGAAAAATAAACACCAAGAAGAACAGCTTGGACAATTATGTTTACCTCTCTGACTTCTGAAACATAAGTAGAGCGCTCTATTTCTGCCTTTTCTAGTTCACTTTCCAAATGTTCTCTCTCTTTTTTAAGCTAGAAACAGAAAAACAGAGTTAAAACAGATGTTTCCAATGCTTTCTTGCAGTATCATTTGCTTGATTTATAATTAGCTGTAAATTTCTATCAAATATTCCGTGACATTTAGAGAGCATTTCAAACACAGTGATTGCACGGCGCAGATTTAAACTGTTACATTTCAAAAAAAAAGATAAAAAGAAAAAGAATCAAGCCCGAGATTGTCAACAAGCAGTAAACTGCTCAATCTCACAAGAAAGAGCCCCAGTGGGTGAGTACAGAAGCAGAAAACCAGAACAATTGCCAGTACTCAGCTTCTCAGCTTTTTAAAAACACTGCCCAAAGGACTCAGATTAACTGCAGCACTTGCAGGAGAGAAGCCCAGAAAATTCAGATTCACAGCATAAGCCTAAATGGTGTTTAAATAACATAAATCTTCAAAGACAGAAAGAATAAAAAACACCTGCACGTACAGTTTCAACTTCTTTGATTTCCTCCTTTAACCTCTGCACCTCGTGCTCCAAAGAAGTGACTGAAGTTTTCATCTGCAGTTTTCAGGAAAAAGAAAGATATTTAGTTGGGTTGGTCTAAGACAAACCCTTCACATACACATGAGATTGCTTCCCCCTTCTAAAAATATTGAGGATGGAATCAGGGCCTGGACAAAATAAGATGCTCAAATAATTCAATATACGGAGTCTATGTTAGAACACCATTCCTACCTTCTCCCAACCTGATTATTTCTTTGACATATTCAGAGCCTAAATGACTGAAATATTTGGAATATAAGGACTAAGCCAGTTGTGCATTAGCCATGGTAAAGAGAAATATCCTTCCCAGACAGGAAATAAACTCCATCAGACATCCAAACCCAGCATATTTAGCCATAATAGGGGCTGTGTAAGTGCAGCAGATGGTAGCACATCTATAGTTCAAGATCTGACAGCCTTTATAAGCCCCTCAAACAAGATGTTTATAAATCATCTGTTTGCTCCAGGCTCACTCTCTGGCACTCAAATTTACTAAGCAGAAATACTTTAGAAATTATTTTTCAAAAAAAAAAAAAAAACAGTTTGACCTACTTTAATTGTAGATTAGGAAAGAAACATAAAAGGCCTTTTTTCTTCCCACTTTTGCTAAAAGAGCCTTCCTGAAAGGAAAGCTTTGCAGGCAATTTCAAGTGTAATTAGCTGACCATAATGGACTGAGCAGTATTTTAACAGCTTCCAAAAAAATGTTATGATCCTATGATACTTCAATTTTAGCACAGAGTCCATATCTTTTCACAAATAGACTCGGAAAAAAACCCAGGTGCTCAAGAGAAGTTGAGTCCAAGTTCTCAAGATCAGAAAAATATATATTCCTAGGCACATTAACAGGACAAATGTACATTTCTGAACCTCTGGCTTCCTATCCCATCAGCATTAATATCACTATTTGCTACTTGGCTGCCTCCTGCCTTACCTGCAAAGGACTCCCCATCCCTGGAAGTGTCCAAGGCCAGGTTGGATGGGGCTTGGAGCAACCTGGGCTACTGGAAGGTGTCCCTGCCCATGGCAGGGAGGTGGAACAAGTTGGATTTTAAGGTCCCTTCAATCCAAAGCATTCTGTGATTATAAGACTGTGACCCAGACTTGACACAAAGACCTTATACCTGTGCTCTTTCTTTGTTCTTGCTTCTCTACAGATGGCACCAGAAATAACCACACAAATCTAAAGATACCAACAAATCCTCCATTTTTCAGGTTTCTTTAATGGAAGCACATTCCTTTAAAACTAAAAATCAGTCTTTATATGAAGCTAAGTATCAGAACACCAAAATACTACTGGTGTGAAGAATCATTCCTATTACACTTGTTGCAGGCTTCACCTTTTCCATTCCCTGGTCACAAACACATCAAACCAGGCAGCCAGGGCTGTTCTACACCTGCCTTCACAGAGCTCAAACACCCTCTGTGACTTCAAGCCTGGCTGCTGTAAAAAAAATCTTCAGAAATACCTGTTTAAGTTCCTTCTGTGATTCTTCAACTTTTATCTTCCATTTGCTTTCTTCCTCTTCCACACTCCTCTGTAGCCTTTGTAAAATCCCCTCCTAAGAAGAGAGAGGGATTTGAAAGCTCAGAGCAGAAGAAAGGCAGCTTGAAACATCACACAGGTGACCAGGCATCCAACATACCGTCTCTGCCAGAACAGATTTGTATTTCTCACACTCCAGCTGCAGCAGGATGTGCATTTCCTCAGCCTCCTTCAACTTCTGCTCCATAGCCTGGGCAAAGGAAAAAAGGGACCACAGGAATCACATCTCAGTGGATGGATTTCAGCTCTATTCATCTTATTTCCACAAGCTAGTGCCATTCATGGGCTGACCTGTCTTTCCAACCCATGCAAAGACAAGAGCCAAGTGCAGTGTTCACCTCCAACTCTCAACACTCAATCACAAACTTTATGTAAGTTACTGAAAAAAATCCCCATTACTTAAAAAAGGGAACAGGGATTTTGAATTTCATGAACTCCCAACTCCACAAGGCACTTTTCAAAGATGTAAATACACTTCTGATTTACAACCTGCAAATATCCACAGGTTGCCCAGAGAAGCTGTGGCTGCCCCAGCCCATAAAGTGTTCAAGGCCAGGTTGGATGGGGCTTGGAGCAACCTGGGATAGCGAGTGGCATCCCTGTCCAAGGCAGGGGGGTTGGAACTGGATGATCTTTAAGGTTCCTTCCAACCCAAACCATTCTAGGATTCTATAAAACAATTTCCTTGCAACTTATTTGAGAATTTGAACTTCACAACCCTCAGCACAACTTGTAAGACTTATCCTGGAAAAACATATTCTGCCACTCACAGACTGCCCACTGTTTGTGCCTACCTTGACATCTTCAGATCCTGAAGCCTCTCTCAAGTATTCTTTAGCCATCTTCTCAAACCCACATATCCATTCGCTGTGGCTCTGTTGGGAAAGCATTCACTTAAAGCTGAGAATAACCTCAATACAACTATTTTCAAGGCGTTTGCCTCCCAGCTGCAGGCTCAGGGAGCAGTTTCAGTGCCCCAAAGCCCCAGAGCTCACACCCAGCCTGGCAGTTGTTGTTCAGTCAGTGCCACACACAGCTGAGAGGAGCTGGTGGGCAGCAATCCAGGAGCACGAGGGTATGAGACACACACACAGCTCACGGGGGCCTGGATGTGCTGAAATACAGCTGGGTGAGAGAGGACTCCCTGCAAGTGTCAGGGCTCCACAAGAACTATCTGAGCATCGAAGGCAATCTCTTCCAAAATCCCTGAGCAATTAGAGCAGACACTTGCTATGTAATTGTAGGAAGGCTGTTTTATAACCTTACAGAAAGAGTCTTTTTAAAGACTGGTTCATCAGGAGACTAAGTTTAGCACATTTGGGAACAATTTTAAACATGAATATTCAAAACCTCTAGATGGAATGCAAACCCTATTTTCCCAGCCTCACTTCATGTTACTCACCCCAGCTGAACCACATGAACCCAGTGCACCTTCCCTGTAAACCACCAAAAGCCACCAAGGCTAAAAATTCAGAAGTCACTGCCTGGGAAGAAAATAAACCCTCCTAAACCCTATTACTGTCACTGAGGCAGCACATCTCCTCCAGAAAGGGGCAGGAATATGGATCCCCATTGTGCCAGACAGAGAGCAAACAGACAGCAGACCTTATTGACCCCTGAAAATTTCCTGTCTCGGCTACAAGATAACACAGACAGGTAAACTGGATAGTGGGACAATAAGGAAACACAAGATAATGGCCATTTAACACTTCTCTTGAAGTAATCATCTGCAGCTTTGCCTCTTTGCTGCTGGCAAGTACAAGGCATCACCAGCAAGACACTCTTGTCCCGCTGTAAAACCCCTGGGACAGAGGGGACTGTGAGGAAACAGGACCAGAGCTCCCTGGCTCCCAGCAGAAGGAGAAGAGCAGCCACTTCTCTTACCACATTGGAAGGGAGAGACACTTTAGGGAACAGCTTCTGCAGGAGTTCACGCGTCTCCACCTCGGCAGCTTCCAGATGCTGCTGCTTCTCCTAAACCAAGAGAAGGGCCCACGTGAAACTGGGGAAAAAACCCAATCCACACACCTGGCAATAGCCTCTTCTATACCTACAGTAACTTACTTAACCCAGAAAGTCTCTTTCTAAGTGAGAAAGGTGCTATAGTCTCTAAAATTGCCAGTAAATTGCTTCAAAAATGGACAGTGAATTGCTTCAGAATTTGGCCTTCACATTTGTTCTGGCTTAAGCTTTTATTTTCTTATGTTCTCCTCCAATCTAGCCCAGTTGGGACAGAAATCACACCATCATTCACTTGTTCACAACACAAACTACACTGTGCTGAGCAACTGCATCCACAGATCACACCAACCCTGCCACTCAGGGTTGAGCTTGACAAAGCTCAAAAACAAGTAGTTTGGTCAATCAGTTTGTTGTTTTTTTAAATCCATGCTTTTTAAACAATTTTAGGCATTAAAAAAATACCACCATAAGTTAACATCATCACATCAAAACCAGAGAATTAAAATCCAAAGGAAACTTTGTGTTAATGCACATTTGAACCAGGCCAAGAAAGCAAGACTTCTACACATTACTTTTAAGTATTCAAGAGGGTGACCCTTACATCCCTTATATCCTCGTTTCCCAACCTTGGATGCAATGGGAAATAATTATTAGAGCTGTGTGACAATCTCCAGGTTTTCTTTGCTCTCGCTCTGCAAATATAAACTCCCAGAGCCAAAGGCATCACAGATCCGTCCTTCCATGTATTTAACATTTAAAGCCACAGGACATGTGCTTGCTGTGCTTGTGGCAGGTGGGGTTAATTTTGCCATAAATTTCAATTTAAATGTAGAAAGCCTCAAACCCTGCACAGAAGGCAGTTTTCAGCCCAAACCCTTCACTGACACTTGTTTTGGTTTTCCCCTTTGACATCAGGGTTACTGCCTTGCTGCTCTGAGTTCCTCTGCTGCAAGAGGTCGGTGGCGTGAGCAGGTTGAGATTCAGAGGCAGAAACGAGACACTGGGTTGTGAAGCTGTGCTAAGTGTGTTAGTTGGCAGCAATTTAGGGACCACCAAGAAGTGGCAAATGGCTTTTTGATGAGGTCTTCCAACTGCAAGAGAAAGCAGGCAAGCGTTAGCACATGGCAAAAGCAGGTCCAAACCTCCCCGAACGCGGGGCCGGCGAAGAGCGGAGGTATCTCCAAAACACAGACACACAACCCCAAATCAGAGCTCCTCTGCTTCTAGCTACCTGACTAGTGTTCTTGGAGTTATTGGGATGCTTTTGTTGAGTTCTGCACAGTGGCAATGAGCACTGAACCAGGTTCACAGCAAACACAAGCTCCTTTCAGAGCCATTCACAGCCTGTATCATTATGAGCATCGGTCCAATGCTCCCTGTCCTGCTTCATACGCTTCACAGCTGTGGTCACACCATTTGCCTGAGAAGCTCCCAGGGTTTTTAAGTGATAATTTAGTCCTGGTTCTCCACAGGTCCAATAGATTTGTTCAAGCACAGCCAAAGCCCAGTAGAGGAAAGCAGGTTGCTCACCAGCACAGCTTTTACTCTGGAGCTCCCCACAAATCAAGAACGATTCACGACAGCTCTAACAATTATGCAAACAGAAACCAAAAGTCAGCATGCCCACAAACTAACAATTAAAAAAAAAATAAACCTAAAGACAACAGGAAGAAGCAGAGGTGAGAGTATATGAATGATCACTCAGAAGAGATTATACTTAAACTGCAGTAAAAGTTAAATGTCTCCATTTCACTTAAAAAACCAGCTGCAGATCTGCTTCTAGCTTAATGCATCACTTCTAGCAGTCAACATTACAACCTTGGCAGTCTTGTTCACTTTGTCCTGCAGCAATTTTTCAGTTGATGCCAATGCTTCCATTGCTTCCCAGTTTTTCTCCCGAAGGTCCTAATCATTTTTAGAAAGAATGATTTCAGTTCAGCCAATATTCAAACTGTTTGCTTTTTTACTTCAGAGATATAGTTCGCGTTACATTCCACCATTTGCATTTAAATGCTGGTTACTGCAAGGTGATTTTGCTGGGGAACAGGACATACACTAGCAAAAACAAGTGTGATGTTCAAAGAGTCTCAATGGAAAGGTGGAGGGGGGGAAAAAATGCCAATTTCTGCCCAACCTGCCCCCAGTGGCCAAAACCGATCCAAGTGTTACTGCAGAGCTGTATCCCTACAGCGACCCCACACTTTGACTGCACTTGTAAGAAGAAAGAGGGAAGTTGTCAAAAGTAGTGAGGAACACAGACACCAAACCACAGATTACACAACAGAGTGTTAGGCATGTCGCGGTGCAGAACCCAGCATGGACCCCAGGAGACATGGAGGTGTGCACATTTATGCCCCTGATCCTGCAACCACACCTTGGGCCTCAGCCCAAACCTACTTTGTGAGAAGCACAAAGCTCAGGGACTTGCTTGGCAGCACCTGCCCCACGCAGGACTCTCCACTGTGCCCACAGAAAGCTGGTTTGCTGCTCACCAGCCCTCCTGGGAGGTTTTGGGGTCTCAGCAGTGGTGAGCAGAGCCCAGATCCACGTGGAGAGGCCACCATGCCGTGCTCCTCAGTCTTTCTTGGCGAGGTCATCAAACGTGTACTCCACAAGGTGTCAACATGCAAGCTCAGCTAGGAGGCCCAGAGCTCTTCTAAGAGCAGCCTCACAGCTCAGGTCTAGGAAGGATGGGGGGGCCTTGCAGGGAGGAGATTACAGTGCTTGGGATTGAGATTAAACGTTTTCCAACCCTCAGAGCAGCCTCCTTTGGCAAAGGGCTGTTCTGGAAAGGTTGGGGTGGTTTTTAATTCACCAAAGTGGCATTCCAACCCTAGCACGTACCTACACCAGCTTCACTTCACCTCTTCTACCTGCCCCCTATCCTAAGGGCTCTTCTAGAGGATTTAAGCACAACATTGGATAAAATGAGAAAAAGCTGGGCCCTACAGGCATGGCCTGCCTTCAGCAGCACTCAGACTTCTGCCTGCACCACAAAGGGTACTTAGACCTTGTGATTCCCCAGGAAACACATGCATATGTTCTACCTTTCAGCTCATCTGTCTTCTGAGGCTGCTCAGCCATTCTCCCTCTCTTATTTCAGCTCTCAAGCAGTACTCTTTACTCAAAAGCTCAAGTTGTCAGTATTTTCCTTGTGCCTCTCCCTCATACTGTCCCACTGCTAAGCAATAAAGCTTATTGCATGGTATCCACTGGATTTTACAGTCTATCAAGGAGAGATAGGCAAGACAAACCCCCTGTATTTTAACAACTTCCAACTAACTTAAAAGGCATCACTCTTGCCCTGCAAAGGTACTGTATTACAAGGAAGTAACTTCACAGCTCTGTGATGGAAGATACAGGTTTTAATTCCACCCACACACAACCTGCACTGCACCATCAGCAGCTGCTGTGCAGGAAGGCTCAGGGTCCTTCACCTCCTTTGGAAGATCAGGATTAGTCAGTTAGGATTGGGAAGAGCCAGAGCTGAGCACCCTGAAGGTAATGCCTCCTCCCATGTCCATGCACAAGGACCACAGCACCTTTCATCCTCCCACCCTCCCTCCTCTTCCCTTGGCAAAGGGTGTGTTTCTCAACAGGGCTAACAAGGCTGGAATCCAAATTTCAGAACCTGCTGTGGGATGTGTCCCCCAGCAAATCTCCTTCCTCTCTTTCAAACAGCAAATTGCCAAGGAGCCGACAAACTCTAAACTAAGGTATGTAGTCACTCCCAAGAGGGAAGGCGTGTCCAGGGGACACAACACAGCAGTTAACTGTCAGAAACGCACTCTGCAGAATGCCCCAGGCATCAAGGAGTGCTGTGCACACAGGTTTGGTTGCTTTGGGAGTTTGGGGGTGCTTTTCTGGGGTGGTGGGGGAAGAATTTCCTTACGTTGTTCTTTTTCCTCTGCTGCTCAAAAGCGTTTCTCTGAGAGGCGAGCTCGTTTTGGAGACTGGCGATTTCCTTCTCTTTGCCTGCAACCCTGAATTAACAAAGAGAATCACAAACAAGTCAGGAGACTGTGAAGAAATTCACAGTGAAGCACTGACACCCCTTCCCATCCACTAAACTTGCCTTCCCTTCCAGCAACACCCCCTATTTGAAAAGCTGCTCTCACTGGCTTGGCAGCATCCCTTGCTTCCCACTGCTCTGTGAACCACGGGCTGCCAGAGCAGAGCCCATTGTGAAGCTGTTGTTTGCCTACAAGAGGCATCTGCACACATTTCTCCAGGCCACAGAAAGGCAGCCCAGTAGCTGAGGAGAAGTGAGGCAGCCCACGCTAGCGCAGCACCACGGAACAGGCACTGCCTGCTGGAGAAGAGCATTCCCTTTCGAGCGCCTAGCCCACAATTTATAAGTCATTGAACTTAAAAGACAAATAATTCAGCCGGCCAAAAATCCACGACAGTGGCAATTTGCTTAGCACAATGTAAGGCAGTGTGGCATTCGCTTCCACACAGTTATTTAGTGTGCTTCAGCTCCACGTTACAACACACTTTTACCCCTGGGATTTTCCCTGGGAAGAGATTTCCACCGGAAGATTTTAGAATATGAAAACCCCTCCACTGAGCTGAAGTCCCAAGGAAAAAAAACCTGTCACTTTTGCTTGAAACACCAACATTTAACTCTTTAGCCATACAGCTGAGCTGGCACGTATTCAAAATGAAATCAATCACGGCTCACGTCTATGGTGGGCACAACACACTGCCAGCACTGTCTGTCTGCAGGAGACTGCAGCCAAGGAATATCATTGTGAGGAGAATCTCCATGTTCAAGTTTTATTAGAGAGAAAACTGGGTGGTTTTTTTTTACTGCCCACTTCTCACACTCTGATATTGCACATTTGGCATTTATTTCCCCATCTAAATTTCCTGAGCAGTAAGTGAAACGAATCAATTGCATTCAACTTCTGGCAGTACTCACACTTGGAGAAGCTCCTCGCTTTGAACAGCCAGAGATGCCTGCAAAGAGATCAGAAACGTGTCAGGAGCAGAGCAGCAGCAAAGACCAGGAGCTGCCTTGTTAACCAGCACTGCTGCAACACCACAGAGCTGCACTCTGGGCCTAGGGGGGAACCCTGCCCAGCTTCCTCTGGCCAGGAGCCTGGCTGGGATACAGCATGGAAAAGTAGATGAGAACACAGCAGGAGTAAGAACACAAGGCTGCAAATCCACATGATAAAGGGAAGCAGGAATAGATATGCAACAGCCAGGAAAACTGGCTTAGTGCAACCCAGCCCTGAAGCTGTCCCTGGGTTTCTGTGGTCAGTACAAGTACTGGTTTTTCCATCCCACCACCTGCCTTGGACTTCATTCAAACAATGCAACTGAAAGCTGTACCTGCTTGCAGTTCTCCTGCTTTAATTCTTGTATTTGAGCTTTAAAAGATTCATTTTCTTTTTGCACCTCCTGTTGAAAGAAGAAAAGCAATATATACTCATGTATAAATATAGATACACACTCACAATACACACACTCCTCAACGATATTATCAAAACTTTACCTGCAACTGTTTTACTTGGTTTGCAATTTCTCTCTCTTTTTCTTCCACTACAGCTTTCAACTTCTTCATTTGTTCTTCTTCCCCTTTCAACCTGCAGAGATAGTTTAGAAAGTAAGGGAAAAAAATAAATCTATTAAAGGAAAAAGAGGTTAAAGCAAGGAAAAAAAGTTAAAGTAAGAATTTATGCTAAAAAGGGACAGACAGTCTAGCTGGGGCAGTTTTTGCAGCAGAAGATAAATAAATTCTGTATGCTATATATAATAATCAGCCAAAAGGAGAGCACACACACAAACATAGAGAAGAAACCACTGCACTACAACCCCAACCCAAGGCACTGATCACCTGGGCAACCCCTCCCAGCCAGGTGGCTCTGCAGGTGCCAGGGCCAGTCTCCTAAAGGTGAGGCTGCCTCAGGTACCACGTACTGGCTCCACCACAGCTCTGCTGGGAGGGCAGCACATCACAAGAGCTGCCTCAAAGACAGAGCCCTTTTTGGCACAGTCTCTTCCAACCTCCCTGTGACTCGGAGCAGCCAGACAAAGCAGAGTCAAAACAGAGGAAAGCCTGGCAGTGTTTCTCCATAAAACAGGAGCTGCAGAATTGGCTATTGCATCGCAGCCTGGAAAAGGCAAAGTGGATCTGTTCACTGCTTCCACCAGCTGAGCCACAGGCACTGCAATCCACACTCTTTTAAACATGCTAAACAGAAGGAGAAATTATCACTAGACACAAGAAGCAGCAGCAGCAGTTTCCCTAGTTAAGAGAGCCCTGGGTGAACATTCCCAGCTCTGCTCAGGCAGGATGGGCAGGGACAGCAGACACTGAACAGCCATCGGCACTAAGAGCTTATTTTAGCAAAGCCCATGAAATTCCTGAAACCAATTCATACATTCCAAGTTAAGACAAATGCCAGCACTGAATGCATATTCCCAGCAGACACTTGAGGAACTGCTACTATGCATACTCACAGGCTCTCCAGGTCCTGGATTTGGGATGCAGCTGGTACCTGAAAAAGTAATTCCCAGTCTCATTTGGATGGCACAGCTCTCAAATTAACAGCAACTCTTTGTGTGAGCAGAGGCAACACACAACTCGCAGCAGACTTGCCAAAGAAATGCCAGGAACTTTGGATCAGACATTGATTCAAGAACAGCTAAACACATAATTGATTTCAGAAGCAGAGCTCACACCAAGCATCCCAAACTTCACACCAGCCAATTGCTCTCCATTCCACCTCTCCCCTGGGATAAATGCCTGTCTAGACTTCCACCCAAAATAAAAGTGCAACTCTGTTTCTCCCCTTTACCATCCAAAAAATCCAAAGTGAGCTAGAATACCACCTCATTGGAAAAGTTCTTCCCTTAAGTGACACCTGGCTCCAAGGATGTCCAGCTGCCTGTTCTCACGTCCAGTGCAGGAAATCAAAAGCCAAAATCTTCCAGCCTCAGCTAAAGGCAGGAAGGAATCACAGTAAAGCCTCACCACTCCAAGAGGAGCTGCTACATTCAGTCACTCCATGACTGGAGCCCTCCAGACCTGCTCCAGTCTGGCAAGGAGGTGCCCAGGACACAGCTCTGACTCTGTCTGGGAGCTTCAAAGCTTTCAGACCACCAAAGCTCCTCGTTATGCACAGTATCATCCCAGGCAAAGCTCTCAGAACTTGTTAGCCATGTCAAACCTGTTCTGGATGAACACAGCTGAACTAGTGGGATCTCTGCACTGGAGACTACCAGCTTAGTCAAGTAGGGTTAAAAGAAGCTCTGTAAGTTGAAGGCAATGCAAACCCTCTGTGAAAGGTAGAGAAGGACATTTTCCTGTCCAACCAAGCAGCATTCCCAAACCACATCCCCTCTGCAGGCCGTACCTGTTGGAGCTGTTGCAGGTTCTGTTGTTCTAACTCCTGAACTTTACTGGTTAATTGTGCAATTGTATCCTTCTGACCCTTTGGACAAATAAAAAGCAAGTTTAGAAACGTAAATTTATGTTTTTCACAGACAGAAATGCTACACCAGGACTTATTTCCCTTCAGAACACCAAAGAAGGCTTACCTGCAGACATTCTCCTTTCTTAACAATCTCTTTCTCCTTCTCTTCCAATAAGGCCTCCATGGTTTTCACCTGCTTTTCCTTCCCCTTCAGCCTGCACCATTAAACACAGAGACACCCAGCATCAACCTTTGCTCTTCTATCAATCTGAAAATAAACCATCCTGTGCTTTGCAGCACGTAACAAAAGCAGCATGTATGATCAAAGGCACAAACACAATTCACCTGCTGAAAATCAATGTGTGAACACCTCCACCCCAGCCTGGGTTAGCAGGAGATGCCCTTGATCAATGGCACAGCTCATTAAGGGAGAGCTGACACATATTTGCAGGGATATCACACACGTGTGCTCTCCTCATCTAAAAATACTTCCTTCCCCCTCCCCAGCTGGGGACACACTGATCATTTACCCACCCAGCTCCAGCACAGATATTACCAAAGGAAGTTTTCCATTATGCCTTGCCTATAACCCTCCAGCCTGACTTGAATTTCATCTCTTGCAGCTTAACTGGGGCTAGTGAAGCCAGGCTGCACTTCTTGCTTGCTGTCTCAGACCAGGTATTTCTAATAAGGACACTCATCTAAGACCAGTGTTAACAGCCTGGACCACTTCATGTGAGGCACAGACAGCAGGAAAGAACATCTGAACTTAGAGCAGAGGAGTAAGGGGTGCACAGGGCAGATCAGACATTAACAACTGTACTTACAGAGTCTGAAGTTCTTTGATTTGTGATGTAACTGAGACCTAAAGAAAATAATCAGTACTTCAGTTCAATGCACGTGGAAGAGACACACAAATGCTAAAAACTGCTCTAGGGAGAAAGAGGGGGGCAAAAAAAACCCCAGACATTCATAAAATAGGCACTATTTGTTGCAGTTATATAAGCATAAACACTCCTTGGGGTTTTTTTTTAATTATAAGAAGCCAAGTGTGTCCACTATTTACATTCTCCACATTTAAAATGTAACTTCCAGAGCAGCAAAGGAAACAGTGCAAATGGGGATCACAAGCAGGCCCGTGTTTGCACCACAGGACACACAGGAAGAAGCAGACACTGATGATGGCAACCATCCCACTGGCAACTCCAGCTCAAACCAGAGAGATTATCCCTGTACACTGAGATCTTTGCCTGAGGAATTGTGTTTTGGATGCTCTCTGCAATGTCAACACTCCCTTAAATTCCCATTTTAAGGCTGAACGTGGATTGAACAAACAAGATTTAGTGGGAATGTTTGAGTTCTGTATAAAAGACTGACAGCATTTGTGTAGATGCTGGCTTAGTTCAACCCTCTACCACAACCTGGCAGGAGTTTAGGGCATGGCCAAAAATCTCTGTTCTGCTTGCAGGACATCAAAAGGTCCACAAATGTATCACCTTTGGAGAAGGCACCTCATTTGTAGCTTTCCAGAGACAGCAACTATAAACTGCACTTTGTTTCTGGGCTCTGTGTCAGTTCCGGGGAAGGAAACACACAAAAATAACATCCTGAGTTCCTGGAAATTTGCTTTGGAGGAAAAGCCCAAGAAGGGAAACACATTCTACGAAGCTTTGCCTAAAAAGGACAAAACTTTAACACTTAAGGAAAGAAGAAAAGGGGGTGACATGTTGGAATGTAGCTAGAAAGACTGGGGGGAAAAAAGTGCAGGCTAAAAACACAACCCACACAAACAAGCAAACTTCCTGACAGCACAATGGATTAAGCTGCCTGCAGAATGGGCTCCCCGTGGAAACGTGGGCTTCCCTTGTTCTGGATTCTAGACAGCAGGCATGCCAAAAAAGCCAAGACTCCTCCATTCCTGCATTCCAGAGAGCTGGAGTAAAACTTACTGTGCCAAGACCAACTCTCTTTGGGCACTGGGGAGAAAACACTCTTGGGTTTACCTGGAAACCAGATACTATTTGGGCCTGTGGGTTTGCTCCAGCAACACAGAAAGGCCAGCAACAGGAGAAGCAACTTCAGAGCTTGAAATTCCCAAGTTGCCAGCCCTTCCAAGGATGTCCCAAGGTTTCATGTTGACTACAGGGACAGAATGCACCGTGCCCAGCCAGTGCCTTAAGTTGGAGCAATTATTGTCACACTTCATCCTAACAGCCCAAAAAGCTCAGGCATCCAGAGGGACGTGGTTTCTGAAGGACAGCACTAGTTACACTACATATTTATGGCTTTCTATGCAAGAATAGAGTAGCTCTACCACTAAAAGTTCCCCTACCCAACATCGACCAGTGAACAAAACACACCAGAACAGAAACGAGTGAGCAGCGCATCCAAGGCAAGGCTGGTTCACACTGCTGGCACTAAGGTGTTTTACCTGTTTTTCCATCTCAAGCTTGGAATTTCCTACTTCTTCTTTCAGAGCCTCTATTTCCTGTGTCAAAGCCTTTTCAATGACAAAACAGACAGGGTTGGACAATGGAAACACAGAAACGCCACAAAAATGGATGCTACAAGTTCATCACTCTCCGGTGCCATGCAGTGACAAATAAATGGGAGTCAGGGGCATCCACACAGGGAGGAAGGCAGGGATTGCACAGAGATACCTGAACAGTCTTCTCCTTGCTTGCTACTTTTAGGACTTCAGCTTGGAGGAGTTCTTCCACTGATTTGATTTTGCCATCCTTCTCATGGATCCTTGAAGAGAGCAGAGGGACAATATTAGCTGGCTGAAAAAAACCATGCTGCACTCAAGCTTTAGTTCTGCTGTCACATCTGGGATCCACAGTGGGACCAGGCAGGAGGAACAAATAGGAAGAAAAAGACAGGGAATAATCAGAACAAGCTGGTTTTATATAACCAGTAGCTCACATAGGCACTATTACAGTCTAAAAATGCAAATTAAGGTATCAATAGTCCCTGAAATGGCACACACTTAAAATCGGCCTTCACTGGACCTTCCAGCAAAGCATTTATCAACCTAAAACAAACACAGAGCAAACAAGCTCACTCCCTTCAAAATGCCTCCTGAACAAAAATGATTATTTGACAAATCAGTGCAATTCCTCTAGTTCAAGTCAGGCTTATGAAATTAATTGCTTAGCAGAGGAGCAACTGGATTTTCAGAAGGTATTGATCTGGCATTATGTGTCTCTAAAGTGAAAAGGCTTCCTGCCACACATACACTTCCCCCAGTTAAAAGCAAATCATTTCAGGGGAGTGATTTACTTGTAGCCATGAGATAAAGACAGAGGGAACTAACCATCAGAAATTAAATCTGTGCAGTAACTTACACTTTCTGGAGTTCCTCCACCAGTGACTGGAAGGAAACCTGTTCAAAACAGAGCTTCAACTTAGAAAAAAAAGAAGATAGCAAAACAATTTGCAAGTGTTGAGGGGTAAGGAGCAGAGAGCCAGAGCACTCTGGCACTGGGTAAACTACGTTACAGTCTAATGATTTGATTTATCTGGCTGCTCCTGAGAAAATTAGCTGCCAGTCTCCAGTTTCTGGCAAACCACTACCAAGTCTGCTGCAAGTCCCAGGAAAACAAAAGCAAACCGATCCATTTTCAGCAGGAGAAAATGAGATTCAGGAACAGCATTTGCTCAGCTAACCTTTAATTCTGGCACTACTGTACATCTCTTCATGGCCATTCTGCCTCCCCTTTTCCATAAAGGATTTTCCTAGAAACTAAGTGCCCTCCTGAGTGTTCAAGCAGATATGGATGTCCAGGAAAGGTCCCTCCTGATCTGCACAGCAAAAGTGACAATGCTGTGACAGTGTCACTGATCGGAGACATAAAGAGAAGGGGGAGAAGTTACACCTGCAGAGCAGGGATTAACACTGCAAAGTTTGAACAGGCATGGAGCTGAGGCAATAGGAGCTGCCTCCCAGCCATGCCAGCTGCTCTGGGATTCTGGAAAAACCAACCCACAGCCACTTCAGTGCATGGCAAACTCTGGATCCTTTACATCAGCCCCACTTCTCCCAAGGAAAGATTTGCCAGAAGCATCAGCTTCCAGACCAGCGCTGGAAGCAAACAGGATGCTTTGCCAACAGGCTTCCAAGGCATCTCCACCTTTTTCCCTTGCCTTTTGCAACCACAGCAAGATTCTTTCAGATTCAGTTTAGGTGTAATAAAAGTTTGAGATGAAAAGTGCTACCTGCTCTGATTGCTGAATTTGCAGACTTTGAAGTTCCTTTCTCAAGGATGAATTTTCCGTTCGCAGCGCCTTTGAGAGCAGACACACAGATAATGAAAGACTCATTTGTTGGGCAAAAAGTGTTAAGCTTGACAGAAAAGTAATTTCTTTTAGAATAAGTGAAAGACTTTGAAAGTCTGAAAGAGACCTCCCCCTCCCTTCCATCTCTGCAGTTGTTAGAGCCAAAGTATTCAATGGACTAATTATTCATCCTGGATAACTCGGAGTGGACTTCAATCCACAGGAAGTTTGAGCAAGGTGGGAATGCTGTAACTGAGCAGAGGGTTCAGAAAAGCAAATGTAACAAATCATGTTACAGGCACTGCCATTCCTCACATCTTTGGGACAGCCCATTAATTTGTATGTATTTCTACGATACTGGGATTCAAATAATAATTATAAGACCATTGGCTTTAACAGCGTAGATCTTACTCTGGAATCATTAACAACATCCAAACTATACAAGCAGTCAAAGATGCCTTTGTACAGAAACACACCAGAAGAATAAAAAACATTCTTAACAGTGCCATTAGCATTATTAAAAAAAATTAGAGAATATCATTTCAAACAAATTCTTAGACACCTTACACAAACTTGCAAAACACCACCATCCCTGGAGGGATTTAAAAGCCATGTGGATGTGGCACTTGGGGACATGGGTTAGTGGTGGCCTTGGCAGTGCTGGGGGAATGGTTGGACTTGATCTTAAAAGGTCTTTTCCAACCCCAAGGATTCCAGGATGTGCTCACACCTTTGGCTCTTCAGTGGCCTGACAGTTTGCAAGCCCTGCCCAGCAATGGGGTGCCAGCAATGCACCTGGAATTTAGGCACATGAACCAAGGGAACATTGTCTTGGCTTTGTCCACGTAGACAGGACACAGTTTTCCAGCAAAACCCAGCTGAAAACAGACAAGCCTTTCTGTTCTGGCTTTCCAGGCTTGTCATCACTACCTTATTTATCAGCAAACAGGAAGGAGATCACTTTATCTTCATCCAAAAAGTTCATAGTTCATTTAACCCTCCAGATTATCAATTAAACAAAAAGATGCAGGAGTCTCTAAACTGCCAAGTTTTTACAAAACACCCTTTCCTAAAGGCAGATTTGTTGCAGATTAGGCCAGATATTCAGCTCTGGAGAGATGTTCCCTTTATTCCAAAGGACATCCTAGCAAAATCTGCTCCAGACTAAGCAGAGAAACTCTTACTGTGCCATCAATGCTCATGCTTAGCCTGTCTTACAGAAAAGGGTTTAGCCTTGTCTGCACAAGATGCTTTTCCTACTCCAAAGGAATTCCCAGGCTGCACTATGAGCACTCCCACACACTTTGCACAAGAGCACTTCATCTCTACTTCCCCATCAAAAGACAATACAAGAGGTTTTACCTTCAGCTCCTCCTCTTTATTAGCCACCTGGATGAGTCCTGCCTCAAGCAGCTCCTCGACTGTCTTGATTTTATCATCCCTCTCTCTCATGCTGAGAAAGCAAGAATTAGGAGAAAGAGTTAACCTCTGAAGGCAGTTTAGCTACCAAGAGTGACTTTACTGCCAACAAAACCTTTATTTTGGTCTCTGATTCATAAGAAAAAATGTTTCTTACCTTTTTTCCATCTGCTCTATCAAGTCTTTGTTTGTCTAAAAAAAAAAAAAACACAACACAATAAGGTCATCATTAATTGGATCAATAATAGTTTGGGGTTAAAAAAATAAAAATAACCAGAATCTTGGTTATAACACTAACTCAGAAAGGAAAATAAAGTAGGGGGAGGATGTCCTTATGGCATGTGTGTCTGATATTGAGGCTGGAAAGACGTCAGCCTTTCAGAGGGGGGACAGATCCAGCCCAAATGCCTTGATGATTTTACACTGATGGACTTGCAGCACCTAACCCACAACAGCGAGCTCAGTACCTGAAAACCCTGCCTCTTCTGAGCTTTTATTGGAATCACAAGCTCCACCTGAGGCTTACTCAGCAGAACACTGATGATTTCTCAACACCACCAGAAGGGAAACCAAAGCCAGCTCCCAGGAGAAATCTGCCCCAGTCTCTCAGACAGGACACGAGATCAGCCAGACCCAGGGGAGCACAGCTGCAAATCTGCTTCTCCCCCAGAAGAAAGGGAGCTGCTCCAGACAGGGAGCTCCTGACTAGCAGACACCAACACAGAAAAGGAAATAAGCTTCCTGCCCTGCTTTTCCAGTGTTTCAGGAAGTTTTCTCAATGGTACAAAGTCAGGGATGTTCACAAGGGCTCTCCCAGGCAAGGCTCCCAAAGGAGATGGAGCTGAAGCAGCACAACAGCTTTGAACCTGCAGCATCCTGAGCATCAGCAAGTGGGCAAAACCAGAACAGGCAGCAAAAGACATCACAATATAAAGGGCTTTTCCATTCCATGGGTCTTTTCTTTGCTGTTACTGGTTTAAGAACTTGGTCCAGGATGGAAGAAAACAAAAGCAGGGAAACAAGCCTTGCTCCGGTCTCTCCAGAACCGAGCATGAGTCCTCTCCCCTGGAAGGGCTGGGAGTTTTCATTCCAGAAAATTACTGACAAAACAGTGGCTGCAGAAATAAACCCTTGCTTGTGTTAAGCTAGGAGTCTTCAGGAGAGGAAGGAAAAAAAAAAAAAATCCACATTTTGTTTGGACAGCCCTGACTAGGCCCAGAAGACAGTCACAACTGCCTTACTTGAACTCTTCATGGAAGAGAAAACACCCAAAAGGCATCAATTTTGACACCAACCAGTTCAGCCTACAGACAGGTTAAGGAAAAATTACAGAAGAAATAAAACAATGGAAGGTATTTGATACAACCTCAGCAAACACTGGCTATACCTGCTCAGACAGGAGAGTCTGCAGCTTCTGAACTTCTGCTTGCAGAGCTGTGTTTTGATCCTTGAGAGCCTGGAAGAGGATTTGAACATTTTATCAGTTCAGAACTGCAAAGCCTAACTACAGCATTTCCATAATGGCTCTGAGGTAATTAAACAGCACAGAAGTCATTACAGCGAGTTCTTTGGAAGCTACAAGACTACAAAGAGTCCTTTCCTCTTCTTTCTTGCTTTTCTGTGTTAAGGACAAAAGTATTGTCCTTATGTTCCCATGAGAAATTCAGCTGTTACCCTCTTTATTCCCTGGCAGAGCGTCAGACAGTAACAAGTGTGAGAAGCTCAGGGAAAAATGCATTTTGCTCCTTAAGCAGCATCAGCATCATGTCAAGATTTGATAGCTGCCTCTTCCAAAACACTCATCTGGCAAAGCAAATGGTCCAAGATTCCCTCCCTAGTTCCCTTTGGCTGCCTTAAAGCACAGCAAGGAATTGTCAATTTGCACAGCTCCCACATTGGGGTCCGGCTGCAGGCTGGGAAGAGGTGAATGGGGAACACAAACAGCCCTACCACAGACCCTCCCTCTCCATGCAACAAACACAGTAGCCTTTAACACACAGGCTGGATTCCTCAGAGATACTTAAAACCCCTCCTCTACCATTGCTTTTTGCTTTACAAAGTGCTTTTAAAGACTTGCCTGCTGCTTTACAAAAGCAGAAAGCGGGACACGTGCTCTGTGCTCCAGCCTTACAGGGCAAACACGGGCAGGAAGGGACAGCAACAGTGAGGATTAGAAGCATTGCTCTGTTTTTCCCACTTTCATGTGCATGGGAAACAGCAGCACTTCCTCAGGTAGAAGCATTTAGCACAGCACTGGTCTGGTTTGTGCTTGGGATCAAAGACAGGAGGAAGGAGAGAGCAGCAGTGCACACAATACTCCTGCCGAGAGCACACTACAGATTTCTGCAGTATCATGAGCACGATCTGCATTCAGTTCTCCATTCACTTCCCCAAGAACTGCCAGAATTGCCTCCAGGTGATTTTTGCCTCTACTTAGCACTGAATTGATTTCAGCACCTAACCATTCACAACACCTCTAAGGTCTTTTTCCTGGGTAACAGTTACTACAGAAACCATCACACTCACTAAAGGACGCTCACATTATTCCTCTTTGCATTCATTTTCACCATTTCACTTGCCATTTTACAAGTCCCACCATGCTAAAAGTCCTGAGAGTGTCACTAACTTGAGACCTGCCCACTTATTCCAGCCTGCCATCCTTTCCCACACTGTTCATGCACCCCTTGCCCAGCACACACTTCACTGAAGATTCAGTCAACAGCTTTATTCCAAAAATCAGCTGAAATTTTACTTTGTTTCCCAGCCTATTAATTGAGCAAGCTTCTTCCCTCTTATTCTCTGAGCTTACAGAGCCTTGCAAGGGGCTCTCATCAAAACCTCTTTGAAAGTGCCACTTTCATACATGAATCAAGTTTACTACCTGCTTCAAAGAGCTCCAGGAGACTCCAGAGGCTTTTCCTACAAAAGCATCCTGCCTCTGCCACCACCCACCTGCTCTGTTCCTCACCAGCAAACTTCCCAGCCTGACCTTGTGAGATTCAGAGTGAGTGACCTCACACCAGAGGAGCAGCAGAGCCCACCCTGGGCTTTAAAGGACTTAAAAAGGCAGAGTCATCACCTTTCTCAGAAGAAAAAAGCCAAGGCAGAGGGCAAGGAGTTAAAGTGCTCTCTGCACACACCATCTAGAAACAAGCAGCAGCTTTGCTGTGCAGACCCCAGATGTCAGAACAAAAGCTTCAGTCTTATGAGAAACAATCTGGAAGAAGGCAGAAGGAAAATAAGCATTTTTACACCCACCTTCACAGGAAACAGACTTGGGATGATAATCTAAGCAACAAAGGCTCACTCCAAGGCCTTGAAAGTCATATTAAAAGGTGTAATTCAGGAAAAAAATCACAAGAGCTTTTACTGTGCAACCTCCTCTTGCAGATTTCAAAGCCCCCCCTCTTCACAACTGCAGACTGTATTTAACTCGTGTTCCCCCACCTTTCACTCTGCTGCTACTGTGACATCCCACACTGCTCTTGCCTTGCAAACACAACACTTACCTTAACACACAAAAGTCAGTTTTATTTCACTGTTCTGCAGTTGCACCACAGCCTCCAAAGTCTGGAAAACTTACTGTAAATAAGCACAGCACCACCTCTTCTGTATCTTACCTTGAATTCTTCTTTTGTGTTTGAAATCTGGGCAAGCTCTTCTCGAAGCTGATCTTCAAGACTTCTTATTTTGTCATCTTTGATGTGAATGCTGAGACACAGCAGAACAGTTAACTATGTTTCCCCATCCAAGCCTTACAAAAAGCACCATTCAAAAGAACATAAAAGACTGATAAAAACATTGTTTATCAAATCCCAGAGCTATTTACCTTTTCTGCATCCTTTCCAGCTCATGTGCAGCAGCAGCCTAGATATAAAGAGGATTAACACAGACTTAGGATACATCACATGATTCAATCAACCTTTCATTCCACAATATTAAAAAGCTAGAACAAGTCATTTGGCCTCTCAGCACATGACTGATATCAAGAGTGAAAGGGGTAAGCTTGTCTTCATGCACTTTTACAACACCAATCTATACCAGGCAAGATGTCATTATGCAAAGGGAAGACAATCTCAAGGAGATTCATTTGACAACTAGGATTATCTCTAATTAAACACTTCATTTCCACCTCTGTAATGAATGGACCACATAGCAGTAACAGAGGGACAGCATTTTGTTTGGCCTAATGAGATCTCTCTGGTGAGGCAGGGGGATTGTGTGCTTTTGGGATTTTTTTGGGGGGGATGTTGATGACCCTTGTATGCAAGTGCCAGGGATGCACATTCACAGACAGTTTTGTTCTCTCCTGTGAAGTGTCCTGCACTGTGAGCCTGAAAATCTAAACCAGCCAAGCAAATTGCTTCAGTACCTTGGTTGTTCAAGTAAAAGACTTTGCTGGTGAAGTAAGAGGGGTAAGAATTAGGCCTCCCACCTGCCAGAAGAACTCGAGGGGATCAGGTATTAGCCCAATCCGGAAGCCTCACACCATTAATGTGCTTAAGCACAGCTTGCTTAAAGCCAACAGATCTGCATTTGTATTTATGACAGAATGGGTAGTGAGAAGGGAGTAAAATCAAATATTTAATGAAACAATTATTTCACCTGTTCATTTGTCAGAGCCTGTAACTTCTGGACTTCTGATTTCAGGGACAGGTTCATGTTTTGTAAGACCTGAAGGATGCAGAAAAAGAAATATATTTGCAGTTCATACACAGACAGCACCTCGGGTAAGTTCATTCTCCAGGGCCAAGTATTTCAGGTTACTTTTGGAAGGAAAACCCTTGAGCTTCCTTATCAAACAGCTTCCCACTGGCCTTGCCTGGAAGAGCCAAATGAGCAGACTTGTAGCTGAAAGGGCTGTTTCTGGAGCCAAAGGCAGCAGCCTTGGAGGCTTCCTTTTGTACAGGCAGCCAAGGAGCCTCTCCCTGTATCAGCTGGTATTTATGCTTTTAGTATACCTTGAGCTCTTCCTCCTTGCTGGTTAAGTTGGCATGTTCATTGCCTAATGAGTCCTCCATCTGCTTTATCTGTTTGTCCTTTTCTGCAATCCTGCACAAATGAGAAATGATGACAGATCAGTACCAAAAGACCTGGATGAAAACGGTACAGGAAGCATCAGGCTAAACACAAAATAAGCCCAGCCCCTGCTCTAAATCCTGCTGACTGTACACTTTGGGTCCAAAAGCTTTTCCATTTTAAATTGTTGTCTGCTTGCCAAAAAAATTTATGAGACATTCTCTAGCTCTGAAACACAACAATTCCCCTGTTTCCCAAAGGGAGAAACCCTCCTGGCACAGCCCCACAGCCCAAATAACAGCAGTTCTGGTCACGCACGTTCCTGCACTGACCCTGCACGCAGGCAGAGGCAAACAAGAGGGATGCTGCTTTCTGTCCAGCACACAGAGCCACCTACAGCAGCCTCCAAACCTGAGGCCAGACACGGAAGGGAAATCCCTAGGAAGCTGTTTCCCAGCTCCCAAGTCAATCTCCTGGTGGGAACTGAAGAGCAGGGACAGCAACAATTCCATCACCAGTCCCTCCTGCACGTGAGTGGAGGGAAGGGGGCAGGCACTGAGAGCCACTAACACCTCCCAAATCCCAGAGGAAATGAATGCTCACACTTTGTGGAGTTCTTCTGCCAAGACTGAAGCTGAGGTCTGTAGAAAGGAAAAAAAAAAATAGCTGAAAGTAAAGCAAGTCAAAGAATCCTCATCTACAGTGAGCCAGGAATAGCATTTGTCTAGTTATTTTAAACTGGCACACTATGCTTCCAACTATTTCCTGGCTAAGAGCATTGAAGGAATACCAGCACATATTCATGTCCATTCTTCCCCTTTGGCCTAAGGCAGCATGAAGGGAAAAAACACCTACATTATTTCCCTTTTACCAGATTCAAATAAGCCACGGGGTTGAGCTGCACTTGTCTCCCAGGAATTAAGTGCTTTATGGGACATTCTGCTGACAAACCACTCAAATTTAAAAATTTGAGTGCACAGCATATCAGGACCTGTGTCAGGAACAGGAACAGCAACACAAAACTAGCTAGTGGTGGTTTTTTCTCCCTGGAAAAAGCCTGTTGCTTTGCTGTCACACCCAACAGGGCAGGAGAGACCCCTCACGCTGCAGACTCTTTCACATCCAGTTTGGTGGCAGAACTTGATGGACATTTGTGCTTCAGAGACATGGTTTTGGTTTTTTCCAGTTTTTCCCTCCCTCAAACTCTCACAGAGCTTGTGCCTGGGGGACCCTATAGCAATTCCTATACTGCCTTGTCTGGATCATACCATGGAGAACAGCATCAGAGGAAAAAATATGAAAGGGAACAAGCAGTTCCAGTCCCAGAGGGGACCTTTAATGACCAAAAGAGTTCCATCAACCCTGATGTCCAGAGTGGGATCCAGTCCAACCTCACCTCTCCAAAGTGCTTTTTTCATGCCCACTGTCCATGGTGGAAAAAACATCCCAAAATTTTCATGACTATGGGGCTACCTGGGGAAAGCACACACCTCCTTCCAGCAGCTCTCCCTGTGCAATTAAAGAGCTAAAAAGTAAAACTTCCCTAGGGATTTATTTCCAAAGCCTTTGAAGGACTGAGATGAGAGGAGCAGGTCATGAACATGCTGTAAATGCAGAGTGGCTCTTCCTTCACTACTCTCCCCCCAAAAAGGGTTAAAGCACTTCAAGCAAATCCAGATTTTCAGTCTGTCATCGAATTTAATCAAATTCCATCAAGCACATCCATGATTAAAAGGAGGCAGCACCCAACTGCATAGGAACAGCCTCCACTTGTGCCCACAAAGCTTTTCTGGGCTGATTTCTGTGACCTGGCTCTACATGGCACCAACTCCAGTGACCCTGAGAGTTCACGTGGTGTTTACAACAGAAATAATTTCTCAAATAAACTAGTCAAACTAAAATTGTAAAGATTAAAATAACTGAGAAAAGGCATTGTGTGAGTTTGGTGTGATTTTTTTTTCTTCTGCACAGAAACTAGCACTGAAATCAAACAACTTCATACAGGAGCTACTATAAGACAGTGTTTCTCACAAGGGAAAAAGCACAATCAGATGTTTCACAGGCTGCAAAAGACCAAAAGAACCACAAGGCAGAATTTTACACATGCAAAGCTACAGAAAACAAATATTCAAAAAGGTGCTATACCCTTTGGTTATAAATGAAAGCCATTATGGGAGAAAATAAGTGGATTTCCCCCAAAAAAAGACAGAAGCTTAAGTTTTAAACCACTTTGAGAAATAGTAGAAAAGAGGATGCCACTAACTCTTGGCTTTCAGCATTACATCTCATATCCAACTACGAAAAAGGTCTTATTTTTAATGAAAGTTCACAATTCATGTCTACAAAAGAAAGTCTGAGAACATGCTGTACCTGGGCTGCCATTTGTGAATGAAACTTCTGAAGCTGAGCATTCAAAGCATCATTCTGCTCTATCAGCTCCTTGTAAGAGAGCACAGAAAGAAAAGCAGGCTGAGATGTGCAGCTGGTCAACTTTGGCTAGGATTAGCTTTTAGCCTTGATTGTGTTAGTAAGAACAGTTCAGCATTTACGTGTCAGACACTTTTACGAGACACCAGTTTTACTCCCCACTAAGATCAACCAGGTGGAGTGGAAGCACAAGAACCTGTTCTGTACCAAGAGGAAAGTATTCCCTGCCCCACCATAATCCATCTGGTTTCCTTGAAGCCCTCAAGAGTTATGTCCATGCTGCCTCTCACCACCTGATGCCAGCAGAAGGGAGATCACTCCAGAGGAGCTCACACAAACATCAAAGGTGCTCTGCCAGGGTGTTCCCCACGCCATGGCATCATTTCCTTGGAGAATTGGGTCAGCACATGTTCCTGACCTGCCCAGAGCACTTCTCAGGTGTGAGATGGCCCCAGACCTCCTCACAGCACCACACACAAGGGCTCATTTCTTCAATGAACTGGCACAGTTTTCTCATCCTTTATCCACTGGGAAAGCTTTACTAAAGGAGCATTTCTAGGACATTTCTGTGTTTCCACAGACACAAAGTAAGGGGAAAAAACCCAAACCCTTAAAATATTTGAGCAATACTACCTGCACCTGCATTTGCATGGAGTCCTCCTCAGAAGCTCTCTTTTGCTCAGCCTCCAATAACTGCAACATCCTCTGCTCCAGCTGCTGTTTTGACACCATTGTATCAGTAAGTTTACTGTGCAAGCTCTGGATTTCATTGTCTTTGGCCACAAGCTTATTCTGCACATCTGTAGCAGAAATGTCAGGGTTTTAATTCAGAAGTCAATATTTCAACTGTGGGGGAAATCATTTTCACTGTAAACAGGGAGGCTGATTAGAAGCCTCATTGCAGCAAGTCAAGGTTCAGCTCCCTCAGCACTCAGACTTAACTGGGATCACAGCACACGATTTCCCCAGGGTGCTGAAGAAGCACCAATTTCACTCGAGCTTTATTTAAGCCATTTACTCAATAATGCCCTTTTTTCTTTTACAAATAGCAACAGCCAATTCCCTGCAGCAAGCATTATTTAGGAATTTTGTCATACGTGCCTTGTTGTGCTGCTTCGTGTTCTGCTGTTCTTTTTCTGAGATAAGCCTGGATTTCTTCCCATCTTCTCTCTGCTTCCTGCTGCTGGACCTTCACATTGAAAAAGAGAGCTGATGAAAAGAAGTCTAACCTTTAATTTATTTTTTTGAACCATTCAGAGTGCATCCCCTCAGTGCTATTCCCAAAACATATGGCAATGAAGCGAAATTGTTTCTTGTTTCCATTAGGGCACATCAGAGACAGAGGGCTCTGTAATCCTCCTCCTAGACTAGTTTAGCCTATTAATTTGAAAGGCAAATTGTGAACAGGATTTCATTACAGGCTCTTAACAGAATGCTTTCTGTAATATGAAAATGCAGCATCTTTGCCCTGATAGTTCAGAATTAACACCAGAAGCCAGACCAGTCATGCACCACATAAATCTGCCTGCAGTAATTAAAGCACATCTCAACTCTGGTTACCAACTCTCCACCTGCCAGGGCAAAAGGCACGCAGAGCTTCTGTTAGGCAAGACTTAATTACAAATATTAAAGAAGCCATGAGCTCTGGATTGGCACTGCCACCCCACTAGTTTCTCCTCTGAAAAAAAATAAAATACAAAAGACCTTTTCTTCCAAGAAAGCCAGTCCATTTGCATTTCAACTCTTTTAATTTATTTAAAAATTTAAGCATACATGTGGCTTCAAATAAAAATCCCACAAGTACAATGGCACCTGGATGAATGACTCTCAAATGTCAAATCTTGCTGGAATTGCCCACAGTTCAACATCTCCAGTTTAGTTTTTTTAAGATATATCCCTGGAAGGTAAGCTTCACTGGACAGGGAGCTCTGTAACCACCCAAAAGCCAGTGCACTGAATAAACCCATGAAATAAACCCCCAGGCTGGCTCAGCTCACCCGAAATGGAACCAGCTGAACCAATTCCCACACGCCTCACATCCCACTGATTCAGGACTTCAGGAGAGCCTCGAGCACAACCTGATGGGCAGAGAAAAACCCCAGTCACCTTTAGCTGAGCCACTGCCTGCTCTGCATTCTTCTTCTGGAGCTCCTCTTGCTGCAGCTTGCTGCTCTTCTCCCCCAGCTCGTTCATCAGCCTGGCATAGTCCTGGCGCAGCTTGTTCAGCTCGGCCGACTGCCTGGACACAAACATTGGCACAGGGTTTTGTCACAAGGAGCACAGGCCACAGCAGACATCAACCCCAAGTCCTGTATTTGTAGCCAAAGGGCTGTACTGGGTGGGTTTGGGGGTTTTTTCTTTGCCCCCCACCTGTTTCATCCTAGGGAGCACAGCACACAAGCCACAACCCAGGGTCAGAAACAATAAACCACAAGCTTCAGTTCCTTTGAAAGGTTTGCAAGCTGACAGGCATGAGTTGGGCAGGCTGGTCTAAACTGAAGAGCCTCAGCATAAGGAAAGGTCTCCCAGAGAAATTCACACTCCTTTCCTCTTCCCCTGAAGGATTATTGATCTCAGTCTTACTCAAGACTATTCCTCCTGGACTACTAACTGCACACATTTCGTCACACTATTTGTTGCCTCCTGGCCCTGACCTTGACTATTAGCTTAGGAAGGTGTCTCATGCATTCTCTCACAGAGGGAGAGAAGATGCATTTGTACAGCCCTAGGGAAGAATTTTTAAAAGCTTCCCTTTACATTAAAAAAAAAAGGGCATTTCATTTTTATCTTAAGTTTGTTTGAATTAAGACTTTTTCAATATAGCTCTCCAAGAGGTAATGATGCTTCACTGACATGAACAGAACACCTAAAGTCAGGGTACCACACCCTCCTCTGAGCACTTTTCAGATCGACCAGCTCAGAACACACCCCTGCTGAGCTGCCCCTAGCAGTGCAGGAGCTGTGAACAGAAAGGTACATATTGAAGCAGCATCTCTGCAAGAGCAGCATAGTCAGAAAAGGAAGACATGGAGCCCTTTATAAGTTCTGACATTCTAGTCTCCAAGAGTAACAAATCAAACACCTGAGAAGATGTAACATGTCAGGTTTGTTTTCTATGCCCCTTATCAGGGTGCTCAGCTTTTAGCACAATACACACAATCCTCTCTGCCAGCTCAGGGGCATTTGGAGTCATAACTCACAGGAGGCAAAACCTTGAGATGCCTGTTTGTTTCTCCAAACATCTGCACCACCAGCAGAAAAAGCCAAGTGATGCCCCAGTGGTATCATTAACTGCAGGGGATCAATACTGATTTACAAAGTTTAGAGCTCCTCTTCTCCCAGAATCAGCACCTCTCCTAAAGCCCTAGGGGAAAGGACACACACCTTCCCTCAAACATCACTCAGATCCTCTTCTTGTTAAAGCCTCATAAAAGCTCAGGCTTCAAATTGATAAACTGTCTGCTATGAAAGCCTTGGCTCAATGCAAACAGAGCCAGCCCAGCCCAAAATATCCGTGTTTCCAGCTTAACCACTAATTCAGACACAGCCAAGGAGATGGACACCAAAAAACCAGAAGCCTGACCAACTCTTCAAGGAAGGCTTAAACACACAGAGCTCTGAGTAGCTGCTGCCATACTTGCTCTCCATTTGGTTGGTGGAAGTGCTGACAGCATCTCTCAGGATCCCATTTTCCTGCTTCAGGTGGCTTATTTCTGCCTCCATCTGCTCACGGAGCTGTTGGAACTGATGGGGAGAGAAAGATCAATTCCGTAAAAGATTAAACTAAGGAACAATAAAAAACCAACTCAACAGCTTCTGGCAGTAGGTAAGATACCACTGTAGTTTCAGTAAGCAAAAGGAAGGGGATTTTTTGGGAGAGGGCCAGCTTTATTCCTTCCTCACACCCCAATTCAAATTAAACTGTGCCACTCAGCCCCTTGTGCTCAAATAAAAGCACAGGCTTCCTTTTATATCAGTGTAACAACTATTTAACAATGTATTTTTATTGTTTAAAAGGCTACATGAGTGAAACTCAGAACACTGATTGCTCAGCTGGATAACATTAGGTATTTATTGATAACTGGATAACAATACATAACTTTTCCAAAGGGAAACAAACGTGATGAATTATCACTAGAAGCTTACAAAGCCTTTAAACAAAGCAGAAAAAGTATAAAATAACTAACAATACACGGGTTATAAAATGCAAACTGCAAAAGGAGTCCTCACCTAACATCCTGAAATGAAGATTATGAAATAGATCCTTTATTTAGGCAACTGTACACACTGGTTGCATTTCCAATACGGTTCCAAAGTGAGGCAGAAAGAAGCCCTGATAACCCAAGGTTCAGAATAATGCTAACAAAATCAAACCATGGGATTCAAAGGTAAAAAAAAATGGGCTGTGCATGGCAGAGCTGGTCTTGCTCTGAAAACCCTTGAGCACACACAGCTACACCACTTTCTTCCTCTACCAGTGCTACTCCAATACCCAGTTTCATCAAATGGCTGACTCAGCAATGAGCATTTTATATACAAAAAACAGTTCTTGGATGTTTATTCGGGGGTTCTTTTCCATCCTCAATGTTTTTGCAACGCCACCACGATCCCAGCAGAAGCACAAAGCTCCCGTAGCTGGAAGCTCTGACAATTCCAGGTTCTCTGCCATGCTGCAGCACATCAGCAGAGGGAGCAGGACCAGAGCACTGGCTCCTCTGCTCATCCTTTCTCCAGCTCTGCCTGGGCCAGCAGCATCTGGCCAGACCTCCTTCCCCCTTCCCAGCCAGCAGCAAGACCCTCTCATTATGCACTTGTCTATATAGATCCCCAGGAAGCTGTCTCTGCTCCAAAACTGCAGAGGTGCTACTCTTTAAAGTGCAAGAGACAGAAGACACAGCATTAAAGCTGGGAAGTTCATGTGCTGGGCTCGCTGCTGGGACACTCACACAGGAAAAAAGTACCAGAATGAAATCTAAGCAGGCATGTTGGTGTAAGAAGGGCCGTTTTATCTAGAAAACTCTGAGTTAAACTTTTTAATCTGATGAAACAAATGCTTCATTATAAGGTCACTCCATTATAATGCAACTACAGTAGAGTGTAACAAGGGTCTTAAAACACACAAATGTCTGCTCTTCAGATATTTTCAGCAAAGCACGCCCCCAGGCAATGGTATTTCATGTTTATTATGCTACGTTGTCACTCTTTTAAAGACATTTATCCACTGGTAAATGATCATCAGCATTAGGGGCTCTCTTACGCTGAGTATTTCAATTAGATTTTACACTTTAATTGAATAACATTTCAGCAGAACACCACGAAGGAAAAGTAACTAGATCAGAGACTGGCTGCCTGGACAGCATTTCACCAAAGCTACCTGCGAGAACTTTGTGTGTGTTTAAGTCAGGAAACTGCCACATTGTTTTGCACCCTGGCTAAAGCAGCAGTTTCTCAGCATTGCTCTGCTTGTGCACGAGCAGTTTGGTAAGACACTTACCTTGATCTTCATCTGCTGAGATTCTTGGTAGCTCACGTGTATTTTGCTCTGGAAGGTGTTGTGCTCCTTCTCCAGAGTGTTGATGCGCTCTCGCATTTTGGCCGTAAGCAAACCGTTCCTCTCCTTCTCTGCAACCAGCTCCTTGGGTGGGAAGGGACAGGAAAGAGGGAAATAAGCCATCTACTGCTCCCTGCTAGAGTCTAACAGTCAGTGGTTTAAGAGAACTAAAAATATAGCAAGTGTGCAGGAAGCCAAAGTCAGCATACCTTTGCTCAGAGAAATTACAGCATTAGACCCGATCAAATTTCCAGCACTTTTACGAATCTTTAGGATCTGTATAATCTTATATTTATTAAAAAGTTTGCCAATCTAAACACTGATGTCCTGTTGTCTTAGAAGAAACAGAGTCCTATTTCCACCGAGTTTTGGCAAATCACAGAGGTGCAACAACTAAAACCACGGGTACCACAGAGGGCAGAGTTTAGATTCTCATCCCAAGTTCAGCAGAATGAAAGAACACAGGTAAAGCACCGTGGCAGAGCAGAGCAATTTGGAGCAGAATAATTGCTTTGTAGCAGCTTGCAAAGCCAACAGCTTCGTGAGACATGGGCTATTAGTGCATTACAAAAGCCAGAGAAGCCCTGAACCCCACCAGCCTGACACCACATTACAGCTTTCAAATGAAAATACACATTGCTATTTAATCATTTATTAGTCAGTAATTCAACCCAGACACCTGAGAAATCCACAGAGCTGCTCTTCTGCAATATAAATGCACTTGCTTTAGTAAGCACAAACATTAAGTGCAGTTTTCAGCAGCTCCCATCACACAATGAGGGATTTGTACCAACTGAGCTTGAGGTGTCTCCAGCCACACAGCATAGCTCCTCACAGTGCCACGGAGCCTTGACACATCATTTAAGGGCTCTGAATTATTAGCCTGAATACCCTCCATCTCTTCAGAGTAATTACAGCTTTTCCCACACTTTAAATTTAAATAAAAGCTACTCTCTCTCTTAGATCCAACTCCCTAACTTCAGGAGCCCGTGCCCCCTGAATGAAATAAGTGACACGAGATCCTAAGCCCATGTTCACGGAGGTATTTAGGAATTTAAATCACTTTTAAAGTCTTAAGTCGTTTCTGACAAATCTTTTCTCCATGTAAAGTATTTTTCCACGTTATCTCTGCATCTGCTATGATGTAACTGCAAGAAGGGCACCAGCACAGCTTCCTTTACCCCTCCACCAAGCCCACCAGGCACCCACAGCCCTCTCTAACCCAGTTGCACCACCAGGGCAGTGCCAGAGATCCTGGGAAGATCAACTGTCACCCACTCTGTGTTTCACCAGGTACCTCCAGGGCACGCACTTCTTGCTCTCATTTATGCTCTCCAGATATCAATACCCCTGCACCTGAGAGCCCCTTTAGCTTTTGACAGTGTTTTCAGAAATACAATTTAGAAGAGAAGAGCTTTTGGCAGTCGAGCTGAGCTTTACCCCTTTTTTTCTCCTGCTGCTTCAGCACTGCACCAGCTTTGTTTTTCCCCATTTTCTCCCAGTTTCTTCTCCCCTCTCCAGTCCAGATAGGAAAAGCCCCTGATGCCCCCTACTTCTCTGCAGCTCCCACCTTGCCTTCACAAGCATGACTTTGCAGATGTTTTTTCCCCAGGCTCCTCCATCCATTCCCTCTGCTTCTTCAGCAGCAGATCCCTCTCCCCTTTGATTCTGCAGTCCTGAGCCAGTAATTTTTCCCCTACAAACACATCATAAGCTCTTTCTCCCTATGGTTACATACTGACTGGCTCAAAACTATTGATCCCACAATACCCACTCCCATCTTCCCTTCTCATCTCCCAAAGCTCCCAACTCCCATGTCCTCTGCCCACTCTGTTCCTACCTTTAGCCATGCAACTTTCCATGCCCAAGTTTTACCCTACAAGGATCCTAATGCCTGCATGCTTCCAAACCAGAATCCTCATCCCAAAAGTCTCCAATCCAGTCCACATCTGACTAATTATTTGTTCTACTGCAACTGCTTTCCTCTGGAACCTTCATAAAAAAAGTTACTTCTCATAAACCAGTCTTGACAGTGATGCATCAGCAGCCCTGTAAGTCCAAAGCAATCAGAGCTGCACCTCCAGGGGCTGGGCAGGCAAACCACACTCTCTGTACCTTCCTTCTTGAAGAAAACTGAGGATTGTTGTGCCTAGGAGCACACAGGCATGTGAATGCTAGAACACAGCCCAAATTAAAACAGCAATGCAGGATAGACATTTAACATTTGCATCCACAGAACAGTCTCATACTTGTGAAGGAAGTGTTTTTAAATGAACCATTTGAAGAGAAAAATAGGCTCAGCTTAAAAGTCTCAGTAAATGAACACTCTGGAAAAACTACTGGGAAACAGCTCTGCATAAATACATTACAACATCATAAACCCAAACGTAGCATCTTGGCAGCTTTCTCAGCATAAAAATTCCACCCTTCAACCTAGACTAACCTCAGTGAGCCAGCACTTGTTGGCTGCTAGTCCTACAGCCCCTGCTCCTCTCCAGACACACGAGCCCCTTTGTATTTACCTGGGAGAGCTGCTTGCACTGCTCCTTTGCCACAGCTGCCTCCTCCTTCGTGGCAGCGAGCATCTTCTCTTTGTCCTGGAGCTGATGGAGAGCTGCAGCCGACTCAGCCTTGCTGGCCTGCAGCAGGAGGACACAAAAATGACCACACATGCCACAAGTCCTGGCAGCAGAGCAAAGCTGGGAGCAGAGAACACCCCCTCCTGCCCCCAAATCCTCTGTCTGTACAGCGCACGTGGCACCCCCAGTGCCCAATCCTGTGCTAATGGATCCTGGGATCCTGCAGTTCTACCAGACAAGGAAATGTATTCTCAAGCACACAGGAACCAATTAAGAGAATAAATGGGCTCTTAAGTCTTTGGAAGAGAGCTGCTGTGGTGGTAGTGGGGAAAACAAAGAGCAGCCATTAGGAGAAACAATGGGAAAAGATGCAGAGATGCTGAATCATTCAATAACTGAGGTTGGAAGGGACTTCCAAGATCACCTGGTCCGGCCCAGCTCCAAGCAGGTATAATCAAACAAGTCTAATCTCTTGAAATATCTCACCACAAAGGGAAAAAGAAACACTGCTCTGGTGTCTCCACTTCCCAGGAGAGCCTCCAGCTGATGTAATTACATTTCTGCTGGCCCACTGACACAGATACTACAGGGAATGGGCCCACAGGAACAATCCCCACGGTCCTGCCACTTGTATACTGGCCCTAAAAACTGAAATAGCTGCAGGAAGGGGCACAGTTTCTACATGTTTGTGCTCAGACTTCACTCAGTGAAGTCTGATGGTTGCCCAGAGGGGTTGGGCAGTCTCAGTTCTTGAAGGTTTCAAGCCATACTGGATAAAGCCCTGAGCAGTCTGAGCTGACGTTGGAGCAGGTCCTGATTTGAGCAGGAGGTTGAACTACTCAGACTTCACTGAGTGAAGCAAAGAAGTGTCAGTCCCATAAATGCACTCTGAATTTGGAAGTTCTCCTTTAGAGGTGTTATGTATGCAGGCAATACAAAACACCTTGTCAGTGACTTGCATGAGCTACAGGGAGAAACTATTTACATTTCCATCTACAGAGACCCACATTTTTTGGTTGTACACAAAAATCCTCTGAGTAGGAGGTTGGACTACAAACCCCCCAGGTCCTTCCAAATCTGGACTGCCCTATGGAAGACACCCAAATAAGTCACACTACAATGGATAAACTTGAGATGGAGACACCTGAAAAACACAGAACCAAAGTGCAGCTTTCTCTTATTTTCTGCTATAGCTTGTCCTACTGACACATCTGGGAAAGATCATTCCTGCTGTATTCCTTATTCTCCATGGTCATGTCTGCCCTTTACGAGGGTCAGAGCCCTCAGCCTGCCCTGGCAGCCCCTGGGATGGCAGATGGCAGCACACAGGCATCTGACAACTGCTTTCTGCATGCAAAGCAAGCCCAGAGCAGCTGGAAAGAGCCTTCCAAAGGCAGAATGCACAAATCACAACACAACATGGACAGAGCTCATTTGACAGCACCTCTTCCAATTTCTGTGTTTAATAAGTTTTGCCTCCCCCCTCACCCCACTCACCTTTTGCAGGAAATCATGGATTGCACCAGATTTGTCCTTTAGCACCTCCACTACACAACGGGCCTCGTCCTCAGTGAAGATCATGTTCTTCATGGATGCTACAAAGTCTTTAAATTTTACTTCAGCATTCTCTGCAACACAGAAGGGAGGGTTTGTTTATTTTGGACTCCGTACAGAATTATTTATTTTGCCTCAGAACAGCACGTGATGGGGTATCATTATGCATTATATTTAATTCCAGACTGAAATGCCAAGAAGCAAGAGGTCGTGAACACTGAGCAAAAACAACATCTCTCCAATTTAAATCTGATAACAATCTGCCAGCTGATAGTTTTGGGAAAAAAGAAAATCCCGCCACTTTGTTTGTACAGTTGGTAACGTTTATAGTGTTGCTAGCAGGAAGATAAAGCATAACACAGATTTTGGAGGAAAAAAAATAGCACAAATGTGAAAAATTGAAGAGTCCTTCCCAGTGTATTATGACAGTAATTCAAGCTGAGCTCTCAATTTAATGGACAGCCTGGCTGAACAAGCAACGTGCACACAAGTTAATTCATTTAAAAACTGGCACTTTTTTTATTACATTTTATGAAAGACAAAAATATTAACTTCCAAACTTAGATTGAAGGAACTGCTGCAGAAGCAATTCAGCAGGAGGAAGATAAAGCAGTAAGATCCCTCTCAATGGCTGATGAAGTGTTTAAAAGGCAGAAAGAAGGAACAACAATTCGACTGAACTGTGCTCTAGCAAACAACAAACACTGCTCAAAAACCAGCCTGAACGTAGGTGGGTCATTAGGTGGCCCCCTGACTTCAGGAAATGGAAGCACAAGACCAAATTATCCCATATCCTTGTCAAATATTCACCAGTGCACAAAAGTATGTGAAGGGGTGGGAGGAACAAAAACAGCACAAGCCTAGAAGTGTTGCTTGGCTCAGAAATCGTCCCAAAGATCACAGAGAAGGGTCCAGGTTTCTCCCCACAGGTGCTAAACACACCAGTGAAACCAAGCTACACATCAAACCCAAAGATCTGCCTGGAAAATAAGTGAGAACCAAAAATGCAGCAGTGATACAAAACCCTACTAGAAATAAAGCATAAAAATAAATCCCTGAGTAACAGAGCACGAGGAGGAAAGCACTGAGAAATTCTAGCACACTCTCCCCTAGCCCTAAATCCAACTTAGCCTTGGCCACAGGCTTCAGCTCACATCCCTGCTGCATTGACATCAGCAGTGATGCTGTTACCAGGAATATGCCAAGATCCTGAGACCACAGCCTGGTTAGCTGGGAGTCTGCAGCAGCTCGGCCAGGAGCAGCCTGAGCCCTGTGCTCCCTGAACACAGGAAGACCTTGCCCTTGCCATCCAAGGAGCTTACAATTAGAATAGGGGAAGATTTCTATACAGGGATAGCAAATCCCAGCTGACACAGGAGAATTAGGAGTTCATGGAGGAGGTTACAGCGTGCAAAGGAAATGAGAAGGGACGGGTGCACCATGAGAGGCTTTGATGCTGCAGGATAGTAACGTGCACACACTGAGGCAGAAGCACAAGAGGAGCCTCAGGCATATCGGAATTGAATCTAGATATCACAGAGAGTCACCAGGAAGCTTTCAAGGGAGCTGTTCTAGAAGGCAAGTCTAAAAGAGAGGTTGCAAAGAGCGCAGTGAGTGACCACACAACGTTGGAGAACCAGCCTCCTGCACAAACACAAGCAGGGAGTCACCGCTCAGCCACTCGGCTTCTCTCTGGCTGCCCACAAATTTGAGGGTCTCACCTCATGGCTCAGCAAGGCTGGCAGGCTTTGAGCAGGTCAGTGGCCTGTTTTAAGCTTCAGAGGGGGACACAGTGCTTATTAATCACTCCAGGCATCTGTGGGAGAGCATGGAGGAAATTCCCCTGTCCCAACTAATTGCAACTGCACTGAAGAGAAAATTCTGAGTCTTCTTGGAGACTGCCAGACTATCTCCCCTAGCAATCTGCTTCAGATGCACTGGGTCAGTCCCACATCGGTCCATGAACATGCCCAGAGCACACAGGCTGCACTCCCAGCCTCACACAGACCCCAACTGAAGCTCTGGGCTTCGAGTCCCTCCCTGTTAGCAATGCCTGAACCATTCACTGTAAAACTCTCTCCCGGGCATCTGTGTGGTCTGTGATCACCCATTTGCTCACTGTGAGGACACAAAAGCCCAGTCAGAGCTGAAAGGATTCAGATGGCACAAAGCCCTTTCCACACTGCCAAAGACAAGACAGAAATGAGCACACACAAAAAAGAGCATCCTGCAGCCACAAATGTTTTCCTCAAATCCTTTTTCCCCAGCACATAAGAGAGGCTCCCCCTTCCCACACATGTCCTCCCTGTTCAGGTTTGCAAACAGGTTATGTCTGAATTATCAGTTTCTTACCTTTGTCTGTTTCATTCTTCAGCTTCTTGCCACTGCTCTTCTGGATCCCCTCATTCACATTGTGTTTTACCACTTCAACCACTTCTCGCTTTTCCAAAGTGCCAGAGTCGGAATTATCCATCAAAGGAATATAAGTAGTTGCCTGAATAAGAGGTTCATCCACCAAAACTGTAATCAAAAGTCCAAAGGGTGGGTTAAGGCTTTCTAACAACTAACATCAACATTATTTGAAAAAGTGCATAACATATTAGAATTGGATTAAAGCATCTCTAACCTCAATAGTTAGTTAGACTCTCCACTTCTATCATTCTTCACAGCTTAACTCATTAAAGTTCTTCAGGTAAGTCCATTAAATAAAGGTCTCTAATGCATAGTAATTTAATAGCTTCAATTAAACTTCTATTTTCAATGCTGCCTTTTAGCATTTTAACAAGTAGCAGAGAAGAACCTTTACATTTTGACTTTCATTTCACTTTAATGAGAAAGTTGCACACAGCATCGATGAGACTGGTTTACTTGTGGCTGTGTATGAAATCATCCCTATGAAAGCATCCCTAAGGTATGAGTAAAGTCTTTTGTCCCTATTCTGTTCAGAGCTGGCACTTCACTGCCAGCATTTTCACATGGATTACATCACCTGTGAACTGAACCACTTAGTGCAGTGGGGACAGCAATCAAGCTCATTTTGCATGCAAACTCAGCTGCTCTTAATGAAGATATCTCATCTGTCAGAGCTGGCTTCAGGCACCATTAACATGCAGAGAGGTACCCAGAGGTACTGCCCGACCCCGGCTCTGCATTCACACAGCTCTGGGTAAGGAGCAGCCTCCCTCCAAAGAATTCCCCAGCCCAGACAAAAGCAGGCAAAGGGAGAGGAAGAGCAACAGACCAGGGACAAACAGACACAGCCAGAGCTGGATCTGCTGTTTGCCCAGCTCCTGGGCCACGCTGGAGTATCCAAGAGGTTGTGCACAGAGCCATGTCCCAGCAGGAAAGCTCAGCGACCCAGCCAGCCCAGGCTGCAGGGCTGATGGACAACAGATGCCACACAGCAGCCCAGGGAGAGGAGGAATTGGGTGGGATGCAGGGGTTTGGGCATCAGTGCAAAACAAAAAGGCATTCCTGGCTGCCAGAGAGCCAGTTATAAAACACTCCTGAATGCTGGCTGCTGTTAAGCAGCAGAACAGGCCAGATGGACCTCTTTGTGTCACCTGCTAGTCTTTGCACTTAAGCAGCCAGCAAACACCTGCAGATACACTGCAAGCCCAGAAGTGAGGAGAGCTCTTCTCTGACAGAAATATCCACCATCTAATCCAGTTACCACCCTTACTTTTTCCCTTCCTCTCCTTACTAACTTCCCCTCCTTTCAAAACCTGTTTAAGGAGACATTTTGCAGTGTCAGTAGCCCCTGAAATCCCCCCAGTACTGCCTTGGCTAATCCTGATGCCCACCACAGCTCGTTTTTGCTCTGTCATTTTGGAGAGGTGGCTTTAAAAGAAAACAGCTTGTGTTCAAATAATGCATGAGCTATTCCCCTGTAGCGCTGACAGCTCAGCTTTACTGCTGGCTGAGCTGGTACTGACACTTACTTGCCATGTACAGACAAGTCCGTGGCCTCTCAAAAAAAGGGCAATGCACCCATTTCCAGCAGAACATCCATAAAAGACAATCACATCCTAGGTTCCCCATCAGTAGGCTTCTTCCAGGAATCATCTGGAAGTTTTTCAGTTATACAGTGCTTGGAACTCCACCCTGCTCTGATCAGGACCCTGATGCCCTGACCAAAGCATGAAGGAAACATGGAGCAACAGTGTCTAATGCAGGAGCAGCCCACCAGCCTCCAACTTCACAGCTGCCCCAGCAGAGAAGGGTTTTGAAGCTAACAAGGTGGCCTCACAGACCTTCAGAGTCACACTCTGTCCAAGAGCCACAGACACAACAGCACTCATTGTAGAATTTTTTTTTAAAAAAAAAAAGAAAAAAGAAAAACACAAACACAGAGACACTGAGCCAAGAGGAGACAAGAAACAGCATCTTGGCAGAGCACGAGGGATGACGAACAGTGAAGGCCTTGACAGCAAAGATGAACAGTTTGTGTTGGAGCACCAGCCAGCCAACAAAAGGACAATAAGAAAGGAATGTGGTCAAAGCAACTGGCTAAAAAAACTGCAATCTTGTTCGGGGCAGATGATTGCAGCAGTTCCAGACATGCCTTGCTTAGAGCAACTTAAGAGCCTGCTCAGCTTATACTCTGAGTCTACACATCACTCCTCATTCAAGCGTGGATGTTTGGATCCCAGAGAGCTCAGAAAGGCTCACAACATTACCCAATGTTCAGTAGTACCAGATGTTCATAAAATTAAATAGTATCTCAAGCTCAGCAATCTTTCCTACCTGGAATTCCCGGTTTTTCAAATTAAAACTTATTAATCTACATGTCTGTTTTCCAAAGGAACTAAAGGTGTAACAGTCAAGTTTATCTGAACTAAATCACAGTTTAAATTCTCACCATTATCAACTTTCTGCTTCTTGGCAGAGACTTTCTTCTTTCCCGATACATTTTCTTGCTTTATCTCCTGGTGGAGCAGCACTGGCTCTTGCTTTTTGGCAGGAGATACAACAGAATCAGTCTTACTATCTTGATCATCTGTAACAGACAATTAAGACAATATGCTCTTCTGTATATTCTCAGCATTGCTTTTCAAATCAGCAAGTTTATAAGAGCCACCTAAGTCCACACCCAGGAAAACAAACTCACACATTTTAAATCAGAACACAAAGTTATCCACATACACACAGACTCACACACACATACAACTCCCAAATCAGGAGAGACCCCAAAGCAACAGGAAGGTTTAGCAGAGTCAAGAGCCACAGCACCTACTGATTTTACAGACAGGAATCTCATCTGCAAGCAGAACACACGGCACCGCAAGGAACAGTTTCACAAATCCAATCCAGATTTTACTGTGACAGAGCACACAGCACATGTTACCCATATTACTTTCTTACTTAGAAGTCCACTTTTCCCCTCCATGAACCCACTTGGGCACTTTAAACACACATCCCCAATAGCTACTGGGACTGTGAGAAGCAGAAAACAAAGAGTTTCCCATTAGGGAACTGTTCTTTTGAAAAGCAGTTTCTGGTGAGAAATTTTTTTATCATTTTGGACAGCCTGGGCTATATTAAGATTCTTGTCAGAGCTGACACGCACAGGGCAGGGCTCTGGTGTCAGCTCCTGTAATCAAGGATAAGACTCAGTTGTGGCTGCCCTCAGAACTGTGCTTGCAGACCACATTTGAACTGTGCCACAGAGATTTTCAGAGAACACCCACAAACAAGATTTGATGCTTCTTCTGTTGGTGGTGGGTGGGATTTTTTTCTCTCCGTTTTTTAAGAAAAAAGAAAAATAATCTATCACATCAAAGCAGCAATGTCACTCTTTTTCCTCCCTCCCCATGCAAACCTGCTGTGCCTGCACCACAAAAGGGGATCTGCAAATACCTCGGGTTTCACTTATTTCTGGAACTGGGTATTTTTATTCTTTTTTTCACTTCTATTCATAGTCAGACATGGCAGCTGCTGAGGAGTTGGTCAAGACAGAAGGGATTCTGAGTAGTTCTCGGTCTGTTCTACGTTGGGTGTTTCAGTTACAACAGCCAGACCAGTTTTAGCATCAGATCCATTCAATTATAGAGGTGTAGCAGGTGGGAAGCAGCTCTAAGTGCTTCTTTCCATGAATCAGCCAGCAAACACCTCTCTGTACATTAAGCCTGCACTTAAACAGTGATTTATTTCACAGTCTGCTACGAGGTTTCTCTAGATGCCCTCCCTCACCAGAGCAACCACTCTTAGGACTTTTTCAGAGCTTGACATCAGAATGCACACAGCAAACATGCTGTAGGTTCTTTCAGGTAATCAAAATTTTTACAGCTTGAGTGCAAAGCAGCCAAACCACAGAGCAAAGAGAGGCACGAGCTACTCTGTTTCACTTCATCTTTAGCAGAAGAAAGCAAGGATGGGAGGAGGAAAACCAGAGCACTGCTGCCAGATGAAAAACAGGGGGGAAAAAAAGCCATAGCTTGTAAAAAAAGGAAAAGGTTAGAAGGGAGCTTTGCCCCGTAGAGATCAGGCAGAACAGTTGTGAGAGACACTCTGTGGCCTTGCAAAAAGCAGAACACGGTTTTGGCGTTCTGTGCAAGAAGCATATGCAACATGAGATACCCATTCCATTTTTCTGCTTCTTCTGCCCAGGCTTCTTCTTAGATGCTGTTGGTTCAGATGGTGGAGTGGGCTGTTTTGTAACAGGGACTGGATCTACTTTCTTGCCTGAAGACTTGGATCCTTCCGAGTCCTTAGTTACGTGATCATCTTGACTGGCCTTATGCTTCTTCTCCTTCTTCTTGCGCTCCCTGAGGCCGGCGGGGGGCTCGGTGACGCCCGAGGGGACAGTGGTGACGTGCTCCTCATCTGTGCTCAGGGCATCAGAGAGCTTAAAGTCCCGAGGAGCACTCTCAGAGTCAGACTCGTGGATGTTCCCGTTCTGGGCTTCTTTCTTCTTATTCTTCTTCTTCTCGCTTTTCTTTTTGTCGGCCTTGGTGGGTGGAAACTTTAGGTCCCTTCTCTGTTTCGCAAGGACTTCGTCGTATAAAGTCTCCTTCATGAAAAGCCAGAAGAAGAGGAAGATGACGGCAACAACCACGCAAGGAACGAGGACGATGAAGGAGGTGGACTCGTAAAACTCCATTGTGCTTTTTCTTAGCTGTAATTCCTTAGAAAAACCTAGAGGGGAAAAAAGAGAAAGGAAAAAAAAAAAAATCAGGTTTTGAATCAGTTTTCCCTTGATATAATTTCTTCCACCAATAATTATAATAAAAGAAGATTTCTCATTGTTACAGAGTAGCCATAAAGTAGCTTTAATAAAATTCCCAAACTACATCAGCCACGGAACAACTTTTGGAATGATTTACCATTTGCTTCAAAGTCATTAACCTGGATAGGAAGAACTGCAGTTTGCCAGACTGTTGGTGTGGGAAGAGAGCAGTTCTCCTCTTCCCTGGCTTTTCCTCATCTTCCTCATTCTCCCTGCCCTACGTCAACTTCATGAAGCTTTTGTAATTTCAGAAACACATGAGACAGCACTTTCAGAGGCTGTGAAACAAGGACCAGTACACGTAGAACTCCAGCTTTTTTGCCCGATAAATCAAACCTAACGAATTAAGATTTTTATCGTGGCAAGTGGGAGTTACATTTCAGCTTCCTTTTGTTCCCAGATTTATGACAGCTTCAGAAGTAGAAGAAGAGGAAGAAAGGAGAGAGCCCTGAATTTTAGTCAACCATAAAGAATCAGGTATTTTCAAAACTGCTTTTTGAAGTCTAAAACCCAGCTTCAAACTCACGAAAATTCCATACATTTCTAGGAAAGCAGGAAGATCTGTTACTTATTTTGCACATGTAGCAGTGTATAACTTCCAGGGCATTTACAGACCAGATGACTCCAGGATAATTTGCTGAAAACTTTATGTCCCAAACACTAAATTTTTTATTTTTTTCTTTTTGAAAAGCAGTAACCACAGAGTTAAAATCTGGCTTGACTTGACCTCAAAGTTAGGGGTTTTAGCTTCATTCTGACTTCTTTTTCCCCCCCTTTCACAACTGATTGCTATGAACAGACATGAATTTTTGAAGGAAGAATCCAAATCCTTCTCAGTGTTTGTTCCAAGGAGAAAAAAAAAGTGCCAAGCATTGGAAAAAAACCCATAATGCAAACTCTCATTAAGCAAATGCAATTCCTGATCCACACCTCTGTTTAAAACCACCATGGAAAGCACGTGCTTCAACTACATTTTCCTCTACACAAGAAAAGACAGCTCTTCAACTCAAGTGTCCCTTGGGAATGAAAGGCAAGGGATTTAAACCCAGGTTGCTCAGAGTATTCCCTGTGCTGCTTAGGAAAAGAAAACAGATGTGTCTAGTGAGGGCACAGGGACTAAGCTCCATGGAAAAGTTGCATAGTGCAGGGAAAGGACAGACTCTCCCTGCTTTTGGGCTGACAGAGGATTACTCTTGACTTATTTTAGGCTGTTTTACCTCAATTCCTCACTGCTTTTTGGAAGATGTTATCACAACGTGGCTTTGCCATCCCGCTACACTGGAGAGAGCTCCGTGTGGAGCCTGGCTCTGGCTCAGGAGGGAAGAGCTGTTATATATAATAGTTTCAGGACAGAGAGGAGTTACTGTGATAATATATTTGTACAGTGCATTGAGCAGCACAAAAAGCAAGGATTGGGAACTCTAATTTGGCTATTAAGTTATCCAAATAAAAGACTAACGTCTCAATACACTAATTATTCATCAGTTGTCTTAACATTAAGTCTCCTCCCAGTTTGTACTTATTTTCTGCTCACTGAAAAGACTCGGGTCTAAAATTACATCCAGCACAGAAAGTTTCAGAAGGGCTGAGAGGGATGGGAGGCAAAGCTTGTCTTTTGGGGAGAAATAGCACAGATGTTCAAAACTAAGCTGGGGCTTTCAAAATGATTAATTACCCCTACTTGATAAATCCAGCTCCCTGCACTAAGTGATCTAATATTAGTCATCTCTTGAAGGAAGCAGATCTTGAAAATTTGTCTCAGCCAAAGTCAATATTGAATGCTTACGGGAAGGGCTAATCCCCACAGTAAATATGTAATTAAGCAGCTTTTTCACGAGTGTAATTAAGTTGATCATTACAATACGCTACTGCAACAGTTCCAACACCCCAACCACCAGAAGCCCAACACAGCCCATCTCTGGTAACACCAGCACACAGCTGGCTATAAACTCATCCCAGGGCTTTGCCAAGATGGGACTATCACACCCTGCAGCCCTCAAGTCCTTGTGCTTTCCCCAGCATCTGACAGCAGATGCTCAGGTCAAATCACATGCTCAGCATGACACGTGTTGTGAAGAGGTTCAAGACTCAAGGGTCAGGAGCAACAGTGGTCATGGGGGCAGGACAGAGCTGCAAAAAGTTGCTCTGAGACCAGAGACACATTTAAAAGCTTCAGCTGCTTCAAGAGGAGCCATAAATACATAATTACAGCACCAAGTCTGGGTGGGGAACACATGTCAGACTCGATGAGGTCTGATCTCAGAGCTGGATGAGCAGTGTGAGCTCTGTCCACCACCCTGCTCTCCCCTCCCTGCACTTCCCTGCACTGGTGCAATGGGATCATCTGCTGGATCTGGAGCATGACATAGCAATGATGAGGTTCAGAACCTCACCAGAGTCTCTTACTGCTCCTGCCCCCCTCCTGCTCATCAGGGTGAAGCAAAGCATGAGACACATGAACCTTTCCACCCCAAACACCAAGCAGGGGCAGGCAGATTCAGCTCTGAAGTCCATACATGAATCCAATTTTCCACATGGAAGCAGGGTTTAAAAAAATAAAAACTTAAACCCAAATAAAATCTCAGGATGTAATTAGAATTGATTAAACACACCCAGGAATGGCAAACAAGCTCATATATTAATTTCCCATCTCAGCCCAGCCAGGGTATTTAAAACTTACTCTAGGAGGACACCACTGCTGCTGGCTCATAGACAGAATGACAAGACAACATCCTTCACCATCCACCCCTTGTCAAAATGTCTCTGTAAAGTAAAGATTTACCACGGGGTAAATCAGCAGTGTTTTTGCTCACACACAATTTCCAGTTGTCCTCTGACAAACTACAATTACTAAAAAAAGTTTTGTCATTCCCATTTGTACTCTTGTATTACATTAACAAGCCATCTAGGGAAAAAACCATCCTATGCCATGCAAAAAGAAACAGGATGAAGAAGCTCATTCTATGAAACTAAAAAGGGGCTACCTTAACATACCTTCAACACACCAGCTGAGCTGCTCCTCAGAATTTAGTTTTACCATCCCTCCCATTCCTTTGAGGAGACACCCTCACTGAAAAATGCATTTCTCTCCTTGCAAGTGCTGCAATGGGACTTTTATGATTCCCAGTTCCATCAGAAAACTCTCTGGGGCAGCTGCTTCAGCTCCCACTCAAAGCCCAGCACGGCACACCTGGCATCAATCACAGCCCACACCCCCTCCCTGCTGCCTTAGCTACGTCTGAATTTCAAGGTATTGGGTTAAAAACTCACCTTTCACTCACACTTCATGTTTAACCTGCTGTTGGTCACGTTCCTTCGAGCCCAGCACCCGTGCCAGGCTCGCCCCTTGCAGACACGCTCCCGTCTCATCCATAAATTCAAGAACTCACAACATCTCTTTAGTCCTTCGGGAAAAGGGGAACAAACCACAACTGTCCCAGGCCGTGCACAGACTCGGTTACTGTTCCCATCCTGCCTTTAACAAAAGAATTGCACTTTTGTTCCCTAAACAGAGCCCGTGACACAGAAAAAGAGCTATTTCTGAACTCCAGTGCAGTACTACTGCTTGCACCTGACTTGCCCTGCCTTGGGTTTTCTAACACACTCCTTGCCTTTTTGAATTTAAACCTCAGGTTTCGCCCTGCACAGATCCCACATTTCCCGGGATATTCACTCAGTTTAGGGCCAGGGGATTAGCTTACTGGAGAAGACAGAAATAAATTACAGCTCCATCTGGCTAATGAGTCACTCGTAGCTTAGTCCCAGCATATGAAAAGCGCGGCTTCTATAAATGCTTGGGTCCCAAAAAGCACATAATCTTCAGGGATTTGTGCCTCTTTGAAAAACTAACATTAAAAGGGGGAATACAGGTACCAAGGTGATTTTTTCATAAAATACTAAGCAGTTTAAGAGATACCACATATGATTTAGCTAAGGCAACAGCTCCTTTAATTGGGCTATTTTCACTGGGATTTTCTCAAGCTGGCAAGAAGACTAAAAGCCCTCACATCCAACAGAACACAGCAAGAAGTCCCAGAGCAGTATCTGTATTCAATAAATTCCTCAAATAGATAACACTATTTTTGTTCTCCCTAATCTGCACACAGTTCAGAGCACGCTCCCTATCAGCCAGCTGCAAAGAGGATCCTCTTGAAAACAGCTTCGCTCCCAAGCTCATCCTCCCCCAGAGCTCTTCGGGAGAGGATGCCCAGCAACTTGGGATAGGCAAGGCAACTAAATCCAGCTCTGCCACAGGAAAAACACAAAATTAAACAAGATGTTTAGGCATGCCATGCCTATTCCTCATTCATACAGCAGGAGCAACCAGACTTGTTCATGAGTATTAACTAACGAAAGCCCTGCTGAGCTCAAGCTCTAGGAAGGGGGGCTGCCAGAAAAACCTAAGAGCAGTTCACTTAACATCAGCATTGGTGCAGTATACTAAAAAAAATGCAGAGTTAGAGCTTAGGTTAGTTTACCTGTGGTTTTTATAAGCAGCTCTAATGTTACTGAGAAAACAAGATGGGTTCTTCACACCCTAAGACAAGACATAAAAGCTGCTGTGATGTGACACAAAGAGGCAGAGAGTTGGAGTTGTTGGAGCAGGCAGGGATTTCAGCCCATCAAACTTGCTCTGAGTTTAACACATGGGTAACTTCAGCAGGTGAGACACCTGGGAAGGGAGGAGCCCTTACAACAACTCAGTGTCCTCAGCCTTCCCAGAAACGTGCTGCCCAGAGAACAGCAGAAAGGAGCTGACTGCACCTCAACAGGAAAATAGGATATTACACAAAAATCCCCCCTGACACCAACGTAAGGAAAATACACAGCTTCCAGTAAGACCACACACAATATTCTCACAGGTCACTTTTAAAACTGCACAGTTTAAAGTCATGCATGAAGCACCCACCACCCAGTAAAGCTGAAAGGTCTAAATGGCCCTGTCAGTTTTGATCCCAATGGCAAAACCAGAGAATTATAGAATAGTCATGGAAAACACTGAGTTGGAGAGGACACATAAGGATCAGAGCCCAACTCCTGGTCCTGCACAGACACCCCAAGAATCCCACCCTGTCCCTCAGAGTGTTGTCCAAACCCTCCTGGAGCTCTGGCAGCCTTGGGGCCGTGCCCACTGCCCTGGGGAGCCTGGTCAGTGCCCACCACCCTCTGGGGGAAGGACCTTTCCCTGAGATCCAACATAAACCTGCCCTGACACAGCTCCAGCCATTCCCTTGAGTCATGTTGCTGCTCGCCAGAGAGAAGGAAGCTGCAGACTGGGATGAGGTCTCCCCTCAGCCTCCTCTTCTCCAGGCTGAACAGGCCAAGTGCCCTCAGCCTCTCCACCAGAACCTTCCCCACTTCCACAGTCCTTGGGTCACTCTTTAATACCTTTATAACCTTAAATTCTGGTGCACAAAACTGCACACATTACTCCAGGTAAAATTTAAGTTACTTGTTTGTATTCTTTTTGAACTCTATTTCTGTGAACAGAGTATGTAAATAGAGGTATAAAAGTCCTCTCAAATCCAACACTTGGGGTGGGAGGGGGTGAAGCATAAAAAAGAGCAGTTCAAGCTCAGAGTTTTTCATTTCAGTACTTGCCCTGACAGCCTGATTTGTGCAGCCACAGGAGAAAGCTGCAGACACTCAAATACAGACTGAGCCATGCATGTATTAAATCCACTCTTCCTGGGAGAGAGACCTGTTCCAAGGGAAGCTCAACAGTGCTTGACATCCCCTCCAAACTGCTGACAGCAAGAGCAGAGCGAGACTTGTCAATAAATCCTGCTTTTCACTTTATTCTGCTGATACAATTAAGCCATTTGCAGAGCACAAACTCAGTGCTTCAAATACCCTCTAGGTAAATATTTTCCATTCCAAACATGCCGCTGTTTGTACCATCTGTTGGGCTCTGTCTGCTCTCAGTTGCTTGATGTTAGTTAACACAGACAAGCTATTTATTAAATTCCAGAAAGAGTAGCTTTGCTTCAACAAAAGCATTTCACTTTCAGGGTGTTTTTTTTAATACAGCTTTACAGCCAACACCTGACAAAATGCAGCAGCGCCAAGAGCAAGCCCAGAGTGCAATATGGCCACACAACCTGGCAGATGTCCTTGGTCTTGTCCAGGCACCAGCAGTGGTGAGCACTCAGGTACCTCCTGCAAGAGGTTTCCACCACAGCCCGGCTGCTCGGGCAAGTTCACACATGGCAAGGCAGGGCAGGGATTCACTGAGCAGCAGCTGCCGCCCTGAAACCACCTGGGCTGCAGGATAAAGCCCAGAATTGGAATTAGCATCAGTGAAAGTGGAACCAGCAACCTCGAGTTTATCCAGGGATAAAAACATGCACACCTGTTGTTGGCACAGAGGGAGGAAAACCATGTTCTGCACTCCTGCCCATCACCTCTCTCAAATACCCTGGAACAGCTCAGACACGGTGCTCACACCTCAGACCCTGGGGTCAGTTCTGGGCACCTCACAACAAGAGAGAATTGAGGGGCTGGAGTGAATACAGAGAAGGGAACAGAGCTGGGGAAGGGTCTGGAGCACAGCTCTGATGAGGAGCAGCTGAGGGAGATGGGAGGGCTCAACCTGGAGAAAAGGAGGCTCAGGGGGGACTTGCTTACTCTCTGCAACTCCCTGACAGGAGGGGAGAGTCGAGGAGGGTCCCGCTCTGCTCCCAGGGAACAAGGGACAGACAAGAGAAAACGGCCTCAAGTTGCACCAGTGGAGGTTTAGTTTGGTTATTAGGGAAAATCTCCTCACTGAAAGGGTGGTCAGGCATTGGAACAAGCTGTCCAGGGCAGCAGTGGAGTCACCAATCCTGGAGGGATTGAAAGACATGCAGATGTGTGTAGATGTGGCCTCGGGGGAGACAGTTTAGGGGTGGGCTTGGCAGTGCTGGGTTAATGGTTAGATTCGATCTTAAAGAACTTTTCCAACCTAAATGATTCTGTGATTGTTCAGCACCATAAAGTCTTAGGAAACCAAATATATCTTGCAGTATTTGTGAGGGCATGTTATTTGGAATAAAAGCTGGCATGTATCAGGGCCAGGGGACAATGTCCTCGGCTCCACCACACTCCAGAAACTGCAAGTTTTCCCTTAAATTCACCAGCTTCTAACACACACACCCCCACCCCTATTATCTCCGAAGCCAGGAGATAACAAGTTATCTTTACACTACTTTCTTCCAAAGTGCCTGTAAAGGATCAAAGGTTTCTCTCTTCCACCACGAGAGGGCTGGGGCAGGACTCAGCATTACTCAGCAAGTCTGCACCTTCCCATCGCTATTTCCAAGGACTCCCCGAGGCTTCCCCAGCTCCTTCCTTCACCCACTCATGTAGAGACGTGTCCTGCCCACACCACCATGAACTATTGGAGAGGCATTTAAACACCTGAGCAGCAAGCTCAGGCTTTTGGGTCAAGCATTTCCCCTTTCCCTGCTCTCCGTGCAAGCGGAGACCAGATCTGACATTTGCTTTTCAACCACCACTCACTTTTGTGCCCAGGGAACTGGGAAGTGATACTTCCCAAAATAGGAAGGGAAAAAAAAAAAAAATCAAAAAACTTTCTCAAAATACTACAAACGAGAGCCAAATCTAGCAGATTTACGGGCAAAGCTGAGTTTATGATACCAATCTGAGCAGCAGTTCCACACCTGTAATTTTCAAGCATCAAGGGGTCTCCTGCAGCACAAATCCTGCCCAGCAGCATGAGCCAGGTACAGACTGAAGGCAGGACTCTGGGGCCAGCCAGGCAAGAGCATTAAACACAGCCACACCTGAAGCCTGCTTGTGCTCAGCCCCTGGATGTGAGGGAGGAATCATCCGTGCCTGTTTTGTTATCCCAATTAGCTGTCTGGGAAGTTAACAGAGGTGACACAAGCAAGATGCTGTGACACTGCATGGCAGCTCGGGTTTATCACACACAAAAGCCATTTACACAAGTTTAAAGCCACTGTGCACCTCAACAAAGGGCTCTGCACAGCTGGTGTGGTCTGTTGTATAAAGAGACATCCACAGTTTAATCCTCACCTCAGATGCATACAAAGCCTCAGAGAGAGCAGGTACCATTCCCTGAAGCCAGGGGCAGGTATGATGTGACAGCTCTGATGCTGAGCCCAGCTGGGTTTGCTCAGGATTTTGTCATGGTTCTTCAAGCTTGCACAGCACCCTTTCCTAGGGCACAGGGATTTGGCATTACCAGCACAACTGTTCGCATGTCCTCCAGCTGGGGTCACAAAGCTGCCCCTCACCTCATTTCCTGCTCCATTTGCTGACACAACCACGTGCAGCATCATTCCCAAAGACAGCTCTGCCAAGGCAAGTCCAGGGGAAGGTCTCAGCTGTAAGGGTATCAGGCCACCTCATTCTAACATGGCTCAATCCTTTTCTGACACACCAGTAAGTTGCATTAGCAGAAGTACATTCATTCTGAGACTTCTGCACCTACCCTTACCATGCTCTATTACCTTAACTCAATTAAAACAAGCTCAATTAAAACAAACCACAGCAATTATGCAGTTATCACTCTCTGGTCACAAATGAGGCAGAACCCCAAACTCCAAGTTTAAAAAAAAAAAATTGAAGATCATTTCTTGAGAAATTTGGGGCTGCTACATCCCTTTCATCTACTGACATGCAATTCCAAGCATGGAAGGAAATCCTTCCCTGTGAGGGTGGGAAGGCCCTGCCACAGGGTGCCCAGAGAAGCTGTGGCTGCCCCTGGATCCCTGGAAGTGCCCAAGGCCAGGCTGGATGGGGCTTGGAGCAACCTGGGCTAGTGGAAGATGTCCCTGCCCATGGCAGGGAGGTAGAAGGAGATGGTCTTTAAGGTCCCTTCCAACCCAAACCACTCCGTAATTCTATGATTGAAAAAAGCAGGTATGAGCAGTAGCTTCTCAGTGCTCAAACTCCTCTCATGCTTCCCCAGCAACGTGCAAAGAGAAAACAGCTGGAAAGAAACCTTTTCCCTTTCCCAGTGCAGACAGTAAATATAACTACATAAACATACATTCTGTATTATGCATTCGTGTTTATCTTTTAAAAGAGAAATATAAAATAAGAGGAGATAGAAACAGAAGAAAAGGCCTTCAGCCCAGCTTTTCTTTTTTGGCTTAGCAGATTCTGTGAAAGTATGAATGGCATCTGAGGACTGGGAGGCCAATAATGCTCATTCAGAAAAACAACCCAGCTTTCTAAATGCAAGAGCTGCAAACAGCAAAGACCCGAGTGTATTACCTGCCTATGCATCCCAGGAGAGGTAAAATCACCTCCCTGTGCACCTCCCACAGCCTCACCACTGGTGATTTTCCTCAGGCTGGCTGGCAGGAGCAGCACCACTGCCCATCTCACCTCCCTGGGCAGGCACAGGCTGTCCCAGGCTCTGAATGCAGGGCAAAGCAGGCATCCTCAGTGCCAGAATGACAGGAAGACCTTGACAGATTGCTAAAGAGGAGGGCATGTTGTTTATGGGCTGTGTCTCTGAAGTTTGAACATAACCAAGAAGAAATCCATCTTAATTTATGGCTGGAGTCTCTGGATTTCTACTCAACTTTGCCCTCAGCCACACCGGCCAGTCAACGTTTTTAGCCTATTCACTTGAATTTCTTCAAACACACAAGGAAGTTTTAAACCTACCACTTTATTCTGTGGGTCTCCAGGCCACCTGGTGCTCAAGCTTTTCTCCACATCTCTCACCAAAGCAGCAGCAACCAAGAACCAAAAAATACCCACACTTGAAGGGTGAGCAAGTCACTTAGGGAGACTTAAGCAGGTCTGTATAGTTGAATTTATTAACCTCTGTACCCCCACACCCTGAGGGTGCAGAGACTGCTAAACTATCCCAAAACTGAGCCATGAACAGCCCGACAGTGTCACACTGGTGCTTTCACCAAGCTTCCACCCACGAGGTCTCACAGAAACTCCAGGAAGGCGGAGCATGTGTGCATGGAGGTGATGGCACAGGAGGAAGACAAGAAACTCAAATCAATTTGGAAAGTTTCCTGCAGCAACGTATCACCAAATTCTTCCTGCAAGACTGAATTCATAGTAAGAATATTAACCCTGTTCATATTAGAATTTCTTTCCACTATAAAAGTAAGTCAGGCAAAGATATTCTCAGTATGAACACCATAAAAATTACTTTATCCGGACTTATTTTTAAATGTGTATTTAAGGGATGAGAACAGAATTCTTCTGCCAACAAAGACAGGTATTGACCCAAGAGAATCTATTCAGCTTCAGACTTCTTAAGCAGACAAGATTTTACTGAAGTTTGTGCCCGCTGTCCTTTACCCTGTTGCGAAAGGAACAAAGGAACAGGAAATGACTAATCAAGGCAGCAGCACATTAATATATTTTGGTATGTGGAAAGGGAAAATTGTAGCTGGTATTTTTAACATTCCCACCAGGAGAACGAACTGCCATACACGCAGCAGTCGCCACGGAGGCTCAGCAGCTCCCGGGAGGGAAAATGAAAAGGGAAAAAAAAAAAAAGTGGAATCTTGTCCCAAAGAGAAGTTCTGTATTTTCCATTTCCCAGTGGGAGCTCTGCTGGAACAGCAGCCTGGAAAGGAGGCATGGCTGGGGCCAACAGCGATATCTGAGTGATAACAGGTGCACTTGGACTGAACTGTAGGGAAAACCCAGCCTGGAGAGGTGTTCCAGAGGGAAAAGCTGAGAATTTCTTGGAGCGCTGCCACCAGCAGACAAACCTGTAAGTCCCATCCCAGCTCTGCTGGGTGCCCTCATCCACAGGCTGGTAAGAGACAGGGGAAGAGAAGTGTCTGTGTCACAGGTAGCATCCAACAAGTCACAGCTCACCCTCTTGCCACAGAGGGCAACCCCATCCATCCCACACCATCCCAGGCTTAATTCCCCCCAAATTCTCTCCATTCCCTGCACGTGCAAAGGGGCTCAGCTGCCAACAAACCCCTGCACCCTTACATCTTTCCTCACAGTTGCTTTGCCACTGCAGCCACACGAGCCAAGCCACTGGTGTCCCAGCACAACTGGATTTAGCAGCTGGTTTTTAATCCCACGCTGCTCTCCATGGGAAGCTCATTGGGGCAGCCATGGCGACAGGCTTGCTCAGAGCAACAGGGCAGAAGCCTGAAGGACTGCTGTGATAAACCCAAAATTAGAGCTTCCAAACCCCTTCCTAAAAGGGATCAAAACCAATCAATCTGGCAACAGCCCACCAGTCATTTGTGCAGTGGGATGGCACAGCACAAAAGCATTGCTCACCCAGGAAGAGGAGCTGGATCACTGCCTGTCTGTCCAGCTCCAATTGTTCCCACACTTCATAATTAAGGGCTACAATTCACCCTTTTGCTAATGCCAAACCCCAAAAGACACGTAACAAAACCAACTGTAATCGCTCAGATCCCCCCCGAGCCACAACTGTCGGATGCAAAGAGATACAGAGAAACTAATATTTAATGTTCTTGCAGAGGGATTTGTGCTCAGCCACCCCATAACACAGCCAGAAGCCTGAAGCTTAAGCAGGTCTTTACCCTGATATCACAAAATGACAACCCTGGTCATTCCACCAACAAGATTTTCCCATTATTTCTGTTCAGTGTGCTGTTTGACACAGTTATACAAAGAGATTGGACCACTGACAAAAAAAAAGCTTCGTTAACCTCTCGGTGACTCGACAATCCTATTGTTAAACAGCAATGGACAAAAGGAGAAGCCGACAGCAGACGGATGCTCTCATCTATCTAAATTCCTAGAGGAAAATGAGATTGACCTGCACTGGGAACAGGCTGCAAGTTAAAGGAGAGTTGTTAACTCATAGAGGGAAATCAAAAATCTTGTGAGTGTGAATCATATCAGATCTAGATGCTTTCATGTGGTTTCTTCTCACTACCTGGAGTTTTAAGATATTATTTACCGCACACATTATGTCTAAGCAGTTGAGTGATTTCAGCTGTCTCTAAAGAGAAAACGTGCAATTGCTGTATCAGAATTACTGTAGATGTGGCACAGATGTAGCTAAATGAGAATATCAGAAAGCAGCAAGTGAAACAAGACTGCTGTACCCCATCATCAGCCTGAGTCTTGATAATTCAGCTGGAAAGGGAGAGAAAAACAGGGGAGAGATTTTTCTCCCTTCTCACCAGATACAGTGTGATAAAATAATAAGGTAAAAAAAGCACCCATTAGTTAAACAGCAAAGTTATAGAGTGATAATAAATTTCCAAATATACCAAAAGTTTAAAACTCAGGGGGTATGCAGTTAGTTCTCAACCCCAAGATTTTACAAGGGCAGCTTCAGTTTAGGGTGGATGACAAGAGGAATGCACTCACCATATAGAAGTCAGAGTTCCTCTAAGCTGACAGAGGCATCATAAATAGAGTTTGCATCAACATGCACAGCACAACTACCAAACCAGAATTTAGGGAGTACCATGAGCCTCCCAGGGTGGAATTTTCTCCTCCTCAGCCTACACAGCTGGGCAAGCACCGCATGAGCACGCCCATTTTCTGCTTTTAACACTCTATACCGCAGCGGTGGGTCAGACAGACACAAAACCATCAGAAAATGCCAACAGCCAGGCTCGAGCAGGCACTCCTTGCTGCCCTCCCTTCCCCTGCGCACACACAGCTCTGAACTACACCCAGGGAACAGGGGCCGTGCCCAGCGGATCGGCTTCCTCCGCTCCCACCTTGCAGGGTGGGGCTGAAGCCAGAGGACAATGCTGGCGTGGGAACAAATGGGCAGCGACGGGCCATGATTGCCTTTTGGCTGCAAGTGAGAAAAACGCTCTCAAATCCTCCATCCGAGGAGGTGCTCGGTGCTGTAATGGTGCATCTGCAGCCTCCACACAGAGCGCTGTGTTTTATTTCACCTGGCCACGCTCAGCACTGCACTGAGCCAGAGATGAAGCAGAGCCCGGGGCTGCAGGGAACACGTTCTAACTGGTACAAGAGGCATCCACCACTTTTCCTAGTAACAATCAATGAGTTTTAATCCATAGTCACATTAGGAACGACACCTCCGAAGAGGGCTGGATTTTATTTCAAATGTGCATTACATTTAAAATCATTTGCCAGATTAAAAGCATTGTTCATGCTCTACTTATAAACCCTTCCAACAGTGGGGATTGCTTAGACATACACTCAGGACTGAATTTGGACTGCAGCAGTTTCTGCTGCTGATGGGCTTCCTACAACACTGAGATTTTGGCCTTCTGCTCCAACACAAATTTGGACCAGTGGAAGGCTGATAATTCTACCACCACCAAGATTTCCACAGCAGATATGAGACAGTTTTGACTGCTCCACAGCAAAGCTGTCCTTTAACACTTATCCTGAAGCATGTTACCAAACAGGCACAAAGACAGCAGTTCCATATCCAAGCCAGATCTCTCACGCTGGAGAACATGGTGCTGTTAATACTCTTAGAAAGAAACTTTCAACATGGTTTAGGAACAAAAGAAGCTTTAGAAGCAATCCCTATGGCACTGGCACAGAACAAGTTACCCCAGCATATTTCAAAGTGTAAATTGCATCATGAGCTGGAACTTTTAGCTCAATTCAAAAGCACAACATGAAGTTTAAGAAATTGCTGCTGAACTGTGGTCGTTTCCCTGCTGAGACAGGTGAAGTGTTAAGGTCTCTCTCCACTCTGCTTTGATACAGTGCATGTAGCCTGTTTATGGAGGGCAGCACTAAGAGCTCACCTCATCATCCATCCAAAACCCCTCCTGCACTACAACAGGGACCTCACTGGCCACAGCTCCACCAAGACACCATTCCTTCATCTGCCACACCAAGGGTATGTGCTCCTAAACAGCAGCACCACACATTCCTCTCCAGAAGGTTTCTTTTCACCTTGTTAACCTCTCTGTGCTTCACTGAACAGTCTGCTGAAGGCACTCCCAGCTACAGAAATGGAGTCATCTCACGGTGTCATCACAAAGATCCCTCAGGACTTGGGCAGGCAGCTTAAGAAGGTCAAATATTCTCAGGAACCAGTGCAGTATTTCAGCAGACCCCAAGGCAAAATTTGCATCTTGTCTTAAGCACCCAGAATAGGAGACCAGGCTCCCCTGTAGCACCAGGGAAAAGGCTCCAGCTCCTCCACACACCTGCTTAATACTGGAATTACACCTGGGCCATCTGGGCAAGGATTTTTGTTTTACCACCCTCCCCATGTGGCTGTGATTGCCCAGGTGAGTGATACTGAGGGTTGATAATGTTTCTCAGAGCAGCAGCAGCCCAGCAGACACTGCAACACTCCCTACTGGCCCCAGTTGCACAATCCAATTCACAGTCCAGCACAATCCATGCTGTAACCCCAGATATTGCATAATATTAGGAGTTGGATGACATCACACAAGAAACCCCCAAAGGGGTGTTCAAAGAGGGTTTCCTAGCTCTTCCCACTTGTGACCAAAAGGACCAACCTTGTAGGAGCTTCCTAAAGGGACTGAAAACAGTGAGATGCTTATTTCAAGAGTTCTGAGTTGAAGTCAATAACCCAACATTCCAGAGTTCTCCCCCAAAAACAGCCTCCTAACACACATACACACACCCACCCCAACGTGCTCAGCTTTACAGATCAGCACAGTACTGATCTGAACATGCCAGGTTGTTAAGAAGGCCTAAAAACGTTCAGCAACAGAAACCCAAAGTAATTGAGGTCATTTCTCTCACGCTTCTCTGGGTTCTCACTCTTTGCTTCACTGTCCCACAATCTGCTCCTCCTTTGGCATGCGAGGATTGAACAAACACTTCCCTGCAACCACACAGATCTAAAGTTATTTGGCTCCAACTTCAGTTACAACTCAAACTATTACTCCAGTAGCCTGTAATGGGGAACACGGATTAAGAAATCTACTCAGGAATAGGTACACCAGACCTGAAGCCAAGAAATTCTTCATTTGGCACACAAACAGCAAGGAAAAAAGGTAGAAACTTGGAGATGGAGGGGTGGGGGTCTGAAAAGGCAGGCTTGTAATGGAAACATCTGACCAAGAATTTTCACAAGCCTTTAAAACTTCTGAAACCCAACCCCTTGGCTGGAACGTCTCATATGCCTCAGACTGCAGCCCATGTTATGCAAGTTGTAATTGTGCCTCCACAACCCTCCCTCCCACCCACGGCGCTCCACACCTCACTGGATCCGTGTGCTGGAGCACCCCAGGGAGGAGAAGGAGCGTACCTGCTCCTCCCACACCTGGCCTGCTCTTCTGCCACCTGTGCAGAGAAAGCCTGGCTTGGCTGTGCATCTTGAGCCAGGCTCCAACCTCTTAAAAGCTGCTTAAAAAAAAAGCTGGTTTTACATACACACACTAAGCTGTAAAAAGGTTCACTAAATTTAGCACGCAACCCAATCCTAGTGGCAGTGTAATACAGGCTGTAGATATGGAAGTGACCTTAGGTGAAGGTAACAAGGGAGAACTGTCAGTATTCCCATTGAGTTGCCGTGGGAAAGCCCAGAGAACGCAATAAAATCCTTAATACACCTCCATAAATCCTCCCTGAAGCTTGGTGGTTTCCAAGGCTTTGAGATGCCACCTCTGCCTCTCTTTTGGACAATGCTGCTCATTGTCCACGCTGGGACACGCTTGGGAGGAACCTTCTCAGCACACATTGGGGCAAACAGTCCTCCTTGAACTTGGAAAAGTGAAGCTTGATGGACCTCCACCACCACTGCTTTAAATACAAAACCAGACAGCATGAAGAGAACAAGGAGCACAGTCCTTTATCAGTCTATCACAGCAGAGCCACACGTGCTGCCAACAGGTATTTAACCAAGCAAAGGTCAGCAGGTGTGACATGGGAGAAAACATTTACCCATAAACTCCAGTTCCTGGCACCACACCCCCTAAGAACCACAGACACTGCCTGCTCCAAGAGAAGGATGCCCTCAATCTCCCCAGAGGGCTGCCAGTTAAAGGAGGCAGAAGAATTCCTACCTCGCCCCAGGGGAAAGGGCTCTTCCTGGCACAGCACCCTAAATTCTGATCACTTCCCAGATCTGCAAACACCCTGCAAAAGATCTGTTGGGTATGAGCTGCTGTAGCCATGGTGATGCTCTCAGGTACACCTGGAGCTGAAGCAGAGAAGGGCAGAAGGGATGCTGCAGCTGGATTCCTGTCCCTGGTTTAGGTCCATGCACAGCACGGCATTCAGGAAAAGGCAATGCCTACATGAAGGCCAAGCTGGGATGTGCCCATGCAACATAAGCAATGACTGAGTGGACAAAGCAGCACAAAACATCACAACAGCCTTCAAACCAGTCTGGGAGGCAAGAAGCAACATCACCTTCTGTGGTCAGCCTTGGCCTCCCACCCACACTGCAGCAGACACCCTGAAAAGACGATGCACGTGGGAACAGCCTTGGTTGCCTCAGGAAAGCAATTTCATATCACAGAATGGTTTGGGTTGGAAGGGACCTTAAAGCTCACCTAATTCCAACCCCCTGCCATGGGCAGGGACACCTTCCACTAGCCCAGGGTGCTCCAAGCTGTGTCCAACCTGGCCTTGGACACTTCCAGGGATGGGGCAGCCACAGCTTCTCTGGGAAACCTATGCCAGGGCCTGCCCACCCTCACAGGGAAAAATTTCCTTCTAACATCTAATCTAAATCTCCCCTCCTTTGGTGACCTCTTAGCATCTTCACCTGCAGGTGCTTGGCTCTCCCTTCTGTAAATTGGGAAGGTAAATTCCATGCAGGAGCCTAGTGAAGAAAGATCCCTGTGAGCAAAAAGCAAATCATCAGCTTTAAACACTCCTGCTGCCCAGCATTCCCCAGCCGAGGCATGGGAACCTTTCACTTCCTCCAATAAACTGGACTTTTTTCCACATGGTAGCCAAGACTTTTCAACTGAAAACTCCACAGCAAATAGACTGAGGGACTAAGGGGGGAAAAAAAGCAGCCATGGCCAGTGGCTGTATCAAACCAACATTGAAAAGAATTAGGAGCTGACTGATATTACAGGCTCCCTCATCAGTCAGTCACGATCCAACCCAATCCTGACGAGCTCCCCAAAGAGCTGCACCTTGTGCAATAGCTTAGTCATCATCTTCCTTGACAGCTACACACTGGCAAACATATTATGAGTCCACTCACATTTTCCCCTCCACCCTACGACGAGCAGGATGGAAGCAGAGTGGTGCCAGCCTAGAGCAGGGAGCTTGTCCCTTGCAAGGGAAAGAGATAGTGCTTTTATCTCCCAGACTCAACAACTTCCTTCCTGCAGTAGCAGGCAGACAAAAGACACCTTTTCACACCAGACAGGAATGAGATGTACTAAAATTTGTCACAATCCTGAAATAAAATACCCTGCTTACCATTTTCAGTCCATACGGGTGAGAGTAAAGTAGAATCAAGGCTGCATTTCTCCTACAAGAAACTCTTGCAGGGTGGGATTTGGAAGCAAAAGAATAAGGAGCCCGAAATAACTTGGTTTGAGTTTATATTGCTCTGGCAGCTAAACAAAAGTTGGTAACACTGGACCGAGGTACTTCCCCTCTGCAGAATGAGAGCTGGATTGTTTTTGGAAGGACTATGAATCATGGGCATAAATATACCAGGCTTTAAGAGCCTTCACCCCCACGTAATTCTGAATTCCAGCTTTATTTTCCCAGGGTCACCCAACACGTGCTCGGCGAGCTGGACAGCAGACAGGCAGGCTGGGAAGGTCAGCTATTCGATTGATAGGTGCAATCCCCAATGGAGAACTCGTGTTTTGCTAGGTAATATCAACACACCTCTACCGAGAGAAAGAGCCCTCCCTGATGCTCCATTAGTCACTCAACTACAGCTTGGAGGAAACAAGGAGTTTTGCTCTATTTCCTCAACTTTACAGCATAAAAGGGCTTAAAGATGTTTCCTGCAGCAGGGGAGCTGTTAGCGATGCAGCGGCTGCTCTCCAGCAGAGCAGTGATTTGCAGGATTGCCTGGCTGCGGGCAGATCCAGACAGGGAAGCCAGGAAGGAGGGTGTCCAAGGCGAAGGAGGGGAAAAAACCTGCAAGAAGTGCTGCTTGCTGTGCTTTACTACCACTGGAAACCCTGCACACCTGACAGCGACCACAGCGAAGAGCTTTTAATGCTAACGGAGAGCAATGCTATTTATAATACGGATTAATAGTGCAGGAAAATGAGGAGCTTGCCCACATGACTAATTTACGGACACTCTCTCCAAGCAATAATGCAGCCTAAGTGATGTATAATCAAAGATGAGCTATCATTTGAAAAAGAGAAAATGCTATTCCTCTTAATAACTCTTCTTGGGAGGAAAAGAGGAAGGAATTCCTTCCTCTCTTCAGTAACAGCAATTCAGAGCTGTGAATTTCAGTAAGCAGGGTGATCATCACAAAACACTAACAAAAACAAAGAACAGAAAACAAGTAATTGCTTTACTTTTGATCACCCCACAAACCTTAGAGACCCTGTCCCTCTCCTCTCCCTCCCACCTCACACACACTGCACAGCAAAACTCAAGGCTTGAAGCACTTAAACTACTTCTTTGAAGGCTATAGTTGCAAGGAGACAACGTTCTTTATTTGTGTTTAAGTCAGAGAATAAGATTTCCAGAGTTTTCTTGTGCATACATGCAACAGACACCGTTTCTCTTTTTCCTTCTTTCTCTACAGTATCTAAGAGACTTTAAAAAAACCCAAAAACACAAAGAAAACAAGCAAACAAAAAAAACCACCCCAAAATAACACCTTCAGTTAAATTGGAAGCATTAAAAAGGATCATGAGATTTGCATTCTTTAGCACCTAAGATTACTACAGTTTCCACTGCTGTGGCTTCCCCTTCCAGCTCCCCACCAAGCTTCAATTAAAGAATCCTCATATTTGAGAGGACTTGGGCATTCCTTGTACCAAGACCCTGGAGCATCCAGGCCAACAAGATGCCAAGGCAGCAGAATTTAGGCATTCCCAGGAGATCTGCTTTTAATTTTGCTGTATGGGGAGATGTTGCACCAAGCCTGCCCTCTGCCCAGCACCTATATTTAGGGACTGAGCTGACCCGAGAGTGCCCCTGTAAGCTCATTTATCGAGATTCACTTATTCATTTTAATATAATCTAATTAGACTGCAGCAGCCCTGCACACAGGCATGGCAGTGACCAGGGGAGGACAAGTTCAAACACAGGGAACGTGGCCCAGGTGCTACTTGGTTCTCACACAGAGGGGGAAAAGAACCCTGCAGAGGAATGACAGGAATTGCAGATGGCTGTGTACTGTCTTCCTGCTCAGAGCAGCACCTGGATCCACTCTGCTTCTCCCCTCCACCAGCTAAAAAACAATTCCTCGATTGGAAGAAGCAGCAGCAGAGTCCAGATCAATGCACGGTGCTTATCGATGCAAGGGCTGCTGCTCCTGCTCTGAAATCACTGGAAATGGGGGCAAAAAAAAAAAGCAGGAATCTGAGTCTCTCAAGCAGTGCCCACGCCAGCAGGCACAGATGTGTTCCCAAACTACAGACCACAGGCATCAGCCTGGAAAAAGTGCCAACAAGTCCACATTGTAAGAAAATACTTTAAAGGCTCCACTCTGGCAAGAAATAGGAAGTTCTCAAAGCTCCCAAGTGCCCCCTCTCCTGCAACCAGCTGCAGTTCAGGCATGCGAACAGGAAGAAGTTTTTACATTTCTAAAAGCATAAATAAATACTTTTCTTTTTTTTATAAAAAGTCTTCATGTGTTTAATTTGCTGGGACATCTTGTATAACGATGAGAAGAGAAACAGATTCCTGGGAGTCATGGGCTGGTAATTCTCCAATCTATCATCTCCATAGTTTATGCACAGTCATTAACAAGAAGTGATTTGTCTGGGACAGATTTAGTCCAGCAACTCTCTGTCTTGTTAGCCTGAAACAATCACCCAAGGAATGTCAAAAAGTTCGTGAGCTTGCTGCAGTGAGCAGCCCCCTCCAAAACATTCATATTTTTAAAAATAGTCCAGTCCTGCTGCTCTGCCAACACAGAGCAGGAAGCTTAAGAGCCAAACACAGATGCATAAAATTCCCTTTAGATTAAAAAGGTTTTGATGGGTAAAGGCAAAACACTGTCACTGACAAGGAAATCCTGAGAATATCGATAAGAGAACAACACGAGGAGACTTAAAGACTTTGACTTGTTTAACCTGTCAAAACAAGGGGTCAACAGGGGATCTGATTTCTCCCTCTAATTACACCAGGGAGGGAAAACAACCATTTAAACCAAATGGAAACACTAGAACCAAAAACAAATTGCACAAACAGGCCATAAACACCGTGAGGATGGAAATTCAGTGATTGCTCCGAGACTCAGAGGAGGCTCTCCAACAATTCTCCCACAGAGAAGGGGGCAAAGAATAAGCGGATAGGAGTCTCACCTCAGAAGTGGTTATGTTTTGAAAGGCATCCACAGCACGGATGGGTGCTCTAAATGGGGACACTAAACTCAGTTTGGGCTCTCTTCTGCTCTGTGGTGCTGCAGTAACTTTCAGAGCTGCAGGAATGAAGAATTACCTCCTCCTGCCACTGCCTTCTGCTTCCTCCCCATCCCTCCAGGACAGCACAGCGGGTATTCACACTATTTACTCAGGCACGTCACTGGGGGATGACCGGGGAACTAAAGTTGGGAGCTGAAGCCTCACAGAGTCAATGGCGAGAGGTGGGTGTCTTGCCAGCAGCAGGGGAAGGGATTAGGAGCAACCAAGTTCGATGCTTAAAATAAAACACATGTCCTCTCCCCCATGTCCTCATGCTTAAGGGTCTTGGATATAGATTAAACAGGGGTCCGGCCATCGCCTCTGAAATTTATAGGGAATTCCAGTTTCCGAGGGGTTGTGTTAGCCCTGGGTTTACAGTGCCAACATCAAGCAATGATTTGACATTTTTGAGCCATAACCACCTAATCTCTAACAGTAAAGAGCAGATGATGCAAACATAAGCTGTTACACAGTTAACCAAGTAACATCAGAGTTTCACAAAGGCTTGAGCAAGTCTTTCCTTCAAGGGGTTCAAAACCAAAGCAGTCATCAGGTCTGGAACAGGGGTTTTGTGACAGCAGGGGATAAAGGATCAAATCAAAACCTAATTGTGTTCTTCATATCCTACTGCTGCTACTTCTGACAGCAGAAATCATCTTCTTGAGACCAGCAAAGAAAGAGGGGGGGAGAAGGGAAAAAACCTAACAGAAAAGGCATTTGGTAATAACTGTACCAGAGAATCAGTGTTTCTGTCCAAACCTCAACCTTTCGCTGCTGCAGTTACACACAAAAGTTATTTTAATCACAGTATGCAGAAAGCAGCATCAGCATATGAGGCAAGGGAAAAAATATGTGGTAAAGCGAGTTGCATGGCCTGTTCACGGGCAGAAATTACAGCGCAGTTATAGGGAAGAGGTCCACGAGGCAGGGAAACACTTCCAGCCCAAGCCAAACTGCAGGATGATAGTAAACCATCAAGGGAACAGCAAGGAAGGGATCTAAAAGGGGTGCAACGTGGAAACTGAATCCCTCTAACTTGTTCAGTTCAGACTTCCCAGCGAGGGATTTTTGCCTTGTCATAAGCAAAGGGATGTCAAAACTTTTCAGTTACGTCTATTAAATACCACTTGTGTTGTTGGACACAGGCAGCAATGGAAGAGTAAAGAAAGGGGGGAAACAAAGATAATTTTAAACAGAGAAGAGCCCCAGCAGGACATCAGCTCTGCTTCTCTTTCACAAAGCAAGAAATGATCTTTGAGGTTTTCTAACAATGACCTCAAAATAGACAGCAGAACCTTTGGGGTGGGGGGAGGGAAAGAAAGGTTATAAAATGACAAACCTAATGCACATCACTGGAGAGCAGCTCTTAGCTCTGCCTAATGCAGAAAAGATGCTACATTATTCTGAATAACCACCCACTTAACATACTTCATCAATTGAAATTAGCCGAGTACAAAAAATGCAGCTTTGCCACCTCGACTTTTCCTCCGTTCTCAATAACCTGCCTACCAGAGGAGAGGAGTAATATACGAGTAAAGAAGAGGCAATGGGGGGGAATTAACAACTCCAGGGTTCACACAACCCACACCACACCAAAGGGGCACCGGCAACTTTTAAAAAACCAATAAAATACCCCTGACAACACCACCGGTGACGACGGGAAGCAGCATTTGCGAGCACTGAGCACCATCCCCTCTCCAGACCCGCACCGTGGGGCTCCCACGGCCACGGGGAACACTCGGGGATCGCATCCCGGGGCGTGAATTCTCGCAGGGCAGACAACACCGAGGGCACAGCGCCTTTCTGCCCCTTCCCCGCCGCCTGGCTCGGCTAAGGGGAGGTGAGCTCGGGAGCCCCTCGGGAACCAACCCCCAGCCCCACGGGAGCGGCTCGGGGGCCGCATCCCGGTTCTCCCCACACAGACCTCGGACCCTCCTGGTTCTCCCCACACAGACATCGGACCTTCCCGGTTCTCCCCACACACCCACCTCAAACCCTCCTGGTTCTCCCTTCGCTACCCCCGGACCCTCCCGGTTCTCGCCCCCTGACACACCGGACCCTCCCGGCTCTCCCCACACACACCCCAAACCCTCCCGGTTCTCCTCACGCAGACAACCCAAACCCTCCCCGTTCCCCACACAGACACCCCAAACCCTCCCTGTTCTCCCCACACAGACACCCCAAACCCTCACACTCCAAACCCTTCCCGTTCCCCACACACACCCCCCAAACCCTGCCGGTTCTCCCCACACACACACACCCCGGACCCTCTCGGTTCTCCCCCTACATCCCCTC